>BHDV01007544.1:109740-183329 GCA_005406045.1 Adoxophyes honmai
AAAAAAAAAAAAAAAAAAAAATTATTAGTATTACTAATTTACTTAAACCGTCTAAATTTTCCGCGTATCTCTATGGTGACAGAATCGTTTCCCTAAAAGCTTTTTTCCTTAAACATCTTTATTTTAAGCGGGAAGCTCGCATCGGGAGCTGAGTCAAAGAAAAATACTGAATCCCTTATTTATGCCGCACTAAATTGTAACGTTATTAGCTGAAAATGGGAAGCCTCACCTCTTGGGATATGCCCAGAATGTTGACTTTTTCATTCGAGGCATTCGGAGTAGCGAGGGCAAACGCAAACATTTTCACATCAACGTAAAAATTCGAGAAATGAACTGACCTTTTTAACCACTTCTCAGGTCAAATTACATTATAATGTCGCGCGTCCTTTGCAATCTTTTTGGGTATGCAAACTACTGACATTCTTGGGACATGTTTTAATTGTTTAATATCATGAGTGACCTTACATTTAATTCTGTATGGAAGCTAATTGTGTCAGAGAGCTTGCCGTAAAAAATAATAGCAGTTGAATAAAAAAATGCCCGTGTGGTGTCAGGTTTAAGATAACACCTCTCCATCCCTTTCTTTAATGTCTTAAAGGGCGACTAAGGAAATAGGTTGAGGTATATTTCAGGCGACGGGCTAGCAAACTAACTATTATGGCTGCCAATTTAAAACCATAAAATATGCTAGACGTGGCTACAAAACGTGAAATAGTATTGTATTTTATTGTATGACTCTTTATTGCACATAAAACAATTACATAGAACAATATTAGAGAATAACAGTCTTATGTACAAAGGCGAACTTATCCCTGAGGGGAACAGTCATGGTTTTGTCTATACAGCGTTTTGTGTGTTCTGCCTAACCCATTTAGGAATACAGCCGTGATGTATGCATGTATGTATAAAAAAACTCATGAGTTTTATCGGAAGACGATTTACAAGTTATTGGAATGTCTCATAGATTGTGTGCTTAGTCTATATTTTCTGGAAGAAATTCAGACATCCATTTCTCCGAAACTGATACTATTAGGTTTGTAATTATCGGAGCTAAAAATAGATATGATACGAGTGGATGAATCCACTTTATTCCTCGAAACTTTTCCATTCAATTATTACGGCAGGTTGTTTGCGTTAAAGTCAACAATACCGAGTTGGGAGCTCTCGTGTTGATTATTATTTATGAAGACCAAAATCGGCTTAGTTTCCCCCTCATTGGTTACCAAGGGCACTTGATATTGAGTTTTTCTTTTATGAGATGAAATTCGCAATTAAATTGGATATAAAATTTTCAGGTTTGTTAAAGAATATCTGCCGGAAACAATACTTTAACAGATATAGATTTTTCTAAACGTCTTTGATGTATTCTCAAACGGGTTAGGCAGGGTGCAGGAAATGTTGCATAGACAAAACCATGACTAATTCACGTTCTTAGGTAGCTACTTTTAGCATAATTTTAAAGTTAGTTAAAAGGGTTTAAATAGAGACGGGTTTCTAGCCTGTCGCCTAAATATCGTCACCTTTTTTTTAGCCGCTTCTTATTCTAGCATATCGCTTAAATCATATCTTAACGTATTTTCTTTAACCGCCTCTAACGGCATCCACTAAATTCCATACACGACAGCAAATGGATAACTTTGAACGAACCCTTTTAATGAACATACTGAGATTAATTTCAGTCAACACGTCCCTCGGAACCAAACTTATTTGCTCGAAAATATCTTCCATTTAATTTGGAAAGTAAATTTCACGACGCGTTTACCATACGGCTTTGTGGATGACCTCTCGTGTTAGCGGGAACAAAGGGCTTTCAGCGCTTCATATTGTCCTTCCACGGCAAACCCTACTTTGTACACATTACGTATGACAGCTCTGATAAATTACAAGCATTACGCGGCTCTACTTACACTGAAACCGGTATTATCGCTGATAGATTAGATACATAGTGGGAACAATACGACAGCAACTGCTGGGCTTATCTTATGGGACTAGACGACAATACTGAAAATAGACTCAGCGTGAGTTGGTTTACAAATAACTTTTTAAGTAAGTGTTTTTGTTATGGCAAGTTGGACGAGGGCGCCTTCAAACGTATATCGGCCAAATCGGCGATGTTCTTAAAAGATACCAAATTAGAAAAACCCGAAATCGTCGCGCGCGAGCGCATGTGTGGCGAGAGGGTTGAATTTGAATGTGAATGAAGCGAGAGAAGTATGCCAGAATAGAAGCGAATGACTCTCTTATTTCTGCCTATCTTGCAGGGAAAACGTTATGTTTAGTATTTACATACATACAGTCACGCCTCTTTCCCACAGGGGTAGGCAGAGACCACTTTTTTCCACTTGCTACGATCCTGGCATACTTCTTTTGCTTCGTCCACATTCAAACGTAGTATTTATGCATGTATTTTTCTTAAAAACACATAATAATAAAGAAATTTCAATGAGGTTTACAAAATTTTAATTAAAATTGAGAGTTGCTATAAGAAATATAATATTGTACATTAAAGTTGCTGTTTTGTAACCTATTATGAGTTATGTGCAATAAAGAACAATCACGCCTTATTCCTGCAGGATCGGCACAAACAATAGAGCATTCTGCTGGCCCCTTTTTTTATACGAAAGGGGACAAACGAACTTGATCTCTTACAGCCAGGCTCTTAACGGCCAGACAGCGCGGCATGAAACTCATTACTCCAGTCCTGCCACCTCTAAAAAGCAAAAACGTGTCAAAAGATAACTCGTCAGGTCGGCAGCGCTACAGCCAAAATCGACTGTAGCGGTCCGAGCCGGCAAGGCGCCGACGACGTCATCGCCCGCCGTCTAAACACCCCTAGTAACGGGTAAACAAACCCTTGTTTACCTATTTACATCCCAAACCTGTATTTTACGACACTGGCGACTGGCGATGACGCTGCGGAGATGACGAACATTAAGACCAACAGACGATGCTGAGGAAAGCTAGCTTCAAGTCTGCTAACTTTTGCGATGGCTCGCCCACAATGCTTTATGACAAAAGTGGTTTCCTTATGTGTAACATGGCAAATAGTCGTAAAAATAATTTTATGATACCTAACGCGATAAACTAGTCTTCGAAAGGCGAGCTTTAAACTTTAGAATGTTTAGTATTTTAATTTTATAGCACTATTACTTTAATAACGGTTGCGATAAAAGAACCTGTCTACCGATTATGCAGGCACGATTTGAGTCATGATCTCATGATCGAAGAGTGTGCATATTTTTTGTACTGTTTGTTTATTGTATGTTTATCTTTGTATGATGTTTATAAGCCGAAAACTTTTCGGATATCCTTTCCAAACAAAACATGTCGTCACGTAACTGAGTTAATATTTGGGATTCCCTTTATTAATCCACCCGTCCCTCACAACTTCATAGGGTCCCTCAAATTTTGCTCTTTATTAATGTACCTAAGTACAGAGAAGTAATACCGCTAGGTACCTGTTGGAGTTTCCCACAAGTTTTCATTACAGCACAGTATCAAGGAAGAACCGTTGCGGGCTGCGTATATTACTATCATTCGTATGCGCGACGCACCCGAAACTTATCTCATTACAAGTTTTCCCAGTTTTACACAAGTCATTAACACTGCCTCCGTGTACCCACATTCCGTACGTCATTTATCACCGCAAATATTCATTTAATGTTCATTTTTTACTGTGTTATAATCTCGGGCTCGGGGCTGCTTTAATTTGTTGTCCTCTGAATGATATATTTCATAATTTTACGGTCAGTACGATGTTTGTTTACCGTGGGAATTTTCCTGTTTCGGGGTGGCGGTACGAAGTTTTCTTCCCGTTAGATTAAGGGGTTGGTATCAGCCTATCAGCTGAATCAGCATTTCTTGCAACGGAGAACTCACTTCGATGTACCGCTGTTTTATTTAGACCATCTTTTTTTTTAAAGTGACAGGGTCAATGTCTCTTCGAGCTTTATCGGTTTATTTACTAGTTTGAGTCAATTAATAACTTTGATCTTTGTTCACTTTATTATTTACTTACTTGAACACATTAACTTGACTACATCTTTCAAAATGTAATAAGAGTTTCAAAAAGTAATTTCATTTGTCTCTCGACAGTGGGGATATTCTGATTGCTAAAGTAATTAAAAGTAATTTTAGTCTTATTTAGTTTAGATTTTTGTGTTCACACAAGTGTCGCCGAGGCTCTATTTTATTCACATGTTATGAATCTTTGTTTGATAATGGTGACACGATCTCGTAAGAACCTAGTGAAAACTGATCATTGATGTGATGTCCCACGGGCAAACCAAATCGACCCAACAAAAGCAAAACTGTTGATTCCCCATCAAAGGTCGCTGTATTTATAACCCAACCACATCCGCGGCGCAACTGGGGCACGAACTTAACCCGGGGAAAGTGTTCCGGATACTTGCGCTGCATTTAGGCATTGTTTACACTGATGCAACTGGTTTTCGTAACTTGTTCTGACAATAGATTACGGAGCGGTAGCTGTGGCAACTGCCTTCCTGTGCTGACGTCCAAGGAACTGGGGTTTACAGGATGTGTTCACAATGTTGAACTTTTAAAAGGATGACTTGTAGTCGTGTTGATACGAATGAATCAACAATAATTGGAATTAAGGCAACCAAATGTCCAGCCAATGTTTTTGTTGATCATATCTTAAATGATAACAAAGAGGAGAAATGAAGAAGACAAAGTAACCGAAACGCTATTTCGGAATGTCAAAGAACAATCTGAAAACAGCGGGAGTTTTATGACGGCCCTGACAGGTTTATCTGAGTTCACAGTCAGGGTGAAAGGTCAGGTTGAAGATAGAAGATTGGCCATTCGTGTAGAAATACCAGATCAAATGACTTGTGCAGTCAGCTAAAAGTTAACGGTCAATGTCAATAACATACAATGCAAAGAGCTGGACAGGTTAAGAGGCTTACTAAAGTGGAACGATCGAACAAATCTATAGAATTAACGACAGCGCAGTGCGATCAGTAAACATTGTATCGTAATACTCGTGGCAAAGTAAGTACTGTAATCTTGTAGTTAACTGTATTTCACGGAAGCTTTACCATACTGCCTGCATTAAAGGGAGCTAACTAATTGACCAGTTTTTATGCGCCATTCGGCTATTACGGGATGTTTTGTGTAATTTGTGTTTCCTTGTAACGACGTAAAGTAGAAAACTTTCACATTGATAATTTAATTTCGTCGGACGCAGTATTCAGTTTTACATCAATGGAACAATGCGCCTTTGAGAAGCACAAAAACTTCCCACTTTTTGTTTCAAATTTTGCGAATGCATTTAGTCGATTTCATACTTTTGGTCATTAGTTTTGTCTCCGTGTGAACAGCTCCTAAAGAGCGTGGAAGTTGACGAAATGCTTTTGTCGTTTTGTCGTCACGGCGTGCTTGCGCAAACAAGCTATCAGGGAGACATTAGAAAGTTGTATTACTCAAATATTGCGGTTTCATGTACTTTTTGTTCTGCGTTAAATTTGTTACAGATCGTAATTATGATAAAGCAACGCCTAAGAAATATCCGTCCAGCGGAATTTGTGGCTGATTCTGAGATTCGTCCTACCGAGACGGCGGTTGATTGGTCAGTAGCTGAACAGTCATTTGCAACTAAAACCATTTTACACTAAAATTGGAGACGGTCCTCAATTAATTTCAGACTTAAACCCTTTCAAAATCTCCATCAAAATAGCTGCGTCATCTTCGTGCGAAGCTTCGAAGGTGTAAAACGCGGGAACTTTTTCTGAAAGCCATATTGAATTCACCAGACACGATAATCCTGCGATATTGGCGGTTGGCATAACTCGCCTCTAGTACACCATAATACGAGGATCCCTCTTGCCGCCGTATTACCTTCCCTTCTTATATTGCAATCGGGCTCATATTGAATTTTGACCTTGGTCGTAAAGATTCGTGGCCGATATAGAAAGTAATAAAGCGTTGAGATTAAATAGGATATCAATGGAAGAACATCTTTATCTGGTAAGTATTTTGTCATGACTGATTTGGCAGCTGGAAATGAGCAATATGTGAGTTAGACAGGGTGATGCGAGATATCGTAGTATGAAAGCAAAAGATTCCTAAAATCAAAGGCACTTATTACGCTATTAAACGTGCTTGTTTATTCCTCCTTAAATTTGGAAAGGATGGAGTTAATGGTAATGAACCATTAACGTATTATCTGGTTCGTGTGAGACATTAAACTTCAGTAGCTCGTAATGTAAGCAAACAGACTATTAGGTGCCTGCTGGTAATGAGACGAGCGCGGCGCTCCTTGACCGAAATGGCTGCCTGAACACGAAGTTGTGCTGAACAGTTTTACGAAAGCGATGAAAATTGAATTCTTATTATTTTTTGCTATACATGGTTAAAAAAAAACTGGTTGCCTGTAAAGTCGGTATACGGGCGAAAGTTTTACGTGACAACGACTTTGAGTGGTAAAATAATTTTAAAGTGAATATTCATTCGTATAGTAGGAAGAAGGAATATTCGGCCCAGAATACCTTTTTTTACCATTCCGAGTCGAGACCTTAGTTCCTTGGGGTTCCAGCGCCACCAACTTAATGAAAGAGCTCTCCAAGCGGCTGGTTGATGCAACCGGAGGCCGAAGAGCTGGCAGCCACCTCGCTCAACGCATCAGCATTGCGATACAGCGAGGAAACGAAACCATACCTCGGGGGTGCATAGATTAGATGTTTAGAGACGATGTTTTAAACGTAATTGAAGCCATTACTCAACTATTTCTTTTGCCAAGGTAGGGAAGAACAAATTACAAAACCGTAAAACAGAAGATTTAAGTTTATTTTTTAAGTTAGTTGTTTATAATTTTAATTGTTTTTGTTTTGTACATATTTTTCTAAATACAATTGTGAAGCTATCCAAATTGAATTTTATTTCAGACATATATCTATTAGTAACAACATCATAAGGGACGGGTCTACCCTTACATATATTAAACGTTTAATTTAATAAATAAATTACTACAGCATATTCAAACGTGTCGTCGCAATTTAGAGGTATATTTTTATACTTTTTCTTTTAATTAAATCATTTAAGCTCGTATACCAATTATTTTAAATTAATTTCAACGCCATCTAGCGGCAAACCCGTGAACTCACACAACCCAGGCTGGCCTAGGCTACCTTATGTCCTATACGATTTGACATCTTAACTTAAAGACTTACCGTACGTCATAAGAAAATACTGATGGAATGCTTCCATTTTTCAAAAGTTTTTTTTTAATTTTATTTAATTTTATTTTTAATGAATTACTACAGTATATTCATTCAATATTTTAATATAATTAACATATTTTATAGCACTTAATGCACTAAAAAATAAAATACAAAAAGAACTCTTTCGAACCGGATTTGAACTAGCGAACTATGGGTTCAGAGGCGACCGCTATACCAACTGAGCTATCGAAGGCTTAGAAATGAAGTTGAAATTCTGATAAACTTTCTGCAACGTAATTGGTTTGCTGGGAATGGGACGCATAAAATAGTATGACGTCATCGTAACGTTACCGAACGTTACACTTTTTCATAAGGGACTCCCAGCTCAACCTAATTTAAGACGTTGTCACGTCAAAAAGAATTAGAATGACGATCGACATAAACAAATGAAGAACGGCGAATGCTAGTTGTTCTGTCACAAGTGATTGTATTCCCAAAACGTTACATACACATTCAGCAAAAAATTGGGTTTAAAAACAGAGATACACATGCGACAGGAGGTAATGGGAGACGAACAGTCTCCGGGGTTTAACGTGCCTAGACTTAAGAATTGGGAATTACTTCGCGCATCTCATTTTCATAGAGAAAGCGATACGTGAGATTATCCCACTACTTAAAATCTTGTCACGTTAGATTTCTGGATCTTAAAGTAGATCCAGCCAAAGGAGTAGTCCTCATAAAACTCTTATGTAACTAAAATATAATGAGTAAAAATTAAGAAACAGTATTTCAAAATCCAACTTTGAAACACGACCAGCGTTTGTGGTTCCATAAACTGTACCTGCTTGAAATTGTGGCCTCACTGAAAGGCTTTATGATTCTAATAAATGATCCACAATACAGATGAATGTAAAAGCGAGTGTCGGGAGACCGCTCAGTAGCGAGAGAGCCAATAAAATTGTTATTCGTAAATTTGATGGATCGTGGAAGCAAGGCAGAAGGTCAGACGTGACCGATAAATGATTCATCTTGCTATTTATCTGTTCTTATTTAGTATGTTTTATACTGGGCCTGATTCTATCAGCAGCCTCTACAGGATATTCAATAAAACACACAGTGATGCTGTTGTAAAATACAAAGTAATTTATTAAATTAACCAGCTGCTAAATTTTCAATAGCCAAGTGAGATAGAAAATATTCTATCGTTTTGTTTCATATGATTTGAAAAAAAAAAACAAAAGTGATACTGAAAAATTATACTATAGCAACTACCACTACTCCTCGAAGGTCTATCTAGCCCAAAATATGTCAGTTAAACTCGATTTAAGATCCGAGTTATCCGTACTTTTTATTATAATCAACCGGGAAAGAAAATTTGGCCATAAATCTACTATTAGTTGATTTTATCCCTACATTTGCAACCTTATTTAGGTGTATGTAAGTCGTTGAACTTTCTTATCTGCTCGTGTGTTGGATTTATCCGCAGCCTCTCTACTTTTGTTTATCTCAGATATCTGACTGTAATCAAAATATCTGCCACCGTGTTATGATAAATGAACGGGAGGTTCTGTTTACCTGCTTTTTCTCTTAGAACTATTTATTTGGCTTTCTGCGTATAAAGTTGGGTGCTGATGCAAAGGTATTTTTTTATCTTTTAACTAAAAATGTATTTTAGTGAGAAAAAAGTTCCAGTACTATTTATACCAAAATTTGGGTACATAGATGCGTAAACATAAATATGTGTGAGAATCACGAAATTTTAAAACAGTATACATACCTAGATAGACACTTATTTCTTTAAGTATATCGTATAAAAGAAGAACTACCAATTACTATCATGCTAATACTTAGGAATTACCGCTTTGCAGTTTCTGCTGGCAGCGAACGGCACAGTCATTGCGGTTACTGATTTTGATGCATAAACAATAAGAGAATTAAGCATTTGACACACTATCACCAACGTATATAAACAACTAAAATCAATATACAAGTTGCATCCATCCGTACATAAATTCACGCCTATGTTCTTGATTGGAGTAGACAGAACTTCGGAATGTTAACTAGACAAAACCATGGCTATTTTTCACGTTTCGCTTCCATTTTTTTAGCCTTAATTTTTGTTTTAAAGACTGCTGCAAGAGTCATAGTAGTGGCAGTTTGACAACCTATTCTACATCCTCGGAAGAAATAGAAAGACGTTATCCACACCCGACACCACTCAGTTAAAAGCAAGCCGGCAAGAAATAAGTACCAGTTAGGCTAGGCAATGCAGTGAATCCTCTACAAGACAAACGAGTCTGCGTCGCCATTCCTTAGAACGATCTAGAAACGTATACTAACGCAAATGCAATTACCGCACTTTAGTGTTTGTCCCGGTTGCTAACAAGACCGAATTACCCAACGGTACGTGCCGCGATAACTCCACATTACGCGTTTAACGGAAAACACGCCTTCACCCCCAAAATACTCCATTATTTCTAATTAAAATAAAGTGGGTGAGGCTTTTTATGCGTCTTTTACGTCAGGCCATGCAGTTTGGTTGACTGAATAGATATTTATTGTAGCGTTTATTATCATTTGGTCGCTTTATTTATCACGACTAGTCTGATATCACTTCTCAATCTACGAAAGCTGTCACCTTCCAAAAAAAATCTAGCTTTGCTCCTTGTAATTTCTTCCTCGGATGGCACAAAAGGTGACTACTCGTAAGGAGATACGTTTAAGTAGGTATGCATTAAGCGACTGGCTAGCAATCTGTCGTTATTAGTATAGTTACGCCCTTTTATGCTACAAGTGGCGTCTATGTCTTTTCGTGTGCTCTTTCTACCCCATTTGAGAGTACAGGCGTGGTGGTTATGTACGTATGCAAATAAAACCTACTAAACGTCCGTCGTTTCTCTCAGTGGTTCTGAGAATTTGTTATTGTCAGTAATCCCGATTCTTTTTAAATTTCGTTGCCGTCTGTCGCCATGGACAAAGAGTTCCGTGACGCTGCGTTCGCATCACATTATGTATAAACGCCTGGAAGCACGCCAAACTACTCTGCCGTCCTAAAAGTAAAGGACGTAAGTCCCAAGACTTTCGTATGAAGATGCGTCCTTTAGCAGGAGAGTACTGGTACAGCAAGCGGCGCAGAGCCTTCCGTCCAGGAAGTAGGAAAGTCGGGGAGATGCCTGCTACTGGGTACTGTCTGGGTGTATTGCATTTGTAAACTTGCGATGCTTTTAAAAAATATTATTTGTGATCGGGACGAAAATTTAATTTTATATCAGTTGGATGCTTATAATAATTTGTAGATAATTATGAACTTCCTTAAGCTAGAGTTTTTGTGTTTGTATTGAACTTTTCTATGCAATAATATATCTACTTACTGTTATTATGAATGTATAATATGATGATGGACGTTGAGTTTTCAATCTGACCTCTTATTTTTAGCAGATCGCAAATACACATGTTCATTGGATATAAACTACCAAACTATTTAAGTCTGTGTGACTGTGTGTTATGACTTATTTCTAGCGTCACCTATTGTCAAGTGGTAGAACTTCTTCTACATTCTACAACATCCACGTCATGAACTGTCAAAGTGATATACATCGCGCTATATAAGTTTCGCTGATAAAACTTCCAACTTTCTTTGTGAACTTCGGTCCCCAAGCATAACATCTGTATGGAAAAAGACTATTGGAGTGTTTCCCACACTATTACACAAAATAACATGACTTCATCTCCGCCAACGTCGCTGATACGCGGCTGGTAGCCTTCCGGCGCTCTGTCACCACAACATGCGGCGCTTATATAATATTATTCTGCATTTTCCATAGCCTATTTACTGGGGAACATTTATTTGCCCCGATAAATAAGAAGGCCTTGGCACGAACCGTCAATTACTTCCATGTTTGCACGGGATGAGAGGTTTGCGAAAAGTTTTAATCCTTTAGATGCAGGCAAGGTTAACTCTGAATCTTGTATATGGGGTCTTTTGTTTACTGTCAAAACATTCAGCGAAATCGTATGACTTAATCAAGGTTCGGACACTTTATTAAACAATTAGAAAAGCGGCATTTTCTAACACTACTATCGACGAATTCAATTGAGAACCAAGACTGCCTTCATGCATTTTGGCCCTTCTGATCTTAGAATGTGACAAGTGGACATTTATATCCACTATGACTACTATACTCACACAGGAACGAAAAAAAAAAACTGCAAACTTTTGCGACGGCTTTTTCTTTGAGTTATAATTGTCTACTTTCCTGCGTCCCTTGCCAAGAGAAAATACTACTGGTACCAGTGAAAAAACATAAACTTTGCTCTTATTTGGAGTAAGAACTTCAGCTTCAGGTCAACGCCCCTGCGTGTCCAAAATGCGGAGGCTTAAAACAGTCCGCTTTCTTTACTAATATTAACTGAAATGAGTTCAAGTCTTATGTTCTAACCGTGGATGAATTGTCCTACCCAAGTCCACAATTCCGTCCACGTGATATGTACTCATAAAAGTTGACTTTTTCAATTTTATGTGTCATTCATGTCAAATTAAAAGTTCAGTTGCTCGAAGATATTCGCCTTTCCATTTGGGAGTTATCTTATGTTCATTATTTTTATGAGTTCAGAACATATTACACTTGCGACAAAATAAAAACACGTAGGTATAATTATTCCTTTTCAGCCTAATTTTGTGCGGGTCGTGAAGGTAGCTCAACTGCTGAAACCGTAGTAATTTAACTGTTAGGCTGGCAACAGTGCACTGGAGGTAAATGGAATTGGACGTCGCGTGCGAGCAGCTAACGAACTCTCTTCGGGACCGCGTAATGGGCGGGGATGCTTGATTGCTTTGCCGAACCTTGAACCTACGGGTACGTAGGTTACTACTGTTTTGGTAGAAATGGTAGAAATGTTAGAGCGGGTATAGTTGGGTCTGCGTGCGACGCAAATCGAGGGTTTTTTATTTGGCTGTTGACGTTTAATTCTATAATAGAGTCACGTGACAAAAAAATAAAGAAATGGTTCCTGCTACTATGATATCTATTTTATTCAAGTTCAAATGACTATGTAAGTTTTGATTCTAACGAGTACCTACTGAATATTTTTAGTAGATTTTCTTTTACGATGACTATGTTTGGTTTTACATATCTTTTACGTGATATTTGAATACTCGATACTTCCATCGGCTTGTTATAACTTGAATCTCCACTAGTGTAGGGTCAGCGGAGTGTTAGCCAAAACTGATTAAAAGTTCAGGGGGCACTTCATCCGTCGGGTTCGCACGTTCCATCTGATTTGGAACTATTTCTAGTTGGACGGACAGTGTGTAAGTTTGAAACAGTAAGACTCGTGTGCTCAAATTTCAGTGGCAAAATAATAAATTACCTTAGAAGTAGAATATCTTTGAACTTTGATATTTTCTGTTACAGTAATATATTATCTATGAACGGATTGCATCAAAACAAATCTCGAATCGGAACGTCAATTGTTCGTCAAGCCACGCGGTAGGGATGTCCTTCGCTCGTAGTGATGTGTCACATCACGATGAATCGTAATGGCACGTTTACACGCTTGCCGAGACTTGACAAACGTCCACAAGCTCCAAGCCTTTACAAACGCTCTACCAATACAAAAGTTCTTGCAAGCCACGCCAAACAGCCTGTTTACACGCTTGCGTTTGTGGATGCTTGTGTAGACTTGCCAAGCGTGTAATCGTAGCATCACAGTATGTAAAATTTAGTATTAGGTACTCTCAAAAATACGAAATAAATTCAGGTAGGTAAACAGCGAAATAAGACGACAGTGCGGTTTCCTTTGACAAATTGAAAAACTATTTTTCAACTGCTTTCCGTGCTAATCCGGTTTCCATTTTTATGTGAAAGCTTTCAAGCGCGTACTTGGCTCTATGCCGTAATATTCACAAATCCTAAGTATCACCGTAAAATGGCTGTAAAGTTTTCGTACTGCGTTCCTCATGTCCTCTGGTAAGTTGGGTCGTTCGTCGCAGGAAGAAAATTGAATCCGTGCGCTGTTCTTTTGGCTCAATGTTTTATTAAACTTTGAAACTAGTTTGACGCCGTCTGATATACTGCCTGGCTTCACTGGAGTTTTATTGCGATACTTTTTGCTGTTCTCAGTGTGGAGCCCGACGAGTATGCGACGGAAATTAAATCATAAGTCTCTTGGTAGCAGTAATTATTCATATTCTACTTCTATTTAATGGCTGACGGAATTAACGCATGACCAGAAAGTTGTTTCTCAGCTCATGGATCATCATTGCTATCCAACGTGGTAATGCTGCCAGCCTTCAAGGCACGCTACATACTGGTAGTGATTTTGGGTATTTTTATACTTATGTACAGACCTACCACATGAGAATACATTTTTGGAATAAGTCGCTTTTACCCGCTAATCTACTATATAAAAATAAGTCGTGTTTTCCTTCCTGACGAAATACCTCCAGAACGCACGAACCGATTTGGCCAATTCTTTTTTTAAAATGTTCGTTGAAGTTCAGGGAAGGTTTGTAAGATGAGAAAGTGTGGAAAAAAATAGTGTAACATACTAAAAAACTAAAAAATCGTTCTCCCATACAAATTTTTCAACTCCAAAAAACAGTAAGCGCCGCAATATTTCATACATCTTACGCGTTTTTATTAAAACCTTCTCTATTTAGCTCAAGAACGACGGAAGCGCCGTTGATTTTCATACGTCTCCCGCTTTTTTGCGAGTAAAATAGGTACTTTATATTATTCAGCACTAATGTCGTTACGGCGAAAGTTACTTACATTTCGTTAATAAATTAACCCTTATTCCCTAAGATACGCGGCTGTCAAAATTTATACTGAACTGACAAATTTTGACATTATTTACGGCATATTATCACCAGCCAGCTAGCCACTTGGCCACATAAAACCTATTTGGATGTTTAGATGTTTTGATACATTGTTGGTTTATGAATAACTAGCTGTGCCCGCGACTCCGTCCGCGTGGATGAGTGACTATTCCCATGCTATTCCCCCCCGTTTTTTCCACATTTTCCAATATTTTCTTCGCTCCTATTAGTCGCTGCGTGATGTTATATAGTCTAAAGCCTTCCTCAATAAATGGTCTAACCAACACACAAATAATTTTTCAGTTCGAACCGATAGTTCCTGAGATTAGCGCGTTCAAACAAACAAACAAACAAACTCTTCAGCTTTGATTCGTCAAAGAAGATTAATTGTCTTTTTACTATTTACTAAAACGCCCTCGAATAGCGCGCAAAATTAAAATACACATACATACATATCCTCCGCCTGTATTCCCGAGAGGGGTAGGCAGAGCACATGAATTCAAAAATCCAGTGCCACGTTTAGCGATTTCAGAGCAACCAGATGATCAAACGTGATACTGCAGTGACAGATTGCTAGCCCATCGCCCACAATACACTAACCCTTTCCCAGAGCCGACTCTTACGACACCCACGGGAAGAAAGGGGGAGGTGCTATTCTAACCCGGCACCACACGGGATATAAATTAAAATCCATACTAATATTATAAATGGGAAAGTGTGTTTGTTTACTTTGTTTGTTTATCAGTCTTTCACGGCTAAACGAAGCGACGTAGTGACGTGATTTTTGGGTGGAGATAGTTGAAGGGATGGAGAGTGACATAGGCTACTTTTTGTCTCTTCAAAACTCCCCATTTCACTAAAGTGAGAGGTGGAAGTTTGTGGAGAATACCGCAATTTTATATGTAGAAAGCTATAAATTGGTATATGGGATGAGCTATCTCTTCTGTGCTACCCCGAAATTAACGCGAGCGGAGCCGCGGGCAAAAGCTAGTTCCGTATAAAAAAAAACTCGCGAGTTACTTAATTACTATCAATGATACGTGTTACGTTAGAAAAATAAAAGCTCAACAGTTCAATTAATCTTATCGTGTTTTTTCTTCCATTTTTACCGTAAAAAATATTAGCATAATTTTAGGTTGTAATATTGATGAAAGAGGTATAATAGTTCCAGTTTGCTAGCTTGTCACCTAAAGCATATCTTAACCTATTTCCTTAGTCGCCTCTTACGACATCCATTAAGAAATAGAGAGGTGTCATTCTAAGCCCGAAACCACACGGGCAAATCACGAGATAAATAGAATGTCAAATGGTTTTCTATTTTATTGTATTATATGAAAGCTGGTTTTCGTATATGTTCATACATAGATGACTAATGTAGATAAGACGACTTTTAGTGAAGTTATGAAGTAGTTCAACTTCAACTATCTCATACAAATCTGTGATTTATATTTTGCGGTAGTTGTTGGCGCTCTATCAAGCACTACATTCAGCAAACTGCAGTTTTAAAGACATTATTATAGCTAAAATGTCCTTATTTATCTTTTTATTTCACTATAAGTGCGTCTCACGGCAGTTTTATGTTTAAAATGCCTTTGGTATTTCAAATTATGGAGATCGATTATGCGGCACCACTAGTATTTTTCTATGTGAGTCTCAAACACATTCAAGTAACACAAATGACTACCTAACCTAAAAATATGACGTACATACTTGACAGATGGGCTCTCATCTGTCAATCATCAGTCCTCGAAATCTAACTTACCTCCACTATTTTAAATCTTGCCACGTTAAATGCCGGTTACTGTAACTTATTTTGATTTCTTACCAAACTTACTTTCACCAGAAACAAAGTAACCTCGCATCAAGTTATTCTTAGCCCCCGTTAACCCTGAATCATGTAGTTCATCCAGGCGAAGCAGCCACTTCCAAAGCCGTAAACACGCCCCATGCAAATACGCTGCTTAGCCAGCCCGTTCCCGGTTTACGCGCCTTATAGTGCCAATATAGAACCTTAAGACGACCTCCCGAGATGAGTCCGACTTAGTATCGGAAATACTTCAGTGCCGCTACTTACGTGGGTTTAGAACCCTCGCAAAGCCTGCCCGAACTTTTGCGAGGTCTGTCATGATTTTTCAATATGGCAACATTCTTGAAAGTCCCAGCTATGTCAATCAGCCATACAGGTATTAACAAGACTTGGCGGTATGGCTTTTGACCTTTGTCTTTTTCGTAACAGAAATAATAAAAAAAACAAACATACAGCTATAACAGTCAAAACATCCGTTTTTAGCGAAATATTCTTACTTAATGCTCGTTTCTTTACTGGCAGTATTCGGTATGTATAGCCTGACAACTATCTTTTTGGCCCTCGCCATGTTGCGTATTTTCAGTGGTATTAATTTCTTTTACTGGCAATGATTACACTTTGACATCATACGTTGGATGTCATCGAATGTCACCGATGTAAACAAAACGAAAATATATCTTGATTTAAACGATTTTATCATAAAAATGCCGAAAAATATTCCAAAAGATGCAAGAAAAACCTTTTAAATACGATTAAGTATTTAAAGCAAAGAAAGGACGAAGGATTGAATAGTATTCCATTGAAAAATGTTTTGCAATTGGTTACTGACAAGACTGGTAATGACACTTTACAGTGCGGTTGTATTGAACTGGTTAATTGTTATACTTAAACTTAATAGATTTTAGTTTCTCATGTAATGTGTATGTAGATCCACGATAAAGGAATAAAGGTCCTATAATCGAATCCCCAGACTGAACGATTTATAATCGAGGTTGGTCCTGAAAGCGACACAACATCTGACGAAGATCAAACTTCACCAGAGTCAGAATATGAAGAATACTTCTAAATATTGAGTATTTGGAATCGAATTTTGACGAATAGGTAATATTACAAAGCTCTGATTCTCTGGGTTAGATCCCCGTGTGGTGCCGGGTTAAAGCCCTAACAGAAATGTTGACCAAACCGCTGAACACACGTTCGAATTTGGTTTGGAGCCAACCAAGTTCGTGGTTCGGAGCAAACCAAATTTGGTCGTCTGTTAGGGCTTTTAGAATAACACCTCCCGCTTTCTTCCCGTGGGTGTCATAAGAGGCGACTCAGGGAAAGGGTTAGTGTATTGTGGGCGATGGGCTAGCAACCTGTCACTACAATCTCATGCTTAACTATCTGGTTACCCTGAATTTGCTAAACGTGGCACTGGATTTTTGAATTCATGTGCTCTGCCTACCCCTTTTGGGAATACAGGCGTGAGAATATTATGTATGTCTGATTCTCTGTAAACAATGTTTTGGTATTATTCAAATATCAACACAAACCAATACACACCATGCTGACTATACATGACGTATGCACATTATTGCCATACGTAAACTGATAGTAGCGACACTGCGCCAGGGCTAAATAGATAGTTGTCAGGCTTTATTATACCATGTTTCGCTCGCTATAAAGATTCTATTTCAGATTAATTTTGTTTGAGGGTTTGACAAATGAATACATTGTTACTTGACATTCACAAACTAAGTAGACAACGGCAGTTCTATAGACAAGCAGTGTGACCTGTGCAAGAAATTAGTTTCTACCAAATACCACAACTTCGCCGCATATCTAAGTTGAGTGCTCGGGCTTTACAATACACTCTGCATAAGTTCATATATGTATAGGTACTTTTTTTAAGTTCTGTGTTGTTTTACGTTGTAGTATCATAGTTTTTTTTTTAACACTTGATACGAAGGAGCACTTGATAAGTAAGTAGGCGTGTCGAATCGACATGTTTTTACTGTACAACTAACGACTGTACGATACAATATCGTAATCGTAAACAAACAAGTTAGAGCCCTTTTCACAAAATATGTTGATCTCTAATATTGTTTTGTCTCATGTTTTGTAGACTTTTTGTGAGACTAAATGTCTTTTGAGAAACGACCTCCAGGATTTTTTTTTAGCCTAATAGTACCTAAATCCTACATCTGGGCAAATGCTTCTCCTTTCTTCCGCCACTCCTTTTATTTTTTCTTCTTATGCCAGTCGTTAAGTTTCGAAAATAGAATTTCCACGATATCAGCGACAAATACCAAGTATTTTTACCAATTACGGATTCTCAAACACTCTCCACCTCCATTGCTGGGTCTTACGATAAGCCTCGCGAGCTATTGAATGAACTCCGCACTCGAGATTAAACAAAGTAAGCACTCGAGATAAGCGCGTTAACGCCAAGTTTATTCATCTTTAGTGTTACCCGCATCGCGCGAGTAAGGGGATGAGTAGAATATCGGAAGAACGTCGATTCGTTTTGCTAAGCTATGGTAAGTAACGTAAACTATCCAATGTTTGACAGCTCAATTCTAATGATCAACAACATGTATTTCAATTTGGTTGCGAATTGATTAAAGCTGAAAATGTCCATCATTGGTAGTGTCGGGCATTGGATCACGTTATGCAGCTAGTTTACAACTTTACTATGAAACATCATAAAAGTTTGAACATGAGACTGAAATCGACTTTAGATCGACATGTTTCAGGCTACACTCGGTTTAAGACATGAGTTACTAATCCGTATTCTTTTCATTATCATAAAATTTGCAGAAAACGTCGCAAAACATGCTGTGGCAAAATATTTGATAAATGCGCATATTAGTCAGACTGAGTGAAAAATATGCGAAACCAGCACGAAATACTGAACTTAGCTTTATGAGAAGTTCAAGGTCCTATTTTGTTTAGAAAATTTGAATACGTGATCGACCATCGTACGTGATTACAGGGACCCTCCCTTCCCCACATCCCTACATAATCAAACGTAGCCTAAAGTTGATTCCTTTATCCAAACTTAGTCCATACAAATGTCGCCGAAGTTGATGTTTGGCAAAACGACTTAGTAAGAGTCAATGGCCTTAGGTCACTAACCTAGGGTTCTAGGAATTGTTTTTCACTGAAACTCGGTTAAATTACTATAGACCTGAGTAGGAAAGGCGTTTCTGCTGGTTTTGACGCGAAGCCTTTTGAAATTGGATAACACAATAGGTCCTGATTTTATATTCTAGCTTAACTTTAAACTTTTAGTAAACAGATATTGAACTACTTATCGTTTATTTAATAATCCAATACAATATTAAACTTAGCTTAAAACAATAGACTGACGCGCAATCAAACGTCAAAAGTGCAAACGTATAGTGTTGGGACACGTTCACCGTGACCGACGTAGGGATGTGCCATACATCTGATTTTCACAGCTAACAAAACATACAACTACCGTAATGCTCACCAGTTTCGGGCCAATTGGCGACTCGTCATCGGGAGCAACGTGTTATGGCGGCTGCGGTTAGGCACGCATACATAAGAACATGTCGAGCCAATCTCGCTATAAAGATGAGTGTATTTAAAGACTGTCCCTGTAGTTGTCCCAATACATCGACATAATCTACAAAGACTTTGTCGCCGCTCCGCTAATGCTGTCATGTTAATTAGTTAGTTAATTTCTTTATGCCATGAAACAAATTCCGTAGCAAATACGTTATAACAAAAATACAATACAATGTTACTTAACTTTTTTTTAACTAAAATGACGATGTTACATTTAAATTGTCCAAGAAGAATTGACTTTTCTTTATCCTGACAATTTTCATAATTGACATGGCGATGCGATGAAGGAATTATAGATAGACGCAGGCAACTTATTGATCTTCGACAATCACGTTTGCAAACAAAATAGCTCCCTAGCTATCACTGGGCATATTCGTCAACTGCAATAAACCCACTGTGACAATACATTTGAATTTTCGAAGAACTAAATTTTCTTTATCCTGACAATTTTCATAATTGACATGGCGATGCGATGAAGGAATTATAGACAGACTCAGGCAACCTTATTGATCTTCGCGTTTGCAAACAAAATAGCTCTCTACCCACCCACTGCGCATATTCGCAGCAATGCCCTTTATACGACCATCTAGCCATAATCCTTGCTAAGACTGCTTAGACTCTGATCGATGAGACTTGCCTTGTAATAGGGGGTGGCTGCAGCTGCACTAATTAGGTAAGGAAGGACGCTAAGCTCGCACCGTCCAGGGAGCTACTTTATCAGTACTAAGTTTAGATTACTCTAGTATCTAGATAAACGATGTCGAAGTTTACTTCCACAAGTGATCAAGTGCGGCGCTGGTAAGATTCTTTGTATGCGTTTACGTCATCGCTGAAGGAAGATACAAATCTCTGTTTTTTGGATTTGAGACTTGTTTAATTTCTGCTCTAATTCTGCTTAATTATGTTGAGCTAGCTTTCCGCCCTCGGCTTCGCCCGCGTGGAATTCGGTTATATTGCGGTATAAAGCGAACATTCCCTCAGGAGCACCAATTTTTTCTGGGATAAAAAGTGCCCTATTATTTAATCCGGACTTCTAACTTCACGTCTGCAAAATTTCAAAGCAATCGGTTCAGTCAGTAGTTACGGCGTGAAAGCGGAACAAACAAACAAACAAATTCACTTTCCGATTTAATAATATTATATTAATAAGGATAAGGATAGTAAATGGATAACTCACGTTTTTAAATCGAGTTCAACTAGACAATACATGTTTCACGACTCAGTCGCGCGAAGAGGGCGGTGGCGCGCAGTGCGCGTTTGGAAGCAGCAGCCGCCGCGGCTCCTAAATAAAAGGATACGAATTTTATTTATTTGTTTAGATAATTACATAGCATTACAGTTAAAAGCTAAACCATTATTAAATCAAACAAACATCACAAACAAAACAAAACAAATTCAATTCAATGCATAACCATAGAGATAAAATAAAAATACGACGAAGCCCGCATATCCATCTTCTCACGAACCCTCATGCATTCCCGGCACAGTCACCAAACTGCCAGCAAACTCATCCCAACCAGATGCAGGTGCAGAAGTGCATTAAGACAGCGCAGCACTCGTGTCAAGGGTTAGGGGCAGCGTAGACGACATACTTTTTGTGCGATTGGGTCTGCGGCGTACAAAAAGTTTGCATGGATTGTATGAACTGTGCGCCGGACTTTTAGCGTGTCGTGTGCGTTACTACATATAATTCCATAGGTTTTATTTTCACAGACTAAAAAGTTCGTCGCGGATAGTCTGTTGTCTGAGCATGGCCTAAGACAGCGCAGCGCTCGTACCAGAGGTTATGATGAGACCAAAGGAAATAGTAAAACCGTTGCCCTAACAAACACTCAGTTCTCAGTTTTCACTGACACAACTCTTTTGTAAATATTGTATGAATCCCCAGCGACTGCGTATCCTGATGGATTTTATGGTAAACCATGCATTATTCTAAGGGCTTTTAAAGGAGTGCTTTTATTAATACACGAAGGAAACAAACCACTACTTTCCTTTGATGTAGTCGTTTTCAAACATAATATTGGTACTCGGGTTCGAACACTACGTCTTATCCATTTTCTTTATGCGTTGTCATTGATAGACAACATAAAAGTAGTCTTAATCGAAGGCTAAGCTTATAACAAGTTCGAAATCAGAATAAAAACACGCATGTAGGTCGCAAGGGGCTATTTGACACGTCTTTTGTTTGTTTCCAATGCTTCGGAAAGACCATGACTGCCAAGAAAAATGTGAGACACTTGGGAGAAATTTTTTTTTGTTACATAGGCTATAATGACAACCGCATCATGCGTTATACATGTAAAGAAAACTTGCTAAGTATTAACAAAACAGCAACATAATTAGGAACAAAAAGGTATAACATCATAGCAAAACTAAATCGCTGTACTTAGGCAAAATAACCCGCTATTATGTTCGGTCAGTTTAGATTTCGTCGAAATGCGTCAAAATTATTCAAGCGAACCTACCTGAGTGATTCTAAATAGGTCAAACAACATTCAGCATACAAAACCATCTATGCCCTAGGAATATGTGATTTGTGGTAACTATCGACCTGATTTCCTATCAAAGGCAGATTTAAATGCATCAATCATTGTAATGGATCCAGTGCCTAGGTAAATAAAATACCTACCTCTAGTTAATTTAATTGTCGATCTCTATTGATTTCTTTGCTTTGTGATTCTTTAAGGTGTGAATTTTCTTAGTTACATAAGAAAATAAACATTCTTGCTTCTTCTACTTGAAGCTTCATAGTGTCCCCTACTCGATTAATTTTGCAGCCACTGAATAAGTGCCTACAGTGGACATTTTATACCAACCTCAGCAGTGCCACTTGTTGCCAGTGATAAAAGACTGTCATTTGTAAGGCAGAACCGCTTGCTCCATTGAAATGCAGCGACTTTGTCTTTGGACTTTTAAATTAGAACCAGGACGAAGTACAAAATGATGCGACAGTTTTCTGTAATTTACTCGTTCCTGAGTCATGATTTTAACTGGTTCCCTTAAATATTTGTTTTATTTTTAGTATTTGTTGTTATAGCGCCTATAAAAATACACATTTGTGAAAATTTCAACTTTCTAGCTCGTTCTTGGGATACAGGGTATAAATGTAAGGGTATTAAAATATTGAAAGCATATACCTAATAAAAATACGATCCTGTTCTCAGTAGAGTTGAAAAATCAATACTCATTTATCGAAATCATCAAGCCGTGAAAATAAAAAAAGAACTCGTATATTCCAATTGCAGCTGCCATCAAATCATTGAACCAGTAAATTTGAGCCGCTAGTGGCGTACCTACTGTTTTATTTTATTTTAGTTTTGTTACCAATTATTTCTTGTCCGCGAATTTTTTTACGGCGTTGTGGTTTTTTGATTCGTTAAAATTGAGCACATGGATATAAACAATACACGATATGTTCCGAGGTATGCGGAATTTATACTGAATCGTTTACCTAATACGGAAGCTGCACGTGTTCCATACTACTTCGATCAACGAACGTCGTCTTAACATTAACACAGACTGTCCGTCGTCCGTCGTCACCTAGTCAGGCTGTGACAGTAGTCGCTTGCCGAATGCGGTCGACTACCGTGTTCTTTACACTTCCGCGGTCACCGCATGCCGTTTTAAAATGACTACCATCATTAGGTAGTACAAAAGAAATATCGTTAGTAGCTATATTATCGATGTTCAGCTGTAAAGTGCACGCGGCGGCTAAACCGAGCGCTGGTCACAAACCGCCGACTAATTAAAAGTTACGTTAATTTGCACAAGTTTAATCTAATGGGCGAGTCATGGAACTCTAAACGGGACAACTGGTAATTAGAAAACGTAGAAAATGCTCTAATTCGAGTTGAACTAAACGATTTTCTGAACGTAACTTCATACCTACGAAGCACCTATCGCACGTAGAGAATTTTTAGACCGTATTTCCTCATTCTCGTTTGTTTTTTCATGAATTTGGCTTCCGGCCACAAACATTTTTCTTCCCGCCTCGACTACGGGGGCCAATTCCAGTCATGTGTTTTTTAAAGCCGGCTTTTGATTAAATCTAGTGTAAATTGAAAATTCCGATTGTTCGCAATTTGGCAAACGAAGTCGCTTATTTTGTTGCACAGTTTTGTGTTGTCGTAGAAAAATACCTCGCTGTTTCTTCCGTGGATGCTGTAAAAGAAGGCAAAGGAGGTTATGAGTTTATTTCATGCGACAGGCTTGCAACCTGTCACTGTATCTCTTAATGTTAGTACCCGTATAGATTGTGGTCTCGAGTCTGAGTCAGATTTTTTTTGATTGAAAAAAGGAAAAAAAGGGGGAAATTTATGTAAATACAACTTTTTATGAAATCACCCACATAAGTACTGGTTTAATATTAAAAATACTGGGAAGAGTGGAACAAACAGTAAAGGCTTTGTTCGCACATAATAGCGGTTCACAATGCAACGACTTTTGGGGATTAAATTCAACTTAAAGTTCAAGTTTGCGCTTGCCCGCGCTTTAATTTTATCGGTTACGGGCTGTTGCTGGTTTAAATATTAATTTCTGTATGTTTTTCTTCGATAAAACAAGAAATTGCTTCCAAAGTTCATTAAGTAAATGTTAACGCTTTTTATTTGTACTTATTTGGAGATTGCGTATTTTTCTATATTTTCTGTCATCTGTGGATGTCGTAAGACACGACTACGGATTACGTTTAGGTATGTTTTAGGCGACAGGCTAACATGTCATTACGGTGCCTCTTCCATCTATGTTGAAACCTAAAATTATACTAGAAAGAGCTGCGAAGCATGTAATAAGTCATGGTTTTGGCTTTGTAGCGTTTCGTGTACTCTGCCTACCCCCATGGAATTTAAGGTGTAATGTGTGTGTTTCTTTGCACCGATTTTTTGTGTTCAAAAATACTTCACTACATGTTAACTACAAGTATAAAACCATAATTTTGCCCTAAAGATACCTTTTTAAAAGAATTCGCGTACTCTAAGTCTAGTGGCGCCCAACATGGGACTAGATATTAAACTCTGTCGGTTTAGGTACTTAACTTAAAGTAAAAAAACTTTATGTCAGATTTGACAGGTTAAGAGCGTTTTTTTACTACCCAACTTTTTTCGGATGTTCAAATAGTTTAGCAAAGGAATCTTCGTAATGTTTATTGATCTGATGAACGTTAGTGTTCTAATTCCGATTGTTTCTGGTATTAGGTAAATTTAGGCACCAACAAAATATTTTTTATTGTTTCCTTCCTTTGCTAAACTTTTTGAATATCCGAAAAAAGTTGGGTAGTAAAAAAAATACGCTCTTAACCTGTCAAATCTGACATAAAGTTTGTTTACTTTTAGTTAAGTACCTAAACCGACAGAGTAAAGCAAATAAGCCCATGTTGGGCGCCACTATACTTTGACTAGTTTCTGTCGGACGCTGCGAGCCGAAGTATTCCCGAACTCATTCGCCCTCTGAGAACAAACTGCGAAGGTTAACTATGACAGGCGTCGGATTAGACATAAGCTCATTCTTTCCAAACTAACCTTATTACATCTGGGACATCCGCGGATCCCGCAGGGCGGTTGGGAACTTCATCATGAAATTACTTAGCCAACAAACTTTCCTAAAAGGTTGTAGTTGGGGGAATGTGTTCGATTTCATTAACCACGGTGAATTTGAATGATGTAATGATACTCGATACGTTGATTTGCCTGATATCGAAGGTTTGTAAAATGCAAACAAAATCACGCACGACGTGGGTTGGCGATGCATCTAAATGGTTGAATTGTAACATTTCTTAGGTACTTAATGTCTTTATCTATAAGTGACATTCCTAGTATTTCAATTAATTCTATCTATACTTTACGTTCCCTATGATACCTGAGTGACAAGGAATGGTTTTGGCCGGCAGTGGTTCACAATGTAAAAAAAAAAATCACAAAAGATTGAAATAGTTGCCGAATGCGGGATGCGGGAAGCCTAACAGGATTGTATTAAGAAACAGACGTTAATACGTCGGTAGTAGCTACCAGTCCAAAATTATGGGTTTAGGTTTAGTAAAAATGGCTTATCATTAAAGAAAAACTAATTTATCTGACCTACTATTAGAACCTATTTACTGACAGTGGACGTCAAAGTGTCATTGCACTGCTCGACCAAGGAGATCTTTATTGTAACGTTTCGTGTGCTCTTCCTACCCCATTTGGGAACAGGCATGCAAAAGCATGTATGTAAGCATATCTAACACGTATAATTTATTGTTTCAGAAAACAACCAAAGACGTTCGCGTTCGACCACTGCTTCTTTTCACTGGACGCGGCCTTGCCAAACTTCGCCTCCCAGAAGACAGTTTTCGAGTGTCTCGGGAGGGACATCCTGGACAATGCCTTCGACGGGTACAACGCCTGCATATTCGCGTACGGACAGACAGGTTAGTGCATGAAATAACATGTTTATGCCATCGAAATGTTAACAGGTCATTTTCGGATTTTGGCGATACGTTTGATTCGGAGATTTGTGTTATTCTAGGATTCAACGGTTATGCTTTTTAGTTTTCTTAGTATCTGTGATTTTCTTTGAGATCTTCGAGACCATAAACGGAATTTTGCCTAGGAGATAATGTGGCGGTGATCGCTTGTATGCTTCTTACTGCTAGTTGTTGACATTCAAACTACAAAGGACAATACTAGATAATACTTTATATTTTTATAAACTAATGTAAAATCATTGGGAGGTGCATGCTCGAGGTAGGGAAGAGTGGCGGAAGAAAGGGGAGGCCTTTGCCCAGCAGTGGGATATACTACGAGGCTAGCAAAAAAAGAGATAGAATAATATAAAGTACGGTAGTAATGCGCGACATTATCATCTTTCGATTCCAGATTGTCCACCGAACCCCCAACGAACCACCGTTTAAATATGTCAATAACCCAATTCCTGAAGCATAAATGGCTTCAAAACAGGAAAACGGAATCGAGCCTTGGCAGGGGCGGCGTGCCAATTTACTTCAGTCGTAAACACTACTTATACGCACCCAGGCAGTATATCGTTCTGCAGAGTGCGTAGTGAAGTTAGTAACATTGCTAAATCTGCCCCTTGGGAGTTTAGTTAAAACGCGTAATCTTAGAGGGCTGTAATTGAAAATGCGTTGAATGCTTTCGAGCAATTCAATTGTTTCCCTTGCGGTGTGTTAAGAATAACACTTTTTTTTTTCGTAAGAGGCGACTAAATAAATACGTTTAGATATGTTGTAGACGACATGCTAGCAACCTGTCACTGTTATAATTCTGTCATTTGTTATTAAACCTGAAATTATGCAGAAGTGCATATCTATTTATAAGATGCTTTCGACGACTTAAAAAAATTCAACTACGTAATTCGACATATGGACACTGAAATTAATTACCTTTAGCTTGTACATACTGTGACTCTGTTCTGTTAGATTTAATAAGTTAAAGTTCGAAGTTGGGTTCTGTAGTTACATACACGTTGTTTTCACTCTTTAACAAGGCTGGAAACACCGTTTAAAACAGAAATAGTTGAATGTTCGAACGCGAGACCATTTGTTCTCCCGGACCGCTCATTACGCTCACATGGAATCCGGAACCGTTTTCGTTCGAAAATACTCACATTAATTTTCATTCAGTCTATTCAGTTCGTAAAAATACCTAACCTTTTGGTTTAACTGTGTTGTGTTCAAATTCTAATAAACTCATTGAACAGCACATATTGAATACAAAAACAAAAAGACAACGGGTTTCCATATAGGTATCGGTGCAAAAAAATACTTGACGGTAAAATATACGTTATCTGCGCTGTATGTATTAGCTCATTGAATTGTATAGGGAGCGATATTGACATATATCCGTTCAGATACAGATATCTTATCGTATCTGCTTAGTATGTGACACGCTTAATATCAAATGGTTTTCCTCACAAACTCTGACAAGTTCTTTACAAATTTGATTCGGTACCCTAAAAAGGCGTCCGAATTTTCAATCCACGTCCATTTCAATTATACATTTCACTGCTTAATTATTGTAAAAAGTATTTCAGCATGCGATTGAAATTCAAACAGCTTGATGGAGGATTATTTCGACGGCCGTGGAAATTTATTTACATTTTATTGAGTAAAATCTGCACGTTTGAAATTAAAAGCCAGTTGTTGTATCCACAGTAGAACGTAGCGTTGACCGAATTGACCGACATTGATGACAATCCATCCCACAAAACACACGTTAACTTCTATTAAAATATGTATGTGTAATGTAGATTGATGTTTACATTACACGTTTAACCATCTGGTTACCCTGCTGAAATTGCTAAATGTGGCACTGGATTTTTGAATTCATGTGCTCTGCCAATCCCTCTTGGTAATACAGGCGTGAGAATATGTATGTTTACATTGATTTGCACAACTTACAAATGAGTAGGGAGACAACGCCCTTGGCCAATAGTTCTGTATCATTTTTATTAAATCTATCGGGGGGCACGGCAGTGCCCCCACCAAGTCGAGCGCAAAGCAAGCACTGCCGTACCATCCTTTACTGGAACCATTTCGCGGCATTTTCAGGCCCCTATTTGAGAGAACCTCTGGATAATACTAGGACGCTGAAATTTTCGTCATCTAGTGAGCTATAACCACATACTTAAAATCCAAAATTTCAAGTCTGTAGGTAATTCAGTTCCGAAGTTAAGCGAAAGCAAAGTTTCGCATTTTCGACACTCACTCACTCACTCACTCACTCACTCACTCATGATCATCAAAATAGAACTGGTACTTCCCGTTAACTCAGAGAGCTGAAATTTGGTATGTGGTTAGGGATTAACGACTACATAAAGGGAAAAATGTAAAAACTAGGATAATCGAACCAAACTACTATAGAGATCGACACACTTCTTTTACAAAAAATATTCAACTTAGTGGGTCGCTTCATTTGATGTCAAAAATCTGAGGTTTGAGACCCTGAGCTGCTCTGGCACATAAAAAAAATCGACTGTAATTGCAAAAATCCAGCGTAGAGAGACACATCTTCTAATTTAAGGAACGCGAATGAGCAATACGAAAAACTGTTCCTACTGTACGAGATCAAAACCGGAAAAAAGAAAAGAAAGATAATTTGCAAAAATAAGTAAATGTGTAAAATAAGTAAATGTAACATAATTAATGAATATGCTCACGTTTCCACAAAAAGAAGTGAAATCCCAACAAAAACATTCTGTAAAAAAACTACCCAAGTCTCGTTGAAGCTGCTTGTTTGTCTCTAAAAAGTAATGAAATCTAGACATAGTTGTGCCAAGTCTAAGGTTCCTTACTGCGATTTCTTTATTATTATTGTTAATGTTATGTGACTTGGCCGTTGAACACTCTATTTACCAATTACCCATACCAGTATGGTCTATTATCTCGCGTAACAAAGAAGGTAGTTGCAACATTACATGTTAACAAAATTGACTTGTACCCACTAACGTATAACAAATGTTCAACAGCCAAGGCACACAACTTTAACTATAATAATAAAGAAATCGCAGTAAGGAACCTTAGACTTGGCACAACTATGTCTAGATTTCATTACTTTTTAGAGATAAACAAGCAGCTTCAACGAGACTTGGGTAGTTTTTTTACAGAATGTTTTTGTTGGGATTATATCTACATGGACATTGTTATCGGCCATGTGGTGTCGGATTCAGAATATCAACTCTCCATTTCTTCTGTGTCGTACGAGGTGATTAAGGATATAGGTTAAGGTATAGCATTTTAGGCGACAGGTTAGCAACTTGTCACTATAATACTTGCCAACTTAAAACCTAAAAATTTGCTAGAAATGGCCATAGAAAGTGAAATGGTAAATGGTTTTATGGTATGGTAAACTTAATGCCCTAGGCCCGCCCACTACCACTAGTAGCTAGTGCCGGTTGCTAACGTCCATCAACAGTGGCTCAGATCAACCGCATATTACGCTACCGGTGGCAGCCACTAGTGGCCTATTGTGTGGAGACTTGACCGCTCCCCCGGCTCGTGAGTACCAACCAGACATGTATAAACTTTACGCCCTATTCTCTGCGAGGTAGGCAGAGACACTGAGCACCAATAATCTTGTTACAATGATCTTCGATTTCCTGTCTAGTGAACAACTGTTGCTTTTGCATCAATATGTCGACGACTTTAATGTCAAGACACTAACACACTTTGATTGCGGGGATATCTTTGCTTACTGCATACAAACATCACGCTTGTGTTCCCAAATGGGGTAGGCAGAGCACAAGAAGAGTGATATAGACAAAACCATAATTATGAGTCTTTCATGCTTCGCAGCCACTTCTAGCTGGTGTAAGAGGTATAATAGTGACAGGTTGCTAGCCTATCGCTTAAAGTACACCTAAACCCATTTCCTTAGTCGCCTCGTACGTTATCAACGAAAGAAATGGAGAAGTGTTATTCTATCCCGACGCCACACAGGATTACATTTTATTCTCGTCTGATTTAATCGATCCTTGAGTGACAAATCGTCGGCGACTATCGAATAAACAGGCATTTTAGTCGACTTGTCTTCAGTATTTGATTGACGTGTAAGCCTGAAACATAACACAGACTTCGTTATTGGTTATCGAGCTCGGTTTCTTTGACAGTCGTTTAAGTTTAAGTTTGCTTCGATGAAGTTGTCGATGTAGTTGTCGAAGCAGTTTGGTTACATATTGAACTTTATTATACTTGTAGAATTGATGATACGCGATGCTTCTTAGGGACACTTTTTAACGATTTTCTTACAACATTCACGGAATATATGGAGAGGTGTTATTCTCAACCCGTCACCTCGCGGGTACATTGCAGCGCTATTTGTAAACGAGCTATCGTCATTAAAATTCCTTAAAATGGGAATGATTTGAGCTCTATAGCTGTGTTATTTAGATGCAAATTAATATACTTTCCTGAGTACAAAATACTCTCAGGATCTCGAAGTCTCAGGAGCGTACCTGATTTATTCCCAGCACCGAGCAATGGATCATCCATAAAATATACAGCGGAACAAGACAAGTCAAGGGTCTAACTTGCTCCGTACATTCGTATTCCTCACCGTTTGTATATTTCATAAACTATCGCAGCGCCTCGGTTAGATTTACACCCCGACTCGCCTCGGTGTAATTTTAATCTTATTTATCGCTTTGTTGGGAAAAATATCGTTCCCTTTGTGTAGAATAATGAGGGTGCAGAATGATAATTTCGTCCTATTTGTATAGGCATTCCATTGCGTGTGGAAGCTGAGATTTATTCGATTTTTTACGGTGATTAGAAGAAGCGTAACCTAAGCTTTCCGGAAGACCTATTTTGTTTAACTTTAATACCATAAATCCCATAGATTCCTGATCCACCATATTAGCAGTGAACTCACTATTTGCAGTGAACGTCATTGTGACATTGCATTGCTAAACAAAAGAAATCTTTATTACTTTTATTGTGACAACGTTCTGCGGTTAATCAGGTACTGGAATAAAGTCATATAGGGCAAAGGTTTAAGCAATAATAATTGGCAGCAATTTAAGCAACTAGCCGATATAGCCTGTGGATAGCCTGATACTTATCGACCCATATTTTTAGTATATTTTCTTTGTAATTTCACTGTTTAAAAAAATCCTCGGTTGGCTTTAAATTTTAACAAAAGCCAGCATAAAATTGAAGTAGCAACAGTTTGTCCAGTTTTATTTGAACAGGTCTAGCAATAGAAACATCTAGATCCGAGCCGAGATTTGCTACAAACATTCCCTCGCTCAAGAGTCATGTTTATTCAGTAACAAAGAGCAAATAAACATGAAATATACCGACATTTCACCAACAAGTCAACAGACCTTTTGTTACCTGCTGGTTATTAAAAATTCCTTCACGTAAATACGGCTCAAAGGGCGCAATAACAGTCCCGTACGTGTTTTAGGCGACAAAGTTTTGCGCTATTATACTTGGGTTCTTACGCTAAAAGATATGCATTTTATTACCTTCAATATGGTACGGCGCATGCCGAGTATACGCCAAATATTGACAACGGGATGTGGGGTTATTTGTATTTACGGGAACACCCCAGAATTTCAAAACATTATTCTGAAAGCAGATCCACTAAACCAAAAACATTTTAAAATACTTAAAGTACTTATCTCATAAGGTAACTCTAGGTTAGGTTAGGCTTACGACAGTTAAAACTAATAAGATTTGTCAGAGTTCGGAATTTTGTAGCATTCGGAAAAATATATTTCCGATTTATGTAGTGTGTTCTATTTTTACTACTTAGGTACCTATTTCCTTTTGTTATGCAACGTCGATGCCATCGCTTTCTCGAGACAATACTTTTTAAATTATATCTTTTATTCGCTTTAACTTGTGTACGATTATGCGGTCGAAACGTTGAAATACTTATAACAATGTAACATTTATTTGGACGTTTATATTAAATTATTAGGCGATGACGTAGAATCGTTTGTTACTAGCCTGTACGTATTCGAAATGAACTGATACTCTGCTGCGATTATGTGAAATCAATAACGTGTCACGGCAAGCTTATCACGCACAGACAGGGATACCACTTTATATAGCCTCTCTACAGTGCCATTGCCATGAGTCTACAACAGTGTTTTTCAAATTATTTCATGAAGCGACCCCCTTACTTTACAATACTTCGAATTAGAATTATAAAATGTATTATCGGAACAACATATTAGGTCATGTTTTTTTCTAGGTTTTTTTTTTACTCAACTTTGAATCCAATGCGTTTTACCACCCCAAAGGGGGTCGCGACCCACAGATTGGAAAAACACTGGTCTACAGTAACTGTACTTGCTAGCGACGGTGTAAACGATTAGATTAGGATTATGTTGTATTATTTATAGCATTATATTATTAAGGAAATAGGTTAGGTATGCTTTAAGCGACAGGTTAGCAACCTGTCACTGTTATACCTCCTTCATATCTTTTTAAACCTAAAATGATGCCAGAAGTAGACATGGTTTTATCAATGTATGCTCTGCCTACCTTGTTTGGGAATAAAATATATCATGCATGTACTCTTTTTTTCCCTCGTAAAGAGTTCTGGAGTTAACTTCACATTCTGTCAAAAGAAGGCAAGTTTTTTTAGTTTATTTACAGTACTTAAAGCACTTAGCTCGAAACTAGAGTCCCAACATGGTCCGCGTAAATTTTCTGTTAGAAGTTTTTTCAATTTGGCGAAAGAAAAACTTAAATCGTTACCAAGATTACGTTGGAACTACCTCAACTCGCTAAAGTTTCACAATTAGCTTTTACCTGGAGTATTGTTTCTTTTATTTCAAGGAGAGTTCTTTTGCCAAATTTGGAAAATACCACGGCTTTTCATACATAGTCTTAACTTTAAGTTTTGGTAGCGAAATATAGCATATACTTTAATTTCATTGTTTAAGTTAGCAAAACCGTAATCTTGACACTTAAGTCAATAACAATTAGAAGTTCACGGAGTCCAGAATCCGCAGATTTTATAATATCGGTAGCGGCTGAATGTATTAATAGCAAAATACATTAAGGGAGACTAAGTGCCCTGAATTAATAATTTGCCCGCCAGATTCGACCTTTATTTTGACTGTGAGCACATTAAAATTTCACCCTAGTTCTAGCCTGTTCGTCGTGTGTTATATGTATAATTCTCAAAAGTGTCTCATAATTTTTTATCAGTATTCATCTCACGGCAAGCTATTTTGGTCTGTAGAGAAAACTAGTAAAGTTGTTTCATAAAATTCGCAACGTAATTGCTTTGTAGATTTCAACAAACTACTTGTACCATTTTTATTTAACTTTCTTTCATGTTTCGCAGACACATTTAGTATAATTTCAGGTTTAAAAACAGGTGACAGAGGTATCAATAGTGTCAGGTTGCTAGGATGTCGCCTACTTCTTTAACCTAACCTAACCTAACCTAACTTAAACCTATTTCCTTAGTCGCCTCTTACGACAAACTTACAAATCAATAGAAAATCACAAGCTAAGCGTGTAAAATTACTGCTCATAGATTTCGGCATACCAAATAGCTCTTATCAGCTATCTACAAACGGGTTACCTCGCCGTACGTTCTCGCCGGGGCCAGACCTCCGTAACTTACGCGTGGTGATATCCCAGATTACGTTCAGAGCCTTTAAACGATGTACGGGCTCGTTTCTTGTGGATCTTTACGTACTATATCAATGTACGGCCTTGGACTAGTCTTGAGCATGCCTATTTGTGTACAACTTAAAAAATAATCTACGCAAAATTTAATAAAGTTCCTGTAAACCAAGGAATCGTTAGTAACCCCTCAAAGTATTTATTTTTATGAAAAATTCAACCCTTTCAATTAACTACTTTTAATTAAAGCGAGCTACTGTAAATTTTATTCCTGCAAGTGTAACTTGGTCGACAGCTAAAATAAAACTTTTTAAAAAACAGTTCTAATTGACTTTTCTATGGAAAATTAGACCTTTGGCCAAGCAGCATAGTATCTTCATTATTTGATCCAGTGTCATTTCCACATTAGTTGGTTATGCGCAGAGAACAGTGCTGAAGCTGATGTTAAAAATTTGGATTGTTATTGTAACATACTTACCGTATTCTCAGCCTACCTAATATGAGAATAAGGCGGCGTCCATAAATTACGTGAGGTGTTTTAGGGGGAGAGGGGGTCGAGTCAAATCTCACCTAATCTCACGTTGGGGGGAGGGGGGGGGGTAGGGTTGCCAACCCTACTATATAATATAGTATCCTACTATATTAGGGGTCCAACTGCTATATTTTTATAAATAAAATATAGTAGGCAAAACTACTATATTTTTATCATCAAAGTCGCTAAACTTGGTTTCTATTTTTTATCACACTTTCAGAATATTTCTGAACGAAAATGTTACTTACATTTACATACACCCCCCAGTGCTTGTATTGCTTTGACAATTTCTTGAAAAACAAAAATTTGTTAATGAAAGCTCAAAGCAGTAAAAAACATATGTTTAAAAAATAATTAAATATTATTTGAAACCTACTATATTTTTTTTTAATAATTCCCGAACTACTATATTTTTATGGGTTCTGAAGTCAAAACTACTATATTGGGTCCAAAAAAAGTTGGCAACCCTAGGGGGGGGTCACGGCAAATATCACGCAATTTTTTTCTTGTTTGAAACGAACAAAAAAACTACTATTTTGGTCCATTTAATCCAGATGCCTAAGGTCTTAAAAACCGATGTGATGGATGGCGCTTTACGTTTGACACTTCATGGGTGTATCGGAACGAAGAACAACTAAAGTTTTTTTTTAAGTTACGTCATTCGCTTTATTTTTTCTTTTCAAATAAATGTTTTTTCAACAATCCAACGCGTTTACATAACAAACCCACATTTTGAAAAAAATTACGTGAGATTTGGGGGGTGGGGGAGGGGGTTGAGTAAAATCTCACGACATCTCACCAGGGGGTGAGGGAGGGTCAGAAAATTGAAAAAAACACCTCACGTAATTTATGGACGCCCCCTAAGTGTGTGATGATCTGATGATGTACATAATGTCTATGCAAGATTATTTCTAGATCAACCATTATAAAAACGTACCCCGTAGGACTGTTTGTTCATAAATTGAGCCTTAAAGCCCCGCGGATCAGCGTTTCGCTTCAGTGGCGTCACCTCAAGGGGCAAGACAATCGTAAAATTTGAAATTCCCAACTTAAGCAGTTTCTGCGACGCTTACTGTATATTTATTATTGCGCCGTGGATGTACAAGTTACTGGGTAAAGCATTATTTATTTTTTGTATTTTTAGCTATTTTAGTATATTTCTTACGTGTATGTTTAACGTTTAAAACAGATGGAAGAGGTGCAATAATGACAGATTGCTAGCCTGAAGCATAATACCTAAACCTATTTCCATAGTCGCTTCGTACGACATCCATGAAGAAATAGAGAGGTGTTGTTCTAAACCCATAGTGTTATTCTGTGATTTTCCGATATTACAATGCCACAAAAGACTTTTAAGGCTCGCCTTCTTTAGAATAAAAATAACAACCTTATTTTGTTATATTCTTTGATGCTCGATACGCACTGGAAGGGCTCGAAACTACTTAATTAGTTCCATTTCACTTTCTAGAATTAAACCAACTTATATGTAAATGTTATCTTTTAGGCTTTCGTAACTTACTTTCTAAAAATGGATCCTTTTATTCCTGATTATTCTCAAAGCAAACTCTGTTAAGAATAACAAACACGTAGCCCTTTATAGGTAAACTTCGGCATTCCAAAGTTCTTTATCTTACTTTTTATTAACTTGTGAATCCCTTTCAGTTTTTTTTCGTGATTCGACGCCGTGAATACTTCAGATATGTTCATTTGTAAAAACACAGTAAAATATAGCCAAAGTGTTCTTAATTATAAAAATCAAGCGTTAGTTTTTGGCTCCCATTCCGTTACAATATTTATAGTTATTAGTTTGTAATTTATCAATGATATGTTAGTTTTTGTGCGCGATTTCATTAACTTCCCATGGGGATTTTGCGTTTTCCCAGTATACAGTTTCACCTATGTTCGTTAGGGATAGGATATCTTACTAACTGTTGCCTCCGACTGTCTGCATAACCCTCAGTTTGAACATTAGATTATTGTTAGATTCACTTCATGAAAAATGTGGATAACTCATGTCTAGATTTAAGACGTGACCATATTTTTCACATTTTATGCTTACTTAAATAACAAACTAACACGAGAGCCGCTCATAGTGAATTTAACGGATAACCCGTCTTTTCTTTAATCTACTTCAGGTGAGCTTTCTTGTTATTCTCTTCTAGATTGTATAGAATCTTTTAGAATGTATTAGAAACTAAGTTCCAATTGTTCTCACATTAAGATTTTTGCTGTGCGATAATTTTGTCATAGAAATGCAACGTAAGGGTTTATAAGCACCGCGTACAGTCGAGTTCATTAATATATGAGCAAAACTGAGGGTTCAAAAATATCTGTACCTACACCCTTATGACATTGACAATAAGGTGCAAAAGTTTACATATTTGGCATTTGTCTGCTCATATATTTATGAACTCGACTGTACATACAGTGAAAAAAATATCATACCTGTTACAAAATCGTGTCGCAAAAATTAAATCGTGCGCGCTTTGCTTTAGGAATGAGTTCGATTCCATAAAGATGAGTTTATAGGTGATGATCCCAGATTCCTCTATTGCGATTCCAGTCCAAGTCGATTAAAGGTAGTTTCTGAATTGCCTAGCAATTGACCCTCCCGCGCTGCGCGGCGGTACGCATTCCTTCATCCTAAATGAAATTTACTGCCCGCCTTAGCGCGTCCGCTTAGAATGATATACGGCACGATCCGAACGCTCAGAAACTTCAGCATGTAATAAGAACTTTACGAAATACGTTTAAGTTGCGAAGTGGAATTCGCGTTGTGTAAGTTAATGAGCTGAATTGATGAACAGGAATTTATGTACGCTAGAAGTTGTGAGCGCGAATCAGAAGGTGTGACGAGTAATTAATAATTAATATTCAAAAGCTCACTTATATCACGAACTTACCTTCAGTTTAGAGTCGTGTATTTCAGAACTTAACTTCGATACGTTCAACGTCAGAGTTTTGGACGATATTATTTATTAATTTAACTTCACGAGGACGTGTCGCTGTATTCTTTGAGCAGGGTATAAGCTCTATCTGGATATACAGGGTTACTGGTAACTCGACGTATTCTTGATAGGACTTGATAGAGGAGCTAAAATGCAATATTTTTAAGCCCTCATATGTATGGCCGAAAATTAACGGTTCTTGAGTTATTGATTTTTTAAGATTTTTTTTTGAATTTCCCAAAATTTTACATAATTTTTTTTTTAAATTTGGCCGTCTGTTGCGGTATTTTTTTTTGAAGCTAAAAACGCCTGGAACTTAATCGAACGAGTGCTAAGACCCGACCTTAATGCTCTGGCCTGGCTTAGCCGTTAGCTACCGAGTCAAGTCAACGTAGTATAGGATCCCGATATACAACGACCTTCGCCGAGCTGGTTAATGGATCAAACACATTTTTTTTGTAATTTAATATATCAAAAAATATATTGTACATGGGTTGCCTAGCAAATTTCAGTTCAAGATATTTTTAATAGATAAATTTTATATCAATCGAAAGCATTAACCAAACAGGTGGAATATATCAAAAAAATCATTTAAAATGTCCTGGACAGAAATTTGGTAGGCAACTCATATGCAATATATTTTTTTAATATTTTAAATTATATTATAAAAATTCCCGTGTGGTGCCGGGTTAGAATAGCACCTCCCCCTTTTTTCCCGTGGGTGTCGTAAGAGTCGACTCTGGGAAAGGGTTACTGTATTGTGGGCAATGGGCTAGCAACATGTCACTGCAATATCACGTTTAACCATCTGGTTACACTGAAATTGCTAAAGTGGCACTAGATTTTTGAATTCACGTGCTCTGCCTACCCCTCTTAGGAATACAGGCTTGAGAATATGTATGTATGTATGTATGTATGTATGTATATATAAAAAATGTGTTTGATCCATTAATCAGCTCGGTGAAGGTTGTATATCGGGATCTTAAACCATAATTATTCGCTCGCCCCCGCTTCTAATTACAAACATGAGCAGCCTGGTAAACAGGGTGTCGGTTGCTGCAAGTTGTGTTGCTGTTTGGTAAGAGTAGTTAGCTGGTGCAGATTTTAATGTGAAGTTTGCAAGCGTTTAAAGCGGATTAAGAGTGCTACCATATCGCGAGGTTTCTTAAGAGGGTTACGTATCAGCCGGCTTATACAGGGGGCGAGTTGAGTTGTACTCAAGATAGACTATGCCTGTCACTGTCTAACTAGATATGTCAGACTAAAGGCACTATGGAATGTCTACCTTTCATCCCTACGTAAAACACAGGGCACAATGACCTGAAAAGCGATGAAACATTTATTTGTCTCACATAAGGTCAGTAATGAAAATTTTCAGGAAATATTTTCTGGGATTTTGAGATGCATATACTTACCCGACCATTGATTAAAATCTTTACGGTCAATAGTTATCAGAATATATTTTTTCTTTTATTTTTGTAGCGTCTCTACGATCCATTTTAATCATCTCCGTTAGTTTAGGCGAAGCTGACGAAATTATAACAGCTTTCTAACTCAGGACGCGTTCCAATGATTGATGTATTTTAATCGACCTTTGATAAGAATTCGAATGTATTGGATCTCAATAGTTCCAGAATGAATATGCGGTTTTGTGCCAATGCTGCGCTGAATAAAATTAGGTCGAAAGTATCCACAAATCACACATCCCTAGAGCGTAGACGGTTTTATATGCTGAACGTTGTTTGACCTGTTTAGAATCGCTTAGTTACTCGCTTAAATAATCACGTGCTTCGATGAAATCTAGACCGGTTGAATGAGATCTGGGTTCTTTTGCTTACAGCTTGCTTTTTATTACAGCCAATATATTAAAAAAAAAAAAAAAGTTGTGCGATGCATACTTCTTGGCAGTCATGGTCTTTACGAAGCGCTGGCAGACTTGAAACAAAAGACATGTAAAAGAGCCCCTTACGGCCAACTTGCATAAATAAAGTTTTGATTTTTATTTTAAACCAGTGGTTGGCAACCTTTTATCAGACAAATAGTGTAAAGATAGACGGGCAACACTTGCGTATGCTTTTGATGGTATTGAATTACAGTTTGAAGAAGTAATATTCGCCGGCCGTGGGTTACCGACCCCTGCCTTAAACCTTTTAAAAATCCTTTATGTCGAAGGAATTATGATTGGAATTGTGCTCCATTGAAATGTATTGGTTACGAATGTATTTCGTGCTTTACAATTCAGTCAGGCGATATTCGATTTCAATACGAAACTTTTTATTCAAGCGTTACCTACGTGCAATGTTTCCTATATGAATAAAGCTAAAAAGCGTTGGTTTGAATATCAAATTAGGAGATTAGAGTGGTCAGATTAAGCTTTAAAAAATCATACATTACGGAAACATTTCCATTAAGTCGTATCAGCCCTCGGGACGTGAAAACAAAAATAAAATGGCCGCGCTTCTCTCAATCAATTATTCAGCGTATCCCAGTCCGCCGCTGCCCTAGCTGGCGATGAAAATCTGATATATTTACGGGAATACGCATTTCATGAACGCCCTGAAAAGATGTCCTTTTGTTATAACTCGAAAGGTCAAACATATGTAATCCGTCAATCTACTGCCAGCCGAAGTCGGGGCCCTCTTCAACCGCCATTCAGTCAATTTTGCCGCCTTTTTCATGCGCTCATACATTCTTCTAATAAGGACAGCGTAATATATGACGTTTTGATTCTTCTTGGAAGTGTCCTTATAAAGAAGTCTTCTTTTCTCTGTTGGATGTTTCCAATTATTTCTTTACTGTTATTTAGTTACTTAGATATTTTACACATACAAAAACATCACGCTCTTTTGATTAGGGACAGACAGCAGAGCGCCATACGCTTCTATTCTGACATACATACACACACACTTAGGTACTTTAAGTAGGTTACTCAGGTATTTACTTAGGACGGACCGAGTTTAATAAATCAATGTAGAACTAGTAACCTACTTCAATCGGTGAATAGACTGAATAGACATTGAATGTCAGTGTGTTTTTATGTGGTATACAATCACCAGCACTGATATTTGACACAATAAAGGTTTAAATATCTGACACGACCTATAACTAGGGTCCGTATAACGTGTTTAGATATTTTTACGCGCTTTGCTGTGAAAATATCCTGTTGCTGTTAACAGTAGTTCTAATCAAATAATGTGTAAAACGTTTAAAGATATTTTTCACTAGTGTACTTGCAGACAATATCTGCCGGCCGCCTACAGATAAAGCATTTGTTAGCGCGGAATTCGATTCTCTTAGATTGTTACATTTTTCCACGTCACATATTAACGCCTGAAAGGAGAAAAGGAAATGTCACGAATGAATGCGCAATTTACGTCAAATGTATCAAGTAAATGGGCGTGAGAAATACAAGGCGTGGTGATATTAAAATTTCCGTTGAATCGTCGAAAAGGAATTACGTCCGGGACGTGAGGATGTGGCCCGAATAGGTGTTTCTTTGTTTTAATATCAAAATTCTACGTGGGGATTGAATGAGATGTGGTCTGGCTGCGGAATACTAACTCTTCTATCGAATTATTTTCTGGATTCAGGCGATAGCAGATGCAGTATAGTACCGATGACAAAATGCACAAACTGTGCAAAAACTAGTAGAGGATTTTGCACTCTGCTCTGAGAAAGCACGAAAGCTATGAACTACTCTTTGATCATACAACTAATTTATCCATCAAAAAATTTACATAAAACGGCGTAGTGACATTACTTTACTTGACTAAGAAATTCTTTACAATGCTAACTATAAATAGTTAAATGATGAAAAACACGCATAAATATCACGTCACGTAACGCCTTTTTCCTCGCGGAGAAGGCAGATAGCGCCATTCACGTCTATTTTGTCATTCTGACTACTTTCGTTTCATTCCCATTAATTCCTCCCATAAAAAATGCTCATCAGTTTTGGATAATTCTTATTTGGTTGACATACGTTCTTCGATGCCTATGTCCAGCAGTGGACGAATATAGGCTGATGATGATGATGATTTAGTTCAAGCCTTTATATTGACTGAAAGTGGAACATAAAGTGTGCGGATAATTTTACAGCTTCGTATAGTGCGCTAGTTGGAATTAAATTTCTTGACTGCTACACAGACACAAAGCTTCGTTTCAACGAACTAAGCTGCTGGATTTAGTTACGTTCTCGTCCTAAGCCAGTCGCATAAGACATACAAGACGTAGGAATTAGAGATGGGTTGTACTAGGTAAATTTAATATCAGGTACACCTGTTCCTAATCCACAAAAATACCTAATCCAAATACCTAATCCACGTACAAAGTATTGAGTGTATACGATAACTTAACCAGTACTGCGTACCGTACTGCACCTAATCCACATAGTATAGAGCATTGAGCGTATGATACGATGCAGTACCGCGGCGTACTACACTGTGTCACCATACCATTCTAAGTAAACTTGTTTAATGAATTGTAATCTTCCCTTCATTAAAGGCGGCTAGTCGGTAGTAGTGAGAACTTGGATTAGGTGGATTAGGTACTGCGTCCTTTGGATTAGGTGCGGCCTAATCTCGGAAAATACCTAGTATTTTTATCTGATCTAATATTTTCGCCTCACCTCTAGTAGGAATACCTCAGAGGTGTGTTATTTATTTACATATTTATTCAAGCCCTCAAGGGCTTTGCTAGGCGTTGCGTAAAGGCGGTAATGAATTCCATTAGTCTTTGTAACGGCTACATAAAAATATCCGCCTTGTGCTTCTGCTTGGGATTTTCATTCCACTGCTCTTTAGTTTAAGCTGACAGCGGTCAGAAATAAATACTGGAAAATGGTGATGTTAATGAGGATTCAGAACGTTTTAGAGTCGTAAGTGTGCCTCCGGCTAAGAAACATTAACCATAGTTTGTGATGGTTTTGGAATTTTTAGTACAATCGACCAAGAAATTGGTCTACCCCCTCAAGATCGATATTCATTTGAACCTTATGAAACAACAAGGTCGATTTCCCCTCGCCATAATATTATGACAGTGACAATGTCAACCTTGTGATAATTTTGATCTCACAGAAACTTTTGTCCACTTTCTTGGTCCACCGTAATGTTGATCATTGACTTAAAATCTACTTAAGAATTATCTTTCGTTACTTCACTATGGCTATACGAATATTTTTTGAGGTTGACTATTAAAAATGTATCTAGTTTTTTTAACTCCTGATGCTAAAGAGGGATGTTATAAGTTATAAGTTTGAGTTTGGGACTTGATTCGTGGTATTAATAACCCTTTTTGATGTTGATTTTTCTTATCTAGATCTAGATCTCTTGGGTCCTGATAAATGTGACTCTTCATAAATTCCCCGAAAAGCTGTTATCGTGGTCTCAAGTATTCATCGAAAATTCTGATCAGAAATTCTGTTTGATCATTTACCAAAATGCGGCTTAGTTGTTTAAAATTTGTGAGAAATTATCATGGATATATTAACCATCATGGATAATTGGATACGGAGACATAAATTTTATCTGAGTCCATTCGTTTCATGAGCACTTTTGGAATTTTTTGCATTTTGCTTTTTTTGAATCCCGACGTTCAATTTCCGTAGTATAATTTCGAGATTATCAAACAATACTTAAACCTCTACTGCTCCTATGATTTTGGAATCTTTGAGCTATGTAGATGATTTTACCATTTTACCGTCAGCTTGGTGGCTGTCATCACACCATTGACAAATTAGTCCTTTTCCTACTTTGTTCCGAAATTGAGCAATATATCAATTATAATTAAAGCCGGTGAAGTTGGCGAAGTGACGTAGTTTGTTAATAATGTCGTTAAGCAGCTAACTGCACAACTTATCTTGGCTCCTGAGAAATTGTTGCGATAATGAACGCCTCCGAACATCTTACTTTAATGTGCTGTTTAAACGAATAATAGACTCTTAAAGTGTTTATACTACAGTTTGTAGGTAAAATGTAGGAGGAAATATCTCCAAAAAATAATAACGCCACAATATATCAAGGAGGTTTTATTCGCAGAATTTTAATTTCTTTGGGAGGAAAATGTTATGTCAGCTTTAATTCGAGTACCCTTTTGGCTTTTATTGCTCTTAGTTAGGATTATTTTACGCCCCGAAAGAGTATTTATTTTTGGTGAAAAGTTTTTTTATTCTGTGATTTTTATATCAAGTTGTTGACGTACTAGTAGGTACGGTAATTAATAAATAACAATTGGCTATACGCAATTTATAAATATTACTCTGATTTATTGATGTAGATATATTTTGAGTTTATTTTCTATATGATATTATTTAAGATGAAACAGAAAATATGAATATTCGTGTAACTAACTGGTAACGAAGCTTCAATTACTTGAAAATGCTAGCGCATCTGAAAATTTGGTTTAGAATTTGAAAACTAAATGAAATAAGTATAGCCAGATGTTAACGTGTATTACGTTACTTCAATGTAACATTTCTGAAAACATATCAATGGTTTACAAGTTAGTTGTTTTCTTGCAAAGGCTTGTGAAAGAGATTGGTATAGCTTTCTCCACAATTCCTACCTGGGTTCAGCCAGGGATGATCCGCCTAATGGCCGTCAGCCTACCAAACTAGGTCGTCGATGTTTATCTGCCAGAACCAAAGCGGGACCATGTTTGCCAACATTGACGAGAAAAACAAATGCCTCCACAGATAATAATAAATGATCACTGTTCGCAAAGTTGCCACTAGAGAAAATGCATTGAATGGAATTTCCGTGTTCTTTTAAGTGCGATTGATGTGTCTTCCCCTCAGCGGGTAGGCTGAGCATTTAAAAGTGAACCGTCTTAAACTTTCTGTTGTTCGCAACTCGGACTGCTCTTCGTTGTTAAACTTAAATATATTTTATATGCAGGTTTCAAGCTCTTTCAGGACACAAGTGTCGCTATAGAAGTAGTTTTATTGCTCTGATGCTCCGAATTTGTTGAATCGGTATTATGAATTATGAATGCGTTATTATTATTAGATAAAAAGTTTTGAGAGTACTAAAGGTACTCACAAACTTGTACCATTTGAAAATTGAACAGAATTTCTTAGATAATAGATACCATACTATGCAAATCATAGAATACGATTGTTTACTTACGAATTTGGGGTGTTTAGTGTGTAATACACTATATTCACCCTTACATGTCTTATTATGTAAACAAACATGACGTCAAAGGGGGTAATTTCAGGTAAAAGCGATACGCGAATTTACTCTTTCTCTCTCTAACTTCGCGCCGAGTCGTTTGCCGATCCATCATCAATCCGTAAAAAAAACAAGTCGTCAGAAACATCACAATTAAAACGATAAAAGAATACAAACGAAAATCTTATTACAAATTACTCTTCCAGCTGTTACTGGGTTCATTTTAATACTTTGCGAGTTCTTTAAACATTTCAAAAGATGATTACATTGTAAACCGAGAGAAAAGTGCGTCAATGTCTTTGAGTAGTGTTTGTTTGACAAGTAAGGATGAACCGAGTGTACTGTACATGTATCTATCGAACCATTTGATTCCTGACCCACCTGTTTAACCCGTGTTGAACTTATTTACATTAAACGTCATAGTGCATTGCTTTGCTCGACAACGGATAAGTTTACTACGTTTACAGTACCCAAGTACCCGATCGTAAAATTTGCACATCTGTCTCTGCGTCGAATATCGGCTTTGTAGAGCATTGTCTCTCTAAGTTAAGTGACACCGATTGTTTCTTTCCTAAGACCGATGTAAGTTCTCTATGATCGGGTACTGTACTGTGACTGCTGTGGGTCAGAAATCAAATGGTTCGACTGTATAGATCTCATTATGTTTATCAGTTGTCTAAATGTCTAGTAGGTATACTACTTTCGGTTCCAATAATATGTTGTTTGTTAATTCGATGCCTCGTTCCAACTAATCTATCAGCAGCTGTCATCACAGTATCCTGATGAGCTTGCAGTATAAACAATAAACATACTATCATAATATACAGGGTGGCCCATCTAAAACGGTCAGTATGGGGAAGTCCGAAACTATACGAGATACGAAGATCTCTTCTTAGGAACCATGACATCGATTTTAATAAAACGAAAAACTGCATTCATACATTTTAAAAAAAAGTGTACTCAGTCCGGGAATCGAACCCGGTTGTTTTGAAAAAAAAAAAAAAACTTAGTTCCTAAGAAGAGATCTTCGTATCTCCTATAGTTTCGGACTTCCCCATACTGACCGTTTTAGATGAGCCACCCTGTATGCATTAGATCGATTGGACCTGTCCGGTCAGTGGCGCAATCAGTAGGTACTAAACTAACATAAATACCTAAATGCTAAATACAATTCTGTGGTGTCTGTGTGTATTTAGGTATGCTTTACAGTAAGGCTAGCTACCTGCCCCTATTATGTCTCTTACATCTGTTCTTTTTTAACCTAAAATTATGTCCAAAGTGACTACGTGAATTTCATGTCTGTCTGTCTGCCTACCCCATTTGGGGATACAAAATTGTTACTTATTTTATCTTTGTACGAGCTGTTACCCGCGACTTCGTCTGCGCAGAATAAGTATTTCGGATTGCGTGGCGTGGAATATATGGCATTAAAATTATCACACAAATAATTTTTGAATCGCATTTGACAAATATAACAGCTTTTTTAACAAATCGCTAGCACCTTGAAAATTCGCAAAACAACCACAACTGTCAACGACGTCTGCCCGCGTTCGGGTCGCGCACTCAGCGACGCGTGACGTTTACCCCGCGCATGCGCGTCACTTCAACGGTTTTGACAGCGGACGCCAAAACTCGCAAATGGTATATTTTACCCGACTTACTTGAGAATTATCGTCGTATATTGGATAATTCACAGAATATCATTACAATTTGTAGCCTATGTGTTATTCTGATGTATAAGCTACATTATTGTAAAGTGTCATTAAAATCCATTCAGTAGTTTTTGCGTGAAGGAGTAACAAACATCCATCCATCCATACATCCATCCATACATCTTACTAATATTATAAACGTGAAAGTTTGTGAGTATGGATGGATGGATGTATGGATGGATGTATGGATGGATGTATGGATGGATGGATGTTTGTTACTCCTTCACGCAAAAACTACTGAATGGATTTTAATGACACTTTACAATAATGTAGCTTATACATCAGAATAACACATAGGCTACAAATTGTAATGATATTCTGTGAATTATCCAATATACGACGATAATTCTCAAGTAAGTCGGGTAAAATATACCATTTGCGAGTTTTGGCGTCCGCTGTCAAAACCGTTGAAGTGACGCGCATGCGCGGAGTAAACGTCACGCGTCGCTGAGTGCGCGACCCGAACGCGGGCAGATTAGCTGTTATATTTGTCAAATGCGATTCAAAAATTATTTGTGTGATAATTTTAATCCCATATATTCTACGCCACGCAATCTGAAATACTTATTATGCGCAGACGAAGTCGCGGGTAACAGCTCGTCCATCCATACATCCATCCATCCATACTCACAAACTTTCACGTTTATAATATTAGTAAGATGTTTCTGGTGTTAGTTTAGTTATTGCCGACAAACAATCTGAACATTTTATTGACCACTGAAACCGTTATTGTTTTGTTTTTAACAAGCATATTTACTACCGTAACCACTCTGTGCATACTCTCCATGGATTTACCTGCAAGTATTTGTGTACGAAAATTGGCAATCTTAAAAAGTGATTCAACATAAACTAATCCAAAAATACGCAAAGTGTTATGTTGCAGCTATTTTGATAGTCGTGACGCTCGTTGATTGCGTGTGTAGGAATTCGACTAGGTTATGCAATTGCAAAAACTACAGTAATGTGTAAAAATAAGAAGTATTTTTATACAAACAGCTTTTTTAGCGCAATCCGTGAAGCGATCCAGACAAAAATGCTTAGAACGCGATTTTGGTGCTGTGGAGATTGTAATTTTCCGTGTGATCTCGGGTTATAATATCACCTCTATTGGTTTCTTGGATGTCGTGGGAGGCGACTAGGGAATAGGTTGAGGTATGCTTTAGGCGACAGGCTAGCAACCTGTCACTATTATACATCTTTTATATAACTTGGAAGCTAAAAACTACGTGGCTATGAGACGTGAAATAGCATGGTTTTGTCTACGTAGCATTTCGTATGCTCTACCTACGCTGTTTGAGAATACAGGCCTGATGTTTATGTTATGTAATTATTATTGATAAATACGCTTCAGATTAATTAGTTATCCATACGAACAAGTGCGTGTTAATTATAAGATTTATAAGTTTACTAGTTGAGTAACTTTTATTAGAATGTTTGCAAGTTTACAAGCTGCCGACAGCAGAATCGTCGACGTATACCAACTTGCAGGAACTATTCAACTATAAAGTGCAGTAGTTTCCGGTTAGCAAAGTAAAATTAGTTCACGGTCAAAGTATTACGGCAAAATAACGTATTACATCGCCATAGTAGCCTCTTAAGACATGCTCGGAAGAAATGGATATCGGATATTCTAGTACTTGATATTTTAGTAGTGTAAATTGTACCATCGCGAACAGGGACTGTTGAGCCACTTACGTATGTTTGTAACTTGGTCGTGTAACACTAATCCAATAGCTGACATCTAGTCGGTCACATCGGCCATTGATTACACGTCTAAATTGCGAACAATGGCAAGTGGCTCAACAATCCCGGTTCGTGACTGTACGTCACAGAACAAATCCTCTTGAGTATTTCTAGACCAATCTTTCAAGTTGTCAAGCAATCTTCTACGAAAAACAATTGAATCGTGCCGACCAAAATAAGCCAAAAACACCGAAGGAATCCCAGGCCAGCCTTAAAACGTTTATTACATTCCCCGGGGCAAATGGGGTGGGGGCAATTAAATTCCCGTCAAATATCGCGAGGTTTGTCAACGGATGGGACTCCATTAATTGGAAGTCTTGGACTGAGTGATTGGAATAGTGTATTGTTATAGCGGGGAAGTTCGATGGGACTCCAAAGGATTGTTTTCGGGACGTGTGTAGTATGTATGTTAAAAAATACACGTAAAAATATGCTAATATCTGTGGGTAGAGCAGTTTTGTTCTACTTGGTAAAATCAAAATGGTTCTCATATTGGACAATGGAATGCACTCATTTGTTTTAATCAGTTTGAGATGTCCATGCGTTGAAGTCATGATTTTATTTCACCTTAATATGAATATCCTTAATTTTATCAGACTAATTCAACAATTTGATATCATTATATTACGTTGCGTATCGTTCACTAAGTGCGAAGCACTATTTTCGTATCACTAATTTAATTTCAACCCCTATATTTGAGTTGATTTTGAATTATTTAATAAACCAAAGAATAACTGTGCTACATTTTAACCGAGTTCCCAGGAAGGGTACTTATTGTTTTTCATTCTGACTGGCGAAATAAACAGAGTGAATTGTTACTTTTATGTCTAACTAGCTGGCCCGGCGAACTTTCGTTCCGCTTTGGCAAGTTTTTTTTTGTTCGCGCACTTTCCAATTTTTCTCACCGTTTAAACCTTCCCTGGACTTCCACAAATATTTAAAAGTCCGCGTGGAATAGTGACTAGTTTTCCCCGTTTTTTCCACATTTTGGAATGTTTCTTCGCTCCTATTGGCCGCAGCGTGATGTTATATAGCCTAAAGCCTTCCTCGATAAATGGTCTATCCAACACAAAAAGATTTTTTCAATTCGAACCAGTAGTTCCTGAGATTAGCGCGTTCAAACAAACAAACTCTTCAGCTTTATAATATTAGTATAGATTAGCCAAATCGGTTCACCCGCTCTCGAGTTTCAGCGAGACTAACGAACAACAATCCATATACGCTAGGTCACATTTTATGCCGCTAAGTAAAAGAGTGGTCTTAGTGATAGTATTTACTTCTTGCGGTGCTACTAGTAAATTAATTTGATATTCATGGCATCTCATTTTCCCTTATTAAACAAGCAAATGATTTCAGCAATGTTGGAGTAAACAGAAGTTTATCCGTGCGTGCTCTTCCCCGGCTTAAATAAATATAATATATGCAAAAGCCTGGTCCTTGTCCCTCTGAGGTCTGAGAATAAAACCTTGTTTTCTTTGAAGGTTTGTTCTTGTTTTACCGTATTCAAGTACCTACCTACCATTACCATGAGTTTACAGTAACCGTACTCGCTAGCGACGGCGCAAATATCTGTATGGAGAATTTTACTTCCAAAAGGGATCACCAGAGGCGGTGTTAACCCATTGAGTACCAATACGCAATATTACGTAGGTAGTTTAAAATGGCTGAGGCCAACTACGAAATTTTACGTAGAACTTCTACACGTTTTATATAGCAATTTGTGTTATTTGGCACCTTGCGTTGGACATTATTATGTTCTTTGGCCTCTTAAATAAAATATCAGATAAAAAAAAAGTTACTTTATTATTTTTAAGTCTCTCAAATCACAGCTTCTCTTAGACGACTTTAGCAAAAAAATGGCGATTTTCTAATGAGACATATTCACTTAAAACCAATGAATTAAATATGGTTAGCAAAAATAATTATTATGTCTTACAAAAAAAAACAAAAAACGTGCGTTTTCTTGGCCTTCTTGTGGTTGCTCAGGTGGTGAGTTCATAAAATATTTTACGAAATCGTGCGACATCGCGAAAAATAACCTATTTTTGCGTCAATCTCACTCCGTGGGTGGCGCAATACCAAAGAGACATAATAATGCATATTGTTTGTGAAATGGATAACACAAGAAGCAAGAAGGTTAACATTTAGCACTGCAGGAGCATACAGCAAGGAAGACATTATTATGTGGCGCCTACCAACGCAATACTACGTATACGCAATATTACGTAGAACGGCATCTTCTAAATGGCATCTCATAGTTAGTGCCAATACATACATACATATTCTCACGCCTGTATTCCCAAGAGGGGTAGGCAGAGCACATGAATTCAAAAATCCAGTGCCACGTTTAGCCAATCTACGCAATATTACGGATACGTAGTATTGCGTAAATTGGCATCCATGTGGTATTATCAGGGTTGGAAAAAAACGCGTTTTTTTTAAAAAGAACAAAACATCGTGTTTTTTTTCCACGAAAAAAAAACTTGTTTTAATCTCTTTTTTGAGAATGTTTTAATTGATATATTTTAAACATGTTTTAATCATGTTTTAAACATAGTTTAAAACACTTCTTGCTATATCAAATATAATTAAGTACGTACTCTAAAGAGAAAAGATACGTAACTCTAACTTGTAACTGAACAAACAAAATGACGCAATACGTACATACGACTTTGTTCTAAAATGGGGTAGGCAGAGCACACGAAACGTGACATAGACAAAACCATGATTATGACTATTCCACGCTTCGCAGCCACTTCTAGCATAATTTTAGGTTTGACAACAGATGCAAGAGGTAGTATAATAGTGACAGGTTGCTTGCCTGTCACCTAAAGCATAGAAGGATAGAGAAGATTACGCAATAGTACATATATTATTATAGGTACTTGACAGAGCGAGTTTTGCCGTCCTACAGAGCCGGCACAACCTCAAAAATTAAATGTACTGAATAATTGGTAAAAAATAATAACAAATGAAGTAAGTAAGTAGGTATTGTTTTTTTATGGTTGATTTAAACTTGATTAAAACAAAATGTTTTAAAACATGTTTTATATAGGTATGTTTATTTTTCAGTGTTTTAAACTATGATTTAAACACTTGTTTTAAACAATTGTTTAAAACATTGCCAACACTGGGTATTATGTATAGTTGATGCCAGCTACGTAATAATGCGTACAAGACCATTTGTATGGTGGCCACCGATTTTAATTAGGTGCTTATCTTCGGCACTCAATGGGTTAAAATTTCCCCGTACAATTCGTTTACGTCTGTCGTGTGGTGTCGGGCTTAGGATACGTAACACCTCTCCATTTTCTCATTGTCTAATTCAGTTTGTCGATTTTGTGTTTACTTAGTTGACAAATCCACGCTAGTCAAAATTACAAAAGTCGATGCAGATCGCGAACTTCGTAGACAACAAAATAAGCATGCCGACGGCGTAGACAGCTCTACGAGCTACGACGTAGCGCGCGGTAGGAGCTACGACGTAGCTCAAGAATTCGATAAAGCGACACTATAGTGAAAGTTTAATGTCAATGAATATAATAAGTACTTCAAGACGATTATTCATTGTTATTGATAGGGATAAAAAGGGTATGAAGACCTGAGTGTTGATTCAACAAATTTTGACAAATTATTAATTAAATGAAATCTTTACCAAATTCTTTTGTCGCTTCTAACGACATAATTTTATTGGTGTTCGATTACAATTAGATATTCGATCTACGTATCACATAATTATAAACCGTGTTAATCAATTATTAATGTATCTTAATTATTCCGAGTTCCATCGCTTTAAAGTTAAATATTCATCTGAAAGAAGCAAGTTTTTACCTTATGTATTAATTTCCATCTACACCATTACTCAACTTACACCTCAATTTAAAAACATAGTTACGTAAATGCGTCAAAAATGTATAAACGAAAGCATTTTTCGTGCCAGCCAAAAAGTGTAGTCGCAAAACGGAATTCAACTATCCCACGTTGAATGGAACTGTTTGACAGCCAGTTGGATCCCAAAAGAGTTAGCACGCTCAATATTACCTCCTATATATGAATCAGAGCATTGCAATGTTTGGCCAATGTTCGCCCAATACACAGACTTATTTCTAAATAGATGACTCAAGTGTATGTACTTCGCGTGCCCAAAGGGAGAGCAATGCTCTTCATTTGACGCGATTTCATTTAGTTTCGTACCACTTGGATTAGGTTTAACTGCCTAGAGACAGGACAACATGAATAAGTCGGCGTCACCCTTGAATCGTTTTCTCTCGGACTATCAATTCCCACCACTAAAGGTCTCATGTGACGTTACAGTACTTAGAGAAAAAGTGGCACGCTTGGTTTTCATAGAAATGCAGGAACTCGTGGTATATATTTCGATATAAGTCTGTGGCCCAATATTTGCACGTGAATGTTTGGCCAATATTTGCCCAAAAAGCATTGGCTCGATGTTTGGCCAACGTTCGACCAATATTTGCACGCGCGTTATACCAATATTTGCGGCCCAACTTGCAGTTGATTTCAATTAACGTCAGTTCAAACGGAAATTTGATGTCGAACTGAATCGTGTTTCTGATTTCACTTTGTGACTTTTTGATTTGCGCCGAGTGATTGGATTTGTCGATGGGCTAATCCTCAAAGAGGAGCTTCTACTTACAAAGCTGGTAACTACGAGAGCTTATTGTTTTCGTCATGACCGAACGCCGTAGTTTCTCGAATAGGCATTTTGACTTTGACTCGTGAACTAAATGTTTAGTTGTATACAGGGGAAATTTAATTGGTGACACAAAATTAGAACTTTCTTTCTCAGTTGATGCTACGGCAACATAAAGCAATTAGTTGATTGTTAAAATTAGCCTAAAAAATTCAGGATACTCATACTAAGGTGGAATGAAATCACGACCTCAATGTATGGTCACCTCAAATTTAATAAGACTAATTAAAACAAATGAGTTCGTGCATTCCATTGTCCAGCGTTAGCTGATTAAGAAAGACTGATATTGTATCACTATTTTGATTCTGTTTAATGTTTTAAACTTTATATTTATCACTTAAGACTTAATTATGTTGTTTTTAATTTGGTTTTAATTACCTCGATGTTACAGCGACTGTGGTCTCGGCTAGACATTACTGATAACGTGATTAAGTTATTCTACGTTGGCACTGGCAGTTTGTCAAAAAAAGGAAAACAAACAACGCTTCCTGTCTGCGATTTGGGTTTCATGGCGCGAGGTGTAGAATGAATAAATTCGCAACTCACTCACATCTGAAATACGAGATGAAAAATGCAAACAATCGACGTTCTGCGTCAAAACGGAATGTGACGTTTTGCTTGAAATTGTGATTTTTCTAATTCGAAAAAGATTTATGAATGCAATATTCATGGTATATCCACGATAAATTGATATGCTTTTAATTGGTTCACAGTCAAAAAACAAAAACTTTTTAAATAGGGACAGCTAGAAACAGGTCGCACGTAATACGTTCTCCGACGATTCGTTAGTAGATTAAAAAAAAAGCTCTTTTGGGCAGAGCTGTTTTGAAAAGAATTTATAAAACTCGAAACCTTTTCTCCAGCCAGTCATAAACTGTTTTCCCTAGACGCTCCGTTTCGCTTATTAAGCGACAATTAGCGCTTCAGCTGACAGTGGGACGAGCGCAGTGTTGCAGAACAAAAGATGCCTACAATGCGGATAGGGAGTGGTCTTAAAAATAATATCGATATCGATACTATCTCATAAACGTAATTATCACGCTTGTATTTCTTTTACCCATTCAGCGCCACGCACAACACCCTGTCGTTATCTCGCAACGCGCGCCGAAGGCCGACGACGACAATATGTCGATAAAATGTAGAGCAAAATGCGAATATATGGTGGCGCGGCGGGTATGGCTCGGCAGTATGCGTGGCGCTGAATGGGTTAAGGGGTCATTAGTAGAACACGCAACTTAAACACAAAATGAATCCATGATATCGATATTAAAGCCGAAACTTGTTTACATTGAAGAAACTATAACAAACGAAATTCTCTCGCAGATCGCACTCGACCGCTGTTTTATAGCTCGTTAAGGAATCAGATTTGTTTTCATTGCTTTCAACTTTAATTTACATGTTTTGAATCCATTCTAGTTTTACAGCTATAATATTGAAAGCTGCACTGAAGTAAAACTAAAGTATAAAGCCAAGTTTCATTTTGTTAGTTAAGCAAAACCAATACTGGCATTTATTCCGTCCAATTTATCTAATGCTTCTGGCCAATTGAACAGACTTATTCTGCCAAGCTAAGATTTATAGATTTCATAGGGGAATGTAAACAAACTTAACATGGCGAGCGCATCGTCGGTGATATATCGATAATTTGCACAAGATTTACAATGTTTTCAAATGTCGACAAATTATTATGAGCAATTCTGAACATCCTTGGCTTGTCGAATGCAATTTGCAGTATGCTTCTTCGTTCAGTTTGCAGGAATATTCATCAAATAATTTTAACTGAATTATAAATGCTTGGTTGTGATAGTTTACTGTTCGGGTTTTCTTTAAAATGTTGAGTAGAGAAATACTTAATAATGTTTGTTGCTCATTGTACCTACGCGAAAACAAACTTAATATTTCATTTGCTTACACATTAATTTCTATAAAAGAAAAAGTTTTATTCTTTCCCTAGAGAGCCGTAATATTTTGTTTCTCACAAAACTTCATAACTCATAACAACGTTAGTGAAAGTTCAAAGACAAAGTCAAAATGTCTTTATTCAATTTATACTTTGTCAGAAAACATTTACGATAAATATACTGGCTGGAAAACATAAAACATGCATCACTGAAGGCATAAAGACTGAAAGGTATCAAGTTTAGTGGAAAGATCACTTTGGCCGGTTGGCACATGAACGGAGACATGATTTAAGCGTAATAATAGGATTACTAGAGGCTTTCTAGCCTAAAAATATTATAAAAACTGAAAGCTAGGCTACATTCACCACTCTAGTGATTGTGACAGACGACCCAGAAACGCTCCATCTCCCTTAGGGCAGTTTGCGAATGTTTGCGGTGGGTTGCCAACGTTGGTTCCAATGTTGGTGGTTCTTTCATTCAATTTTTAATCGAGAGTCCTGACTATGGATGCATTATGTGTGCTAGGGCTTACAATAAGAAGACTAGGAAGGAGCCTTGGAATAAGTACTCTTTACTCGCGAGTACCTAAGTAAACTTTTCGTGTGAAAAAGCGAGTAAAAGTGATTTATTTCAAGACTAGATAATATTTGATTAAACTGCCCTAAGTATATCTTAATTAGTCCCTCATGATTTTTTTTCCTCATTTGTACATCACCTGCGTAAATACATTGAACTTATTTTGAAGGTAAACTTGTAACTTGACAACAAACAGCTTGCAAAACGATCGTCAGTTATCCCTCGAAGTTTAAGTTTAGTGTGAACCAATGAATTGAACGCGGCTTAATCCACTACGCCGCGTCCGCTGTTACTGCCTTCGACGCCATCTTTGGTAATCCTTCTTTACTGCGCCGCGGTACTTACCCCATAAGCCTGAATAGCCTTTTACCTGGTGCCATACTGCGGTGTTATTCTCTAACGAACTAAATACACTTTTCAAGTTTTCCATACAATATGACAGCTAATTCTAACACCTCGACATCGAGTTTGTCGACGAGTTTAGTTATTTACTTTAGAGAATAACATCATTGTTTTCATAGTAGTTGACAATGCAATCGTATTTTATTAATAACCTATTCTATAAAGGCTGTGTCGTATTCACGCACGGCTCGCTCCGCCTTGTTTTGTAAATTTGTTATTGGCTGTAACGTCCCGCTAAAATAAAACAAAAAATGAACTAAACCTGTATGAAATCTGTTTTTTCGTGGAATACTTGAAGCGCGTATTCTCACTCCAGTAACTAGGACGCAACTCGCCTAAAGTCTTCGTATTTACATACCCTTTCTAGATTTTTCGTAGAATGTTTATACGCCAGAGAGGGAATAATGTTCCAACTTGGAGACATCATTTACTCCTGGGACTACTGAATGGATATTTCTGGAGCCACTCAAATCCCTTCGCTAACAAGCACGCTTGGTTAAACACGAGACTAAACCTGACTAAAATGTCTGCTTCTGTTTTTTAGTTTAGTATAATGTTTTAAATTGGAATATGTTAGTTTTACTAGTCACGAGCTGGCCCGGCTACCTTCGTTACGCTTTTGCATTTTTTCTTGTTTTTCTAACTTTTCTCACAAAGAAAACATTTCAGTGTAGATAAATTGGATGCAAACATAAATTTGTACTTTTAATATTGGTACTATCAAAGAAATTGTGTTCGTGTTGGGGGTTCTTAACAACCTTCCATATCTGCCGTGAATGTCGTAAGTGGCGACTAAGGAAAATCATTATTTAAGGTATGTTTTGGGCGACAGGCTAGCAACGTGTCATTGGTATTATATTTATATCTTTTATCTAACTTTAAACCTAAAAACTGTTCTAAACATCGTATCAACGAAATGTGTTTCTGACCTATTGACATTAACATCACTAACATTACATTACTTGACAAAAGACATCATTATTACGTTCACTGAGGCAATTATCCGATGAAAGTTCTACGTAGAAATTTGAAATAAATTCTACGGTACACAAAAGAAAAGACTTCAAAGTACTAAAGATACAGTAATACGAAGGCGACTGCGCTTCTATAAACAAACGAAGCTCTCGTTCAAAGCTAAACAGTCATAAAAATAACGAATGAGAAACAACTAAAAGCAGCAATCAGTGCACGGTTGTTTGCGAAGCTCCAATAACGGTCTGTTTGTCAGTCTGCTACAGCTGAATCAAATGGCTACTACTCACTTTGTCTCTACTAGGGATGTCACGATAACCTTTTTATTCGCATATGCGTATTCGAATGCGTTGATACGAACGGAGGTATGAATTCTATACCAATGTTTATTATTAGCATTTGACATCCGAGTAGATGTGATAGTAAAGGTTAGATTACATTGAATTTAAACCCCGCCGGCTAGCACTACAGGGCGCGAGTTGAAGACGTTAGAAAGTGACAGGTGGTCTATCCCGCGCACGAAACGATGTGTTGCTGTGCTAAGACTACAGATGTAAACTTCATAATCGTTATATTGCGATTGTAGAGATTTGTGATTGGTTGAAATCCCATTTTGAGCTGACGGATGACATGCTCCAAATTTTACATTCCAAAAAGCATAGAAGGGCGTAATTATATTGAAATTTATGAAATTTGACGATTTTGTCCCTTCAAAGACTAAACGTTATTGAGCGTGACGTGTGCTGAGCTCTGCATTCTTGCGGAATGCATGCGCATAGACATTCCATATCAGCTTAATATGTGATGCTAATGGTCAAAATGAATCGCAAAATGACTTTTACATGCTTACGAGTCATCAAAATTGGCCGTAATAATACGTCACGATCTGCACATATATGTATTCGCATTTATAGAGGTAAAACGATGCAAGCATTCGCATACAAGGACGCGAATATGAAAATGCACTACATCCCTACTCTACGCGTCTCTTTTTTCCTAAACGAGAATAAACGAGACATGAGAAAATTGCAAGCGCGAGCACAAAGCCGTTATTCTGCTTCGTTATTGAGTCATTCGGGGGTTGTTCGACTGTTTACTGGCGACGCTTTCATTGATCTGTGTTGTTACACCTGACCGCGCCTGCAATTGCGTTGGAGTAGTGTAACTTGATAATGTTGCTTTGAGGGTCAATGACGTTCTTTTATCTGTATTCCCAAATGGTGTAAGCAGAACATACGAAACATTACTCAGCCAAAACCAAGTGTTGATTTTTAGTTACTTTTAGAACGATTTTACTTACGCCTCTCCAGGTTTTAGAATTACTTTCTTCCATGGACGTCGTAAGAGGCGACTAAGGTGAATAGTTGAGTAAAGGTTTTAGTCTGGCAACGTGTCACTATTATAGTTCTTTCATCTAATTATGTTACGTAGTGACATTTATATGCCGGTAACTATAGGAATGTAATTTTATTGCGAAAAAATACCAAGAGATATTCTAATCAAATTTGTCGATTGTACCTGCCCTCCCGTAGTATCAGCTTTGTAATTCAAATTCTAATATTTTAATATTAGAAAATGTTTTTTTTCCTCGAGACACTTCGCTAAACCCTCCTTAAATTTTATGGACTGTAGGTCTCCAAACTCTTATACTCGTACTACGAGTTACGCTTGTTTGTGAGCTACCAAAAAATAAGCGATTATCACGGTAAAACATACCATCGTAACATAAATATCGGAAATAGGCGAACCGTGCCGATGGCTTCCTGAGAGTCCTATGTGCGTACCCTTGAATATTCATTCCAGCAATTTTGGCATTCGTTCGATCGTGAAATTCCATCGGAATTAGCATTCGCGTTCCATGGTTCCATCGGAGGCGAAAGTTCGCTCATAACGAACAATTTATTGGTTGCATCGATCTGGATTTTAATTAGATATGTAAATACCGGTTTATCCTCAAACAATCGACATTTTTGCCGTAGAATCTTTGTCGAAAGTCAATGTTTCAGGTTTTTTTTTGTCGACGATTCGCTACATCGAACGATTTTATCAACTATTTTTAATATTACTGCTAAAAAATCACTTCATGGAACGATATTTCATAGAGTATCATTTCATTTTATTAATTAACTATTTAAAATTAAATCTTCAATTAAATGTGTGTTTCAGTGAAAATGGGCTTATTCCAAGATAAAATTATTCTCACATGGTTAAACAGACCCTTAATGAGATATCGATATTTTGCCTAACTTAATTACACTGTCACCTATTTGATGTTAATTATCATTACGCGCTACGTAATTGAGAAGTGAATAATTAAGTACTGAATATCGTCCTCGATAATTTTAGCCTCGCTTTTAAAACACACATACACCACGCCTGTATCGCGAATGGGATGGGCAGAGTAAATGAAATGCTATGTTGACAAAACCAATGACAGTTTCACGTTCCTTGGGATATTAACCTATATCTGTAGTCGAGTAACGTTTATTTTTTCTGTTCCTCTTATTTAAGTAACTTTTATATTCGCTTCGATATTTTTACAAAATAGCTCGTAGTACTCTGATATATGGCAGTGGTTTATCAAAAGAGTTTCTGGTTAGCAAACCCATGCAACTTGGAATGTTGCCATGCATAATGATGGCAACTTTAAATATTACTTCTGAAAGTCTGCAGCCATTTTTATGCTTCAGTTTTCGGAAAAACCTACAATTAAGTATTTTCCCAGTTCATGCTGGCCAGTCTGGAATACTGATTAAAATATGGATTTACCGATACCATAAATAATGGGTTGATTAAATATCGAAAAAAAAAAAAACAACAATCACGCCTGAATTGTCGGGTTAGAATAACACCTCTCCATTTTTTCCATGGATGTCGTAAGAGGCGACTAAGGAAGGAATTAGTTTAAGGTGTTGCTAGAAGTGGCTACTAATCGTGAAATACACATAGTTTTATCTAGGTTACGTTTCGTGTGCTCTGCCTACCCCTATTGGGAATATAGGCGTGATTGTGTGTATTGTATGTATGTTTTCCCAGACCATCAATGGAAATCCTAATTTTCATACTAAGGTGAAACGAAATCACGACCACAATGTATGGACAAAACAAATTTAATAAAACTAATAAAACCATCGAGTTCTTACATTCCATTGTCCAACACGTCTATTATATCACCATTTCGATTTCAACATATTTAGGGCCGATTTTTCAATCACCAGATAAAACTTATCTGTCCGATAAATGTTGGCTGTCACTTTTCTTTTATATGACGCGAAAAAAGGATAGCAATATTTTTAACTGGCAGATAAATTTATCTGGTGATTGAAAAATCAACCCTTAGGCTTGAAACAGTGCTCGACCGACGGTCAGCGCTGACCGTCGGTCGAGCACTGTTTCAAGCCTTACTCGTAAAAGCACAGACTTACATAGAAATAGATAACGCGAGTTCCTGCATTTGTATGAAAACCAAGCATGTCACTTTTTCTCTACTTCACTCACTTCACTAAAGGGCTAGTGATGAGAATTGACAGTCCAAGTAAAACCGATTCAAAGGTGCTTTCAAGCTGTCCCGTCTCTAGTAAGTTAAACCTAATCTAAGTAGTACAAGACTAAATGAAATCGCGTCAATGGAAGAGCATGGCTCTCCCTTTTGGCTCCCTTTTGACATGCGAAGTACATACACTTCAGTCATCTATTTCGAGTCTGTGATTTCAACCTATATAAAAGTATAGGTTCACCTGTCCCGTCCAAATCACCTAATGCAACCGGTACGAGCCAGGTCAGCCAAACAGGCTGCGGCAAAACCTGGAAACCTCCAGAGGCGAGTTAGCTTTGAATAACGAGTTAACTTCGTAACATTGTGTTGTTTTACAAAATTTTGGGAGTTCACATGTTTTTGATGCCTCATTTGTATTGTTTTTGCGATAATCCCCATCGGTGAGAGCAAATTTGGAGCTTTGTGGAAATGTGGAATGTGGGAAAATTCGAATTCAAAGGATTTTTCTTTGTTCAAATTTAAGCCGATGGAGTACATAGTCGAGTACTCGGACATTAACTTTACATAGAAACACGTACATCACTCCTGCATTCCCAAATGGGGTAGGCAGTGCTCTTTTAAAAGCACGACCTATTCATGTTTCGTGGCCACTTCTAGGATATTTTTACAGTTTCTGTGACAGTTTGTAAGTTGAAATAAACTGACGGTTTGCGGAACTGAGTGGCCATCATTGTTTCTCTAGTTGGTCTGTCTTCTATGCCTAAAGTATACCTAAACCTGTTTCTCCTAAGTCGCCTCTTATGACATCAAAAAACGTTTTCGAAAAATCGCACGGCAATTTTTTTTCAAAATGTCTTTTTCGATGTCAGTCGAAATGAAAATGTTCAAAAGCCGATAGAAAAACCTTTGACCAAAAAGCTGGTGACTGAAATTCAATGTTCAATTTGCTATGTAGATTGTGCATGGGCGGCAGAAGTTGGCAGTGGCGGCAGTGCATTGTGCGCTGGCGACTGAGTTTGGAAGCCAATAAATGTATGCAATGAAAATGCTGTAAAGTTTACTGACGGGAAACTTGTTTGTGTTAAAGCATGCATGACGTGTTTTGTGCTGTCGCAAAGTTAGAATGTTCTAGATTTATACGCGCTTTGAAAGCCGTAATGGTTTGTGAATTATGAATATTATAGTAATTATGTGTACTTGATTAATTCCTGTGTGATGTCGGGTTTAGAATAACACCTCTCCATTTTCGTGGATGTCGCTTACGACTAAGGAAATGGGCCTTCAGCGCGTCTTCATTGAGGACGGATCTAGTTTCAGCGCATGCGCTGTGGTTGCACGGGCATGCGTCTGAGGAAGACGCAAGGTGAACGTGAAAGCGCACTGGTGTGGACTTAGCTTTTAGGTGACAGGCTAGGAACAGAGCTTTGGCGCGTATTGCACGTTTGAAAGCACACGCCGCAGCTCCTAGATGAAGAGCTATGGACTAATCCGAAACTTGTCGAGTTCAACTCAATTTACGATATGAGTTATCCATATCTCATTGTCATTATGAGTGAGTCACAGAAAAAATTGCGAGATTAGTTGTGAGTCCTCAAAGTCTCATCACATTAAATAAAATTAGAATTCAGAATGGTATACGTTAGCTAGTGGTTCTCAAACTTCGTAGTAATACGCTATTTTTCACTTTGACATAATGTGTCTGCTATAAATTTCGCGTTGAGCGCTTTACCTACCTTTTATTGCTCACCTGCAAAAATTCTACGCCGCAGCGTTTTGACGCAGTGAAAGTTTTGCCTTTATAAGCAAAGTTGCTAACTTGAGGTAATTGAGCTGTGTTGTTATGTTTTTATCTACATCAAAATCATAATGTTCTTATTATAATGTACGTTCAGATGCAATAGGCAAGTGGTTTATATTGAGAAACCTTTGTTCTGTGGCAGCATTATACTATTTACATTATAAAACGATGTCGATACTATGATGACATTCAAATTTCGATCGTCTTGATGCAATAGCTGTCTATAGTACAGTCAGCAAAAAAGATATCAACACAGCCAAACGTTTAAGTTCAATGTACAAAGTTGCACTATCAACGTGTCGATACTTATGTTCCTGGCTGTACCAGACATGTTACCGGTTAAGACAGTACTTAGTGTTCTCAGACAGGACAATTTCGCCCTGTCTCTAGGAAGGCTGTGAGCGAGGATTTTCTAGTTAATTGCACTGTCCATAACGTCTTCATTGCACAACTGTACTAAAGTGCAGTACATGAGACAATGTGAGACTATGTGAGACTACGTGATACTGAGGAACAAAGCGAGCTTTACTCTCGCCTCGGCGGTGACCTAAAACTGCAGGTGCCAGAGATGTGTCGCGGAGTCGTGGCACAAGCGACAGCGGGCAGCGTTTTAAAGATTAATCGTGAGATGTTGCTGTTTTGTATGTAACTATGTATGTATAATCCTTTATTGCGCAAAACCATAATAGCAAGAAAAGAACAACTTAAAAGTGGTTATAGTCGCAGGTTTAGCGGATTATTTTGATATAGGAGACATCCATATTTCGGTGTCCACAAATCTTCTTTAAGACTTTAGCTCTAGTAGTAATGTATTAGCAATAAAAGGGCTATCAATAAAGTAAACCTACGCACCGCTACGAAATAACTCAATGATGTGTGTGAAATTCCCAATCCGCACTGGGCCCAGGAACTACAGCCCAAGCCCTCTTGGTGAGAGGAGGCCTGTGCTCAGCACTGGGACGTCTTTAGATTATTAAATAAGCAAGGCCCCGCGCAGACAACATACTATCCGCGACGGACTTTTTAGTCTGTGAAAATAGGACCTGGAATTATTCAGTACCGCACACGACGCGCAAGAAATCCCGCGCATAATGCATACCACGCAGACTTTTTGTGCGTCGCAGACTCGATCGTGTTGTGCGAGTGTCGTCTGCACCTAAGTCGCCTACCTTTCCTCCCTCGCCCCGCCTCTTAGCTATCCAATGTTTGCGCTCATTAATTGTCGAAGGTGTGGCGCCGGGCCCCGGATCCGTACCTAAATTACCTATTTACCTTCTATTTACTAGTTAGCGTTTAGAAAGGGTTAATAGCGGGCTAACCCTTATCACAATCAATTCGGGTAGGGTAACTTCAGCAACATACTCTGCCAATTATTGTTGCTGACGAATTTGACGTTTAATTTGTGTGAGAATTGTTTGGACGTGTTCTCGCGTTGTTTAGGTGTTTAGGTCATGTCAAGAATCGCGAAATTTCTTAATTAACAAAGCGCTTTTGTAAGCTTTTGTATAGTGGTCGGTGTTTTCCAAAAAGCGATGCGTGATGCCTACCACTTATGGCATACTTATGCCATCTTGACTAGTTTTTTGCCGACCACTTATGGCTTATGGCTTATTTTCTTTGGTCATCCATCCGTGTTTAAACCTGTAGTCATACTAGAAGTGGCTGCATAGCCTGAAATAGTCATGGATTTATATGTCATGTTTCATTTGCTCCGCCTACTTCGTTTAGGAACACAGGCGTACCTATTTGTTTGTATGTATGTCCCTGTGATTTTTAAATTCGATAGTAAACTAAACTGTTCTTTTTGGTGCTCAATAAAGAGTTGTGAATTAAATATCAGCTATACTCACCGGCGTATATCATAGCAAGATTTTTTGTTATTTATTCAACAAAAAATCTTGTCAAGATTGATGTTAAGAACAATGCTTTATCACTTACTTTTACCACTTCGCTCCCCTCTGGATTCCTTCTAAATAGTCCTTTTCGTGCTGCGTAGCTAGTAGCTACCTCTCACATAACTCGACATCATAACGTAAGCCATAATTTTATTGGTAATTGATAATACTGAAGTTACGAGTGACTGCTAGGGTTGGTCTACTGGGCGATAAGGGGAATGGTCCTCGTTAATATAGCGATTATGGCCCATTACGTGCGATATGGGTGTGTGCTATCTAACGCTATCATGGGACGAAGTCATTCATCTTCAAGAATCCTCGGTTATTGTAAATTGCAGATGATTTTGTCTCCAATAGAAAGATCTCTCTCCAGGCAGATGTTGTGCCTGACCGAAGTCCACAGAGAGAAAGTTGGAAGTTGTATTTATGCAACTGATCATCGAAACTTCGTTAGCGCGATGTAGAATTTTACAGTTGATGACGTTCGTGAAAGAAGCTTTACTACTTGATGATAGATGGTGCTAGGTCGCTACAACTTTCTAGCACGAAAACTATGCTCTTTTGCCCGTGGCTATCGTAGGAGGGACTGAATAGGTTTAGGCATGTTTTACACAGCAGGCTGTCACTGTTATATCCTTATTTTGTAACACCATTTCGATTCCACCTTGTATGATACAGTCATTGTATCAATTTCTTCAAACATCCTGTAAAAAAAGTGTTGCGAATAATGATAGCGGTTTAAACGCTCGAATCAACGCTCGACGTTCTGCGGTGGGTCATGAATCAACACGTTAGACCGTACCTAATTATGTCATATTTAACTTAAACAATTTCCTCTAACCATACATTACTGGACCATTGAGCTGGAAACAGAATATGAGCGTCAAATAGCCTGTTATTATGAAAATCAACATCAAATGCAGATTTCGGGCGGTAATGTGAAAATGTCGATGGAAATTGAAACATATTATGGACAAAGCGAATGTGGTGGCCATGCGCCTAATTAATTGTGTAATTTGTATAAACCGGGCTTTAGTATCAAACTTGTTATCTCTGAATTTACTAGTTCAATTTTATCTAATTTTAGTGGGTATTCCCAAATGGGGTAGAGCACACCATACGCTACCAAAAACCGTTACTGTTTGTAGCCCCTTTTCGCACAAGTTTAGGTTAAGTTAAGAGTTCCTATAATACTGACAAGCAGCTAGTCTTTTCCTAAAATGTACCTTAACATTTCCTTAATAAACAACGCCAATAGCAAACATGAACAATTTTCTTTCACAATCCCGCGGCGAAATCACAAGACCGTCCATTTTCCCCTCCAATTTTCCCTTTTCACTTAGCTGTGAGCCCTCGATACAGAACGACTCTTGACAATGACTGTGATGTAGCTGGCGCGGTGCCAACGCTGGATCATCATTTCTCAAGCCTAATGCTTGCAGTCCTCCCATACAAACAATTGGAAGCTGACATTTCCTCGTCAAAAGTATCACTATGTTTTTGTGGCTGTTATTACAAATATAGTCCGGTTGATTATCAGGGCGAAATATTTCTAAACTGCAAGATTATTCGAACTAAGTTTAGTGTGAGAACAGTTTTCTATGAAATTTGTCATCTGTGGCAACCTTATTGAGATACACAATGTTTAAGTTGCAAATTCTTGGTAGTCTATTTACGAAACAAATGAAAGGCGATCTCGCTGTTCATTTGTCTCAATATTTTACGTTATTAATTAGACAGGCCGAGATTGCTCGAAGAATAATGTCGTCACGTAAAGGACAAAACAGTTTTATGTTTCGCGCGGAATCTAGCAAATAGAGTTTCTAACGAAAATTCTCTAATTCGTGTTACAAACGTTGCCTAAACCTTTTTCGCGTTTGGTTTCCCGTTCGCGTTTCAGAAGAAAAAACAGTTGCGACGTGACAGGTGTTTCAGCGAATAAAACTTGACATTCCCATAGCGACGTATTCGTATGAGAAGAATTATGGCAACCCGCGTCCCCCGTAGAGGCTGTTTTGATTTATACGAACAGACAAATCGGTGACAAAGGCCTTTTGTTGTTTCATCCGGCGAGAAGTCCCGACTTTTATTTGAGGAATTAATTAGAAAAGCAAAGTTTCGGCCGTCCTTTATTTTCGTCGAAATTAAGAAAATAATTAAAATTTCCCTGGCGTCTTTTTAAATTTAGATAGCGGAGTAAATCACTGTTTTCTCTCAGCGTTGGTTGAGTGGAATTGCATTTGTTTGGGCAACCTTTAGGTGTTCCAATCAGGTGATGCTCCGGGTCGTTCCCAACGTCTATTTGAATAGTTTCGACGTAGGTTTCCCGGCGGCAGGTGGCGTCTATCCACCGCATAATTTCCCTATATATTCCACATAGACGTTCTATTGTTTCTGTATTTGGAAATTGAATTATGTGAGCGACGGGCGCGTGAGAGAACTGCAGATGACGCTTACATTTCTATAGAGACGTCTTACTATTCAATCAACGTCGGCGGTTATAGTAATAGTTGCTACGATAATCGTTGTATCGACGATGTTGACAGCTCTGTGTCGTGGGGTTTTGTGTTAATCAAAGTTGAGGGATGTTCTATTAAATCACGACATGTTGTTACATGAAAGACTGATTGTAATTCGTTAAGCAGTTTAATTTAGATATTAAGGGTTTGTTTAGGTGTATTGTGTTCTTACAGCGGGCTGAACATAACCTTCTTTTGTTTATGGATCTCATTTTTAAATTGGATATGTGTTTTATGTTGTAAGATCCATAAAAGATGAAATCTTCTTGAAGAATTCATGTTCACGCGCTATCAAAAATGGCAAGTCGCTCTAAAAGGACAAGATTCAGGAGTCTCCGATAATTTCTAGTGCTTGTTGACATTTTCCCCGCACGGTCCCGGGCTCCTGTACCTTTTATTTGACACAAAGTTTCGCTCAATTTATAAAGTATGAATTACATGACCTTTGGTGGTCCGCGACAATATTTAACTAAGGACCTTTCGGGAACTCACTGCCTTTGAGAGTCTGTCTCATTTTGTTCTGTTACCTTTGCTCTGGGACATCGCAAACGGAAAGAATTTAAAAAGTAGGAAATATTTTTATTCCGAAATGAAAAAGTCGAGTAAACGCGCTGGAAAAAAAATCAGTCAACAGCTTTTTGGAATAATTAGCAGCAAGATTTATGAGTTCCTCGTTCGTCATAATTTTAATTACCTTGCTCGGCGGAGGCGGAAACACCCGAATGTGCCCGGAAAAGCCCGAACGCCGGACAACCCTTCATTTCATGTTTACTGCCGCATTTACTCAATACAATAACTGTGAAATTAAATTCGTAGTCAAGTTTACATTCCAGAATACCCAGATTACCTTTCTCTTGTATTTGTGACTTTGGCCGAGGATTTAAAAGGGATTTTCACCTGAATGAATAAAGTTTGGAATAAATTTGTTTTGACCTTGCCGCGAAAGGGGCGAGATGTAATCTCGGGGTTGAAAATGTCAGGTGACGCTTTACTCGTGTCATATTCACTGACACTTTTGTTTCAAATTAGATTAGGTTTAGTGCTTTGATTTTTAAAACATGATTACATACTCGTTTCGTAGCCACTTATGGCAAAATTATTCCTTTATTCACTCATTATTTTAAAGTGGTTACAAAACGTAAAATGGTCGTCGTTTGTTTGTGTAACGTTCCATGTGCTCTGCCTGTCCCAAACGGGAAAACATCCATGATTGTATGTATCTATCATTATTCTTCTGAAAATTAGAAGTGAACTGTGGGCTTTTGTTTTAGTTTCCCCAATCGTATATTTTAGGGTAACCCAATATAGAATGAGAGACTCGTAAAGTGAGGTAGCGTGCGTTTTTATGGCGAACTACCAACCTTCGGGCTTGGGATCTGTGTCTACAGGCTCTGTTGTTTGGAAGCGTACGAGCAATCTTATACAGTTTTATTATAATAAAGGAATACGAGGGTCAATCAATGTATTTACAGCTTTTGGTTATAGATTGTAGATATTGGCAATATTGTAGAAATGTAAGTAAGTGGAAAAGATAATCCTGAGAAAAATTCAATTTTATCTGTAAGTCTAATCTTAAACAAAACGGAGAGTTGTTAGACGCAGTGACACGTACCTATAGTTTACCCCGCGTGAAACTGGACTCACGCTATGACGTGCTAGATGTAACACCTGAAGATGTATACTTAGTTATTTTTCACTCCGACAAGTTGATTCTGTCTCTCTCTCGCTCTCTCTCGCTCTTTCTTTGTCTCTCTGTGTCTGTGAGAGCAAGCGGATCGGTCCATGTCGTTGCGGTATTTTACAATTGAACGCCAGTTTCCAAGAAGTGCGATAGTGACAGGTTCCTGGCTTGCCGCCTAAAACTACCTAAACCTAGGTACATATTTCCTTTGTCGCTTCTCACAACCGGCGATGGATGATTATTACCAAAATACAAAACTGAAGACCAAAAAGAAAGATACAAAAACTTTTTTTGACAAACAACTTATGGCTAATGTGATTTGTTGCAGGATCCGGCAAATCGTACACGATGATGGGCTCCCCCGGTGCCGACGAGGGCGGCATCATCCCCCGACTCTGCGACGCACTCTTTGAACGCATACGCAAGCAGCAGTCGCCGCCTGCGCTCACTTACAAGGTACAGTGTTACCACTTTAGCCCCTTCTGGGGCCAGATTCAGCAGTTTTTAAGCTCTAAACGCACTGGCAGCAGAGTGGTGCGGGTGAGGGGATAGTACGAACGAAACGCTTACTTCTTGGCCGGTGATATGTGCGCGCTCCCTCGTTTGATTTCGAATATGTATTACAACCGATTTCGTGATGCCGCCCCGCTTTCGCCGTCAGTGCGTTTGTAGCTTTATTGTTGTTGTTTATTGATTTTGCCCAGAAATTAAAATCGAACTTTAGCGATTTTTGTCATTATAGTAAAAATTGGTTGTGTAAATTTTATCGTACTACTTTAAGATTCCACTACTTGTACAGGTTGAGATAAATGGTTGAGGATCTTCCTAACACAGTCGCATTACGAGTATACCTACAGCAAAACTTGTCTCTAAATTTCGTAAAAATGTAATCGTGCTAAAACTTTTGTGTTTTAATTTTAATAACGTGTTTTTCGTATACATTGACAAGTCTACTTGACTTCTGGCAGACATCCAGACTATAATTCAACATTTAAAAAGCTAAAACAGCAAATTAAGCCCACAAAAGCCTGCTCCGAGCCGAGTGGCCATTGCTAAGTCGTTTGACGGTAATGGAGACAATGGAGTTAAGAACTGCAGTTTTAGCTGAAAGCCACTAATACTGTACTGGTCCGTGGAGGAATAAAATTGTCGTATTAGCTCCCCGAAGGACCATTACCACGCCCGTAGTAGTTAATGTCACCTGTCTTTAAATCTGTGGCTTTTATAGGTTAGAGTTATCGTTATTGTGCGCTGGTCTTAAAAGAAGTTTCACGTCAATAGCCTCATGATATAGCCTTATGAGATGGTGTGGTCTCTCATATAGTGTCAGGTTCAGAATTTTATTATTTTTCAGAAAGTGCCGTAATAAAAAAAATCTGAATGATTGTTTATTCGAATTTTATAATAGCACAATATGGCCTTGGTAGAATTCTATTATGAATAATTTTCGGATCAAGTTGGCACTGTGATCGTTTAAAGCTGGCTGAGCTACGCGAGCCGAACACGAGCCGAGCGCAAAACTCCCTATAAAGACGGTTCATTCGAGGCGTGTAAGCCGGTTCGGTCCACACTATACGAATTTGTGTTCGGCTCGTGCTCGGCTCGCGTAGCGTGGACCCAGCCTAAGAACCGTAATCCTGGCAAAAAGATAGGTTCGGTTAGAGAACTGCGACCTTCACAGAACAGAAATCCTGCCAGAAAGGTGGGCTAGGTTAGGTTAGAACTGCGAGTACTGCGACCTTCACAGAGCTGAAATCGTACTATTATTATGCCTATTCAAAATTTTGAATTCTCGTCTTATGCCTAAATATGTTTCGACGGCATATCGTTACGCATATTAATTTTATGCGAAGTGCGCTTAAGTGACATTAGTTTACGCTAATACATAATTATACTTGTACCGGTTACAAAATTATGTGTTAAACAGCCGACCTGTGCCTCATGAATCGTGATACCTAGAGGGGTGAAATGTTAGCGGTTTTAAACACAATATTTCTGTTGGTGCTATACAAGTAATATAAAAGAGTTAAATTTAAATAAACCTAATAACTACAGGGGTCGTCATACAGATACAGTAAACGTGTTTAACAAAGAGTTCATCGGGCGTGCCGTGGCGTGCCGTGCAACGTTTTTATGTGAAGTTAATGTTTGCGTATTTTCCCCTCTGGAACGAAAGTGTAATGATAAAAAAGTGTTGAGAATAATGACAGCGGTTCAAACGCCCGAATATTTACCACTTATCCCAAGGCAAAATTTTGTTCTCCTTTAGTTTCATCGGCCCTAAAACAGAGAGAATTTTAATCGAAAGATTGTGTGTTTATACGAATTCCTAATTTAATTGGAGTTAGAGTTTTAATGTGCTGTTATACCAACCGACCGTAATAAAAGGCCCATTCAATTATCCTATTGCCTATAAATTTACGTGTACCATGGAATATTTATGGTGCGTTAAACTTTAGGCGTAAATTAATGAACTAGCGAATTAACTAAAATGTTACAAGCTCGGAAGTTAAACATAGTTTGGATATACCAACACTTCATCATTGTGACACACAGTCTTAAAAAGTTACACAGTGTCAAAACTATTAATTTACTAGGATTTGTCTCAATCGGGTACTTCACTAAAAAAAAAACTTCACTAAAAATATTTTCTTTTATTTGACAAACGCGAAATGACGAAGACAGTGCTCTGAAGTTTTGAATGACGTCACTACGTGCTACAACTTTTACCATGTTGTTCCCATGTCATGCCAAGAATCTATCCTACCGAATGCGCCAGTTTTACGTTTCAGTCAAATGCCGCACAATAGGCTTGTGTACCTACTAGTTTCACATACATACATACATACATACATATTCTCACGCCTGTAATCCCAAGAGGGATAGGCAGAGCACATGAATTCAAAAATCCAGTGCCACGTTTAGCAAGGTCAGGGTAACCATATGGTTAAACGTGATATTGCAGTGACAGGTCGCTAGCCCATCGCCCACAATACACTAACCCTTTCCCAGAGTCGACACTTACGACACCCACGGGAAGAAAGGAGGAGGTGCTATTCTAACCCGGCACCACACGGGGTAGCAAAATATCATTCTAATTAGTCCGTTAGTTAAATTATGGAAAAAAAAGTTGGTAATCAATCTGACGGACAATTTTTTTTAATCATCTACTCAATTGTCTCACTTTTTACGCTGTCGCTTGCGAGTTCAGCCGAAGTTGATGACTGCTTCTTACCGACTGATTGATCTCTGACCCGACAATTGGCAGATCACTCAGATACGAACCTAATAATGTCAAGGATATACCACGGACGCGTGCGGTCCTAACTGGCAAAGTGAGCTCTTTATTATCTGTTTAGGCCTACCACATCTGCCTCAGAAACTAACAACATTGTGTCAACGGTTTCATTCAAATCTCATTAGGGGATAAATTGGCTTTTGTACTTCTGATGTCCTAGTACTAGTTACTTTGTATTTTATTGACAACAAAGAGGTTTAGAACAAATTGAAATCAATTCAAATCAGTGACGCGATTAGGCACTTACTAAACTGCCCTTTTGCTCATTTGTATCTTTACCATGAGTTACAATTATGGTTACTGGGAACTCATAGTTCTGGTACTGACCATTGAAAGCTAACAAGATAAAGATTGATGTTCTAGTCTTCAATATCTGCGAGTCACGGTATTTAATGGGTTTTACGCAATAACTAGTTCGTGTGCCATCTGCCATCTATGGACGTGACAAAAATCTAAAAATATTAAGAGTGCAGTGCTATTAATTGAAGTTCCGATCAGATTTATACGACGTTACTTGTAATGTAAATTATCAACAACCTCGCATGACTAGATAGCTAATACTATACCTAAACAACATTTGTTCTACGAGTTTTACACATACAGCAGTTCATTCATTAAAAATGTTTTCTTAATCTCTTGTTGTACTGTTGTCATATTTGTAAGTCTACGTTTCATTCACATACGAGCGCCTTGTGCTTCGGAAGGAAACCTACCTTATATTTGGGACGCGATGCGCACAGAAATGAGAATATTCAGACGAGGAACAGAATATTTTTTATGACAGTAAAATTTATAAAACTATCAAAAGTTGTAAAAAAATGTTTTTGTTTATGATGTTTTAGCTACTAAGTCTTGCGAGTTTGTTGATGTTTTTCAAATAACTCTTATAATGACGCCTCCACGGCTACTAGTCCGTTAAAACAGGTCATAAGATTGGGTTTTCTGACTATGTCCACAGGAGATACTTTTGTTTCTTTCCGTGTATGACCCTATTAGGTAAACCTTTCCTATTTTCATAATAATGCTATCGATGAGGATGGGAGCTCTTTTATGAGTATACGCTCCCTTATCCGACACGAATTCTGCATTTATCTTGGGATGAAATTGCTTTTATTTGCAACTGGAGCAGTAGAGTGCCTTTAGCCATATTCACGTACGAGAGTCTGTCTGAAGTTTATTTTTAAAGTTGCTAATATGACATTCCCGGTGTTACGTGTTTTTTTTCGCAATACTAATAGAATTTCTTAAATAGTGGTGTGCGTCCACTAACGTTTGACGTGACATTAAATTTAGTACAATTTTTTTATAAGTAAGTTATCCTATGAAATAATTTAACTTTCCTCATAATGTAGGTAAAAAGACCAAACCACTCGTTCCCAGTGTGCAAACAGTGTCGATTGTATCAAGAGCACCAATGTATCATTACTTGATGCTTTGACATTTGCACTTGTCAATGTAGTATTCACGATAAAAATAGACTAGTTGTAAGCTAAATAAAACAGATTATTGTACAGATCCAAATAATTTGCTAGGTACCAATTTGAGTCTCCTTAGTTCTATAAGTAATTAGTGCACGGCAGTGATCGAGTGGAAACTGCGGCTCAGCAAACGTAGTGTAGGACGTCCTTGGGCAAGATGGAGTAACGATATACGCAAGGTGGCTGGGAGTGGTTGTAAGAGGAAAACGGAGGACTGAGTTGAGTGGTGTGCCTTAGGAGAGGCCTATGTACAGCAGTGGACGAATATAGGCTGATGGTGATGATGATGATGATGAGTGATTGATGACTGATAGTCGGGTCCACATTGACCCAGCTGACTTGCGAGGCAAGCGCATGAAGCATGCTTTTGTTCCGCATAAGGCTCAAAGTCGCATCAAAAATGTCTGCCTCGCGGCTCGGTCAGTGTCGACCCGGCGGATGGCGTAAGGGTGCCTACATAAAGAAACGTAAATCTGAAACTTGTTTCTTTATAAGTGAGCCTATAAGTACACATCAATATCACACCTGCACCTGTCGCGGTACCTTTCCGATTAGTCTGTGCCGGAAACCTTTTTCTCTGTGTAAGCACCCTATCGAGTATATCCATATTCGCGATTGGACCTTCCATCCTTGGTACCACTATCTCTGTGCTCATCCATAATCCTGATTCTAACCCAAACTCACTCTTTCGCAGGTGGAAGTCTCGTACATGGAGATATACAACGAGCGAGTGCATGATCTCTTGGACCCGGAGACCACGCGGCGGTCGCTCAGGGTCCGGGAACACGCTGTCCTGGGGCCGTATGTGGACGGGCTGTCGCTGCTGGCGGTTTCGTCGTTTCAGGTTTGTTCATTTGTTTTTTGTGGATCAGCGTTTGTTTGAGCCGCATTCTCACTTGTCTGACGTGTTGTGACGTGACGCGTCAGAACGGTATTGGTTTCAAACATTTTATTTTAAGAAGTATGTTAAGGGAAGTGGGGTGTTATGAAGAGGCAACAAGTAGCCTATGTCACTCTCCATTCTTTTGACTATCCCCATCCAAAAAATCACGTCAATTCGTCGCCCCGTTTAGCCGTGAAAGACGGACAAACAAACAAAAACACTTTCCCATTTATAATATTAGTATGGATATGGATGATTACGTTTTCATTTCTCTGATGACGTGTATTGTGACGGTTTAGTTAAATGTATGAAACTGATACCGTTATGATGCGTCACAACACAACACGACAGGAAAATGTGAATGCGACTTTAGAAACGCTATTAGTTTAAACCTTTAAGAGG
>BHDV01007544.1:187189-266928 GCA_005406045.1 Adoxophyes honmai
AGACTGGAAATTTCTAAATAAACAGAAGTTTCCTTTCGGGATAAAGCTAATTTGAAGTCGGTTTTTTTTTGTTTAAAATTATTTCAATAATTAAGTCTCGGAAGGTTTATGTTTAAAGTACAGTTTTCTATATTTAGAAATCTTAGCGTTTCATCTCGAACGACCTTTATCGGGAGAGATAGGATGGTTATTAAAATTAATTCTCTTTCCGAGGAACGAAAACGGTGTAGTCAGTGGAAATTTCCGATAAAATCTCTGTTTTCCTCGCAGATTGGCGGCTCCGGGGCTTCATTAAGTTAGGTTAGAGTCGCTGCAGGGCTCTAACGGTGGCTATTACTCCTGTCGATTCCCCTTCGATGTAAGAGGGCTTCCTGTCAAGAATGTTCAGTCTATTTCCCTTACCGTCGGCCTTTGTAATCTTAAAATTTCAACAAACTTTTCTTTATCATACACTAGCTGGCTCGGCGTAATTGGTTTCGCTTTGGCAAGTTTTTTTCGCGAGATTTTAAAATTTTCTCACCGGCTAAACCTCCCTTGGACTTGCACAAATTATTATTATTATTGTAAGCCTGGGTTTTTGTCCCACTGCTGGGCAAAGGCCTCCCCCCATGACTTCCATTCGTCTCGGTTTTCTGATACCACCCACCGATCACCCAAGAACACGTCCAAGTCGTCCCACCATCTCCGCCTCGGCCTGCCTCGCCGTCTCCATCCGTCTTGTGGCTTCCACTCTGTGGCGTGTCTGGCCCATCTGTGTGGATGCATGCGACTGATGTGGCCCGTCCAGTCCCATTTAAATTTTCATTTTCATTGCACAAATATTTCAAGACTAAAAAAACGAACCCTCTGTTAGCCCTCTGTAAAGTCCCAACAGTCTCCATAGTCTTCTCTCTTCTCAGTTTAGGAACTAGAACGCCGGTCACGGCGATACAAATATCACGGTTTTCCCCAATACTAGTCGTTTTTGGATTGGCGTGCAGAACGAGTTGTAGCATTCGGGTCGCTTATGTCACCGGTTAGTCATTGGATACCGGTTTGTTTTGAACTTGAACCTCGTTCTTGATTGTAAATAATGCCAAGAATTCTTAAAGAAGCGATCCATGTTGTGCTTAAAAATTATCCTAGAATTCTAGCTTCTTGGTGTAATCCACTTAAATGGATAATACTGGCCACCAAGATTCTTGGTGGTAGTTAATTGTTTTTATAAATAAAAATTCTTCTTCTGTCATAAGACTAAGCGAACAGCGTTTCGTTTATGGAACAAAATATTTTAATGTAGTTATCAACAGTGGCTACGAAAACGAGTAAAATACAGTATCAACCCAACCCATTAATTACCTCACCAGCAACCAAAGCACGGCAACGTACGAAAGTAAACGCCTATCTATTTAATAACTTCGCCGCTCCTATCGCGATCGATGATGGAGGCATTACGGCATTAATGTAAATTAAACAACTGGCCCAATTTCATTCGGTGGCACGGCACGAGCGTTATGCCGCGTGTACTCGTACGGCACAGAACAAATACGCACAGAAGCCAATCAAGTGTATGTGTCACCGGAAAATAACATAAGTTTATAAAAGTCCTAGGAAATCTATAAACTTTCGCAAGATTCCAAACGAGAGACTAAATTTTTTTTTAAGTTTACATTAACGCAAAATTTAATCTAATTTAACCTATCCTATCCTAAACATGTAATCCGACCTCCACTAACATAATATAACCTAACCTAATATGATTTTACGAAAATGTGGCCGTAAAAGAATGTAATTTGTCTCTGGTTTAGAATCTTACGAAAGTTTATAGATTTCCTAGGAATTTTATAAACTTACGGATAGTGTTATTTTACGGTGACTTATGTATTTACTTCACTTTTCATACCTAAGCTCGGCGTTCGTCTTAGGGATGTTAATTAAAGTGTATGCAATGCACACAAGGCTGTCGTGGTACGTGGTAGTGGCATTTGTGTCTAGTTGTTTGATCTATCATAAGTAAAACATTTTTAATTTAATGTCATTGTTACTGAAATTACGACATTACATATCTTGCGATGATTTCGACATTGGCGAAGTGCATAGTTATTATGTTTAGTGTTAGTGAGCTAATGGAAAACACTTTCTTACCTACCACTTAATACCTACTTGAAGTTGAAAAGGTTGCAGAATCGTTCACAATCACGCTCAGACTGGTCTCAACTGTTCCGAGAAATCTCGTGTCTATGAGCGGAGTTTAAGTGGGTTGCTTGAGCGCACTTTCTTCGGAGATTTGACTTCTGTCTTCCGTATTTTGTGTATACGGAGTATTAGACGGATCGAGTCGAATCCCGACTCCCTTTTCTAATCAACTTCGATGGGATACAATGGGAGTAGGTATCGCGAAAGGTGGAAGAATAAAATGTAATTAGAGGGATAGAACACACGAGTATCTATACAGATGATTGTGAGGGGACACACGTGAAAGGTGGAAATCAAATGTAATTAGAATCGTTTACGCGGAATTGATACGTTGTATACTACCTGTTGTGTGGGTGATTATGATTATGTTTCGCCTATCAGATGCGAATTGAAAAGGAGGACGGGTAAATACGAGTGTAAAATCACATACATATAAACATCACGCTTTTATTCCCGAACGGGGTAGGCCGATCACTGTTTGGGTTTTTAAAAGTGACAGGTCGCTAGCCTGTCGCCTAAGACATACCTTAACTCATTTCCTTAGTCCCCTCTTACGACACCCACGGAAGAAATGGAGTCGTATTATACTAATTACGACACCACACGGAATTATTACACGGACTTAGTAGTTTCGAATGTAATGCGCAAATTCCACTTTTCTTCGATTTCTGGCATTTTCTACCATCTCGAATATGATTATTTAGCCTTCTCAAAATTCGAAATTAAAGAGCCAATTATAGGCCATTATTTCTTTTGTACGATTTTATTTGAGTCTATAAGAGCTTAGGATAGTCCATCGATGTCAAGAAGAATGTGGCGCTAGAAAAAAAAGTGTAAAAGTCGAGCCATTTCACTGAAAGCAACGAGTTGATCGCAAGTTTTTACGCCTCAGCTCTCCTGTATGGAGTATTTCCCTTGTCTGTATTATGTATGGCGACGCAGTGGCATGATGGATCCCCGGCATTGATCCCTTCCCTGAACCGATTCCTTTCAATTTTGCCCAGCAATTTCACTTTCACCCTGACGCGGCCTTATTCGTTTACACTACCAAATTGCTTATTTATGGTTGTGATTTATTTGGTTTATAGGGTATCATGCTATTTATAAAGTTGAATCTACTGTTTTCAGGCAATAGGATCTGTATAGTATGCTAGAGTTTAATTCCTTACAAGAAAAATGTTGAATTGTGATAAATGAAACGAATGACGCTGCCACTATAACATTTTCGGACGTTGATTACTTATTAACTACACTGGTCCTAACACATACATCTATACATACTTCGCGCCTGTGTTCCCAAATGGGGTAGGCAGAACACACGAAACATCTACATAGACAAAACTATAAGTTGTCGGTTTAGGTAGTTAAAACAATATAAACAATCTTGACATGTCTTTTTATTGAAATACACAGTCTAAAAATGAAAATCGTTACACTATACAATTCAATCATGAAAGTAAATGATTTTTTCATACCAAAATTGTAAAATGTAAAGATTTCGATTTATAAAGTGTACGTTTAAATAAAAAGACACGTCAAGATTGTTTACATTGATTTAACTACCTAAACCGACAGCGTATAGGACTGTTTCTCGTTTTGCAGTCACCGTTAGATTTTTTAGGATCTAAGTTAAGGTTACTGCTTGCTAGCCTGTCACTTAAAACATAAGCTAGTTTTCCTTAGTCGCCTCTGACGATGTCCAGCGAAGAAATGGAGAGGTATATTCTCTACCCGACACCACAACACGAGCGTAACCTTGTGTAACATATTAATAAGTCTAATCAAAGTCCCGCATGTTACAGATATCTCTAACCTTGTATAGGTCTGATTGAGCCACGAGCCGATCCATTTCACCACTCACGCCCAATCGCTCGGAAAATCTTCGATACCTTTATTAAGATAAATGGCGCTTTCACTGATTATGCTAATTCGGAGATGAGAATTTCCCTTCGAATTATTTATTAGCACGTAGTAGGCGAGTGCTAAGTTGAATAAAATACTTTCCCGTTCCGTTTGAGTTTTCTCCCGTCTTTGTCCTCGTTTTTATTTAACAATTCCTTTTAAGACGGTTAAAGCTCTGCGGCTTTTTCAATTGCTAAATCCGGTGGCTGTTTAAGATTATCTATTTACCGGTAGCTTTATTTTAATTTTGAACATTACTTTCCGTGGATGCCTTTGTCGACGATTTTATCTTTTTGAAGATGGCCGTTTTTGTTACGCCAAATTTTGCTTACAGTTGTACTGTACGTCACCCGTCGTGCCCTTGCCAGTCAGCTGGCATAATCCCATCACTCAGGTCGCAGAGCCTAAGGTTTCGCGAGCGTCATTTGCGTCCTTGAACCCGCAGATTGCTTACAAATCGCTCCTTATTCCTCCCCGATTGACAGGTGAAAGAGCTTACAGCTTGAGATCGGAGTTCTTCCGAGTGAAAATTTCTGAACCTACTGAAAGAGTTGTTAGCGTTGAGAGACAATGTACAGACAGTTTGCGGCTGAAAGGTGGCTTTTATCGTGAAATTTACAAAGCAAATAGCCTGGTCCTCATTGACCGAGCGGCTTCTCGTCGAGGCAGGCTTTTGTTCCACATAAGTGACATAAGACACATAATCGCAGCAAATCTTTTTACCATCTGGTTACCCTGAATTTGCTAGACGTGGCGCTGGATTTCCGAATCCATGTGCTCTGCCTACCCCTCATGGGAATATAGGCGTGAGAATATGTATGTATGTATGTATCGCAGCAAAAATTACTCGCGAGGCGGCTCAGCCGGCGAGGACCCGGCTAACGTCAAGATTTTAGGACAAAATTCTTTAGTTGGCGTTAAGAATTTTTCAATTAACCTTCTCCCTCTCGTCTTTTGTTTTTCTAAATATTAAAATTACCTCAAGCCCTTTTAAAGCCTCCGTTTTATCACAAAAACAATTGTTAGTTCAAGGCTTTTGTCGCGCCCGGCTGCTAGGCTTCAGTTTAGGCGCAAGTTTGATTAGGTACTTTGCGAAATTGAGACACTTAACCCCCTCTCCTGAAATCTATTGTTAGTTTGTGAAATCTGTTTTCGGTATCTCGTCTTTGTTGAATATTTAAAAGCGTTTTAAGGCACGAGAAGGTATTGTACCGATTGATTGTGATGCAAGAGCGAACGAATAATTCAACATTGTTTACCTCGCCCCAACGGAACGAGATATGGGCAGATATTTATGCCGAATTGAATTTTTATACGCAATTCTAATTTACTTTTTTAGGGAATGGATCCATCCCCTCGCACACTTTGTGTATTATGAGGCTCCGTGCAATACAAAGCTTTTGTTTGGCGTGAAAAGGTACTGGAGTATTTTTGGGTGCCATTTTTTTTGTCAGAGCACCTGTCATGGGCACATTCTATTTTACACGCAAAGTGAATTCTGCGAGTCAATTTTACTTTTAAATTAGATTTCGTGATACAAAAGGTGCGAGATAACAAAAACAAGTTTCTTACATTTTGGGTTTAGTTTCTGAAATGGAATTAGTTTTGTGACAAAGTTTCTACGGAATCCACGAACCTGTTTAGGTAATTTACCAACAACATAAAATAAACATCCATCCGCCTTTCTTCCACATATATTTTTACCTAAAATTCTATGAAATGTGGTTATGAAACATGAAGTAGTCGTGATTTTCGTTTGCGAACTGTGCGAGTGCTCTACCTACTCCATTCGGGAAAACAGGTTTGATGTCTTTATGTATGTAAAATAAACATCATCCAGGACCGCTGCAAATTACTCACCTATAATTTTTCTCTTTATTACGACTAAATTATCATAATTGCCGTTGTTTTGTGTTGTTACCTAACTTTTGTACTTCCGAAAGCCTTAATTCGAATTCCTTCTGTTATAACTTGATGGCAAAGCGCAATAAGCGCATCGTGTTCCTTAGCGAAGTTTCTAACAATGAATGGTTCTAATTTAATTTAGAAGTGGGCCCCGAGTTTGAGGTTGAGGCTGAATAGCCAAGTTGGAAAGACTGGGTCATGTTGTGGCAACTAGAAACTTCCACTGTAATTGTAGGAGGAGGAAGCGGTTTGAAGGGATGATTGGAATGTCGTTTTTGACCTCTATAGTCGTCGTTATCAGGTATCTATCGCAATCTTTTTGACCTTGCGGATGACATCTTTTCATATTGTCTTTGTACTAAATTGCTATTATAACCCTTTTTTTTAATCTTTATTTATTTTTGCGGCTTTATTCATTCATTAATAGAATATGCCAGCCCCGTTAAAACAACTCATACAAAAACAAAAATAATACAAAAACAACTATGTAACTACTTAAACTTAAAATGCACTTATAAAACATTTTGGCAGCAACACAACCAGGTTCAGAAAAAATAGATAAAAAACATCCCACGTTCAATTTAAATATTGGTAATTGTCGAAAAATTATTTCCCTAACAGCTTCTGTCCGGACACACTATTATAACCCTTAATAAAGATTTATTATTATAAACACAAATAGAGGGAGTTTACTCTGAAATATTGCAAAATATGAGCCAACTAGGAGTGTATTTACTCTTGGAGGAAGCACTGAAAATTAGTCTGAAACATGTTAGATTAAACTCGGATTGAACACAAAATCATGAGCTCCTTCCATTCGTAGTTTCATATTTAAATTCACTATTTCATAGAGAAAAATTCGCGATTCTTGTTTAATTTTGCTCTTGCACCGCGTCATTCCTGAAAAAGTAATTTACACCGTCGGAAAATAGTTAACGTTTTATATTATTTGTAAAAAGCGACGTATTATTTTCATTGAAGCAAGCTTCAAGCAACGGATTGGTCCCTCGGGTGTCTTCAACGTCTATTTAAATATATAACATGTATCTACAAAATTACCGTAAAATGAAATGTCTATCTCAGTTTTTTCTATCTGCTGGTCTCTTACATTAACAGGCACCTAATCCAATTTAGATGCATTTTTGATGTCTAGTGATTGTTCTCAATTAAGTTTCCGCAAAATTTAATAACGGATTTTTCAAGTACTGAAATTCAAAGAGTTAAGTCTGAGTTTTCTTTAGGTACTCTTTGTGACTTGTTTATGCCCTTATATACCTACTTATGCTCATAACTACAGTAGGCATATGACTAAATTTGTGTCTAGGCCTAAAAATACTGTTCAGTAACGCCAGAAACTGAAATCTTGACGTAAAACTTGGAAATAATAATTAAGAAACACTCCGATCCATCTCGATAGATCATCCCTGAATTTATTACGAAGGCGGCATAGTAAGCGAGCTAGCTTTAATCAACGCAATAATTAATACTAGCAACAAACGGTTTATGTTAACACTAATAGACAATATGCCGAGGCGACACGAAATGATTTATTCCTCCGTGCTTCGATTTCGAATATTATTTATCAAAAGGGTTTTATGAACAATGTCATTATGAACTCGCTTTACTTATAATATCTAAAGCAGACAAACGTTTTGATCTCATACAGCCAAATCGTTTCGAACACGATAGCATTGTTGCAACACATTTTTTGTTTTTCGAAAGAAAAAAAAAAGACATTCGCTTAGAATGTTACCAGCCAGTTTACTTTACGACAAAAAACAAAACAAAATTGTTTGTCTTTAATATTTTACAAAGCTTTCGACCCTTTTTATGCTTTTACATGCCGTTACCAACATAAACGTGTGTGGCCCTCTAAAATTATATTAGCTATGTAAATTTTTGCTTTGGGTCAACGATTTCAAAACAAATTTGGGTCAGGCAGTCACGCCTGTTTTCTGAAAAATGGTGTACGAAATCCGCTATTTTGTTGGTATTCCGTTATAAATTCTTGTTCGCCTGTTGTTGGTGATTTACATTGTTTTCGTGTAATTAATCTCAAAGCCACATTAAACGCAGTGGCGCTTTCGTTTGGTAATTAGTTTCTGTCTGTTCCTTTCTGTCATTTAATTATATCGCGGCGGCTGATGGCGCCCGGATAGTGTTTTCTTGTCATTAATTTGTCTTAAAAACGAATGACTTAATGTTTTATAGCTGTAGTTAAATAAGTCATTTAGAGTGAAGCTACAGAGTTATAAAGTTCCGAGGTTCAGATAAACGCTCATTTACAGTGATAGCGTACTTGATTTTAAACATTTCTACCTACGCGAGTGACTTTTCTGACGAAGGAGTTTATATTTAGTTTGCAATGTTTGTCAACATGTCTGATTGCCCGTTTAACGTCGATTTCTGTGGTTGAAATTTGGTTGTGATATTGGTATAACAATTGGATCGAAATACATACAAACACCTATTATAATGAGATGTATTATCTACTTTAGATGGTTCAGCCTTAGGCCAGCTTCGACATGATGGATGGAGTGTCACTTACCCTAATTACGTAAAAATGAAAACACTATTAAAAAGTTAGAAAAAGCCCTTAATTTGTGTTTTTTTAAGATGCTAAAGTGACAGCGAGACGTGAATTGTTTTTACATTGTAAAGGCCTACCTAAAAACTGAAAATAAAAGATAAAAAACTTATTCCACAGGACATCGACAACCTAATGACGGAAGGCAACAAATCCCGGACGGTCGCCGCTACCAACATGAACAGCGAGTCGTCGCGCTCCCACGCCGTCTTCAGCGTCGTCCTGACCCAGACGCTGTGCGACGCGGCGACGGGCGTCTCGGGGGAAAAAGTGGCGCGCTTGTCACTGGTCGACTTGGCCGGGTCCGAGCGAGCTGTGAAGACCGGGGCCGTCGGCGATAGACTAAAAGAAGGATCCAATATTAACAAGTAAGTATTTTACTAAGGAAGGAGGAGCACAAAGAAATTCGAGCGTTGATCCGCTGCTGTCTATCTCTGTCGCACGCGTGTAGTAATGTTGCCCTCTCGTTCGCACTTCAGCATGTGCGTCGCTCATTTCTCTGTGCTCCGCTACCGGCCTTTAGAGCCGTTTTCAGCGAGCTGACACAGAGTGATACGGCAACGGGTGTAGCGGGAGAATAGGTGCGGTTAAAGGAAGATCTAGTGCTAACATGTGTAAGCAAAATAGATATTATGGGTGACTATAGACATGTTAAAGTATTAAAATAGTTATTAATGTTTATATTTACATAAAATTATTCTTATTTTTCCTACATTCATAAAATTATAATACTTGATTGATGTTAACTAATTGTTACATTTCAATAACAGTGTTTATGGCAACTATTACATTATGTGGATAGAAGATATGAATGGCAACACTGATTGTTAAAAAGGTTTAAAAAGGACGGTTAAGATTCATTGCGGTGCTGAACTGTTAATACGCTGTCTGGTGAAAATAAAATTAAAAGAAGATTGAAGTTAACTGTATTTGTTACTACTTACATTACCTGAGTGACCTGACGGGAGTACGCTTTCACTTCGGAAGTGGTGATTTGAAGCAGCACCCCACGCTGCCATTATTCGAAGCAGTAAGTTGAACATCATGGGAAAAGGTCAGTGACGAAGTTAATTGTTAATTGGTGATTGGACAATGAAGTGCTATCCTGTGGGTTTTTTCAGTTCCGTGAAAAATTAACTAAGTATTTAATAGGACAAAATAAGCGTAAGCGTTAAAATATTCAAGTATAAAATGAATATGACTGTGAATCAACTGGTTTATTTAAGTGTTTACATAATTATTATAATTACTTAATAAGTACATTTTGTTTTGAAGTAGTAGTGGATTGAAAAAAAAAGTGATACATACTTATATTAGTTAATAATGCACGTTAGCAATTTCGATTGTTTGTATGGAATATTGTTTAATAAAGTAAATTAAAAGGAATCGCTAGCCATGGGATCAGACAGAGCTTCCAGGTCGCGTAAACGTAGGTCTTCAAAGTGTCGCCGCCGACGCGATTCATTTACAAGGGATAAAAGTGTTTCTATAGTATCTTCACGTAGCTCGGACTATGAACCACTTATACAGAAACAAAAAAAATCGTCAGATAATAAAAGCACACGCCGTAGCCGCACTCGTGACGAGGGAGGTCGCAGTCGTTCACATAGCAGGCGTCCCCGTCGTAGTCGTTCACGCCGTAGTCGTAAGCATCGTAGTCGTTCACGCCGTAATCGTAAGCATCGTAGTCGTTCACGAAAACATAAAAATAAGCATCGTAGTCATAAGCATCGTAGGGCTGATACAATTTTGCATCGCTGTACATCCGGCTCAAACAAAAACACATCTGCCTCTAATACACAATCGCATGTTCGTGATGCAAGTGTAAAAAGTGCAACCCCGCCACTCGAAACTACCGCGGTAACCGGTGTAGAAAATAACGAAGTATCGGGTATATATTCATCGGTAAATCATACTGCAGGTTCAAGTGTTAATTACAATCAAATGTTACCGGTGCCATCATTTACAGCGCACGTTAACGTAATACCTGAATTTGACCCTAGTGATGGTTCCCAAAATATAGAAATTTGGATTCACAAAGTCAATGAGTGCGCTCAGATATATTCGTGGACGGATACTCAAACGTGTCATTATGCTTTGACGAAGTTAGTTGGGCTGGCTAAGCGTTGGTACCAGGGTCTACCCTCGTTATTATTTTCGTGGCCACAATGGATTGAAAAATTAAAATTAGCTTTTCCGACTACGGAAAATTACGGTGACCTATTCCAAAAGATGCTAAATGTACGGTGTAAAATTGGGCAACCCTTAGACATTTATTACTATGAAAAAATGATACTAATAAATAAATGCGAGGTAACCGGAATTAAAGCCGTCGGCATATTGATACATGGTATAGATGACAAATTTGTAAGGATGAGTGCGAATTCGTGTCGTTTTAATGAACCAGAACAATTATTCTCTTACCTTAAAACTCTATCCCATAATGATAATTATCTTATGGCTCAAAAACGAAATAATCCATGGATCAAAGATATTAAAACCCCTCAATATGCCACGAATTCGAACTCTGAAGTTGCAAGACCCGACATAGTTTGTTTTAACTGTGGCGAAAATGGACACATTCGATCAAAATGTACAAAACCAATGAAAAAATGTACCGTATGTCGTAGAGTTGGTCACGTGGCTGACCATTGCAGTAATAAAGTAGTTACAGGATTGTTAGATAATGGTAACAACATTAATTTACAGCCAACGCCTGCTCATCCTTCAGACCAACATAATATATTAGACTGATAAAGGCAAATAACATTCAGAAAGCTCGTTTTAAATCTAGAGTGGTCGATAACGATAAATATTACAAAAATGCTAAATTAGAAGGTCCAAATATACGGGCATTTATTGATTTAGGGAGCTCGTGCACTCTCATCAAGGAGAGTAGAGCCAGAGAAATATTTGGTGGCTCGAATGATGGTGTTCCAAATCTTCGGTTCGGTAACTCAATCATAAAGCCGTCAGGCATAGTTACAGGTCTGTTAGGCGTAGATGATGTTGAAGGCCAAGTCTATCTAGTCGTAGTTCCTGATAAGTTTTTACTTCCAGATGTTATGATAGGACAAAATCAGTGCTTGTTTACATGAATTATTGGTGCCATCTAAATCAGTTCATGAAGGATTTAAATACTTGAAAAGGTTTTTGAATTGCTGCGTAAAGCTAAACTTACATTTTAATCTTAAGAAATGTGTATTTTTCCAAGAACGTATTTGAATACCTCGGATATGAGATACTTATCTAAAATAGGTATTCGTCCAGGTTCTCTTAAAATTGACGCTTTCGCAGTTTTCCGTGCCTAATAATACATAAAAACGTCAATTTATCGGATTATGTAACTAGTTTTACTTTCGGAAATTTGTTCGTAATTTCACAAAATTTGTTATGCAAGAATTTAAACTAAATTGACGAGAAAGAACGAACCTTGGTATTTCTAATCTGAGCAAATTGCAGCTTTGAACGCTCTTAAAAATATTATATTGATTAGCAGACCGGTTTTGGCATTGTATGAACCTCAAGCTCAGTTAAAGTTCATACGGATGGTAGTAACTTAGGACTTGGTGCCATTTTGTTGCAAGACACATTGAATTGGAGACCCTTGCTGCTGTTACTGCGTTAAGTAGATTTCGAGTGTATTAGCTTTGCGATGAACTATGACCAAGAAAGACAGTCCCAAAAGTCACGAGGTGGTGGATCGGATGAATTTGATTTTATTATGGAGTATCAGGCAGGTCACATGATGAGTGACGTAGGTGCATTGAGCCGAAACGCTGTAGCTGGTGATGATCCACCATGTCGCGATGATGACGTAATGTTTTTCGGATAGGAGCATTGAACGGATTAGTATCTGAAGCGCATGAGTATGAAGATATTGATTTACGCAGAACACAGGCGGTTGAAAGAATGGTTGAGGAGCAAACTAAACAAAAATAGTGATTTGATAGGATACGAAGAGACCGAGAGACGTAGCTATCATGTAGGTGATTTAGTGCGTGTCGAGCGTGATATTAGCAATTATTCAGGTCAGAGTAGGACATTAATAGAATGATATATACGAAGTAGAAGATACACCTATTTAATTAACCAAAAGGCAGGGAAGCCGAAATACCGATCAGTATTCGCAGTAGATAAAATCCACCCGTGGTTGGTTTTTGCTAACGATCCCATGGAAAGCGCGTCTGACATGGAAAGTGACTAGAAAGTGCTATTTTGTGATAATTATTAACAAATTTGAATGAATAGTATGTTAACTGTAGCGTATATTGTATACTTACTAGCCCCTGTGGCGTTATTAGCCCGCAGTGGCGATGCTAGCCCTTCTGGCGTTACTAGCCCACAGTGGCGATACTAGCCCGTAGTGGCGATACTAGCCCTTGTGGCGTTACTAGCCCGTAGTGGTGATACTAGCCCTTGTGGCGTTACTAGCCCGTAGTGGCGATACTAGCCCTTGTGGCGTTATTAGCCCACAGTGGCGATACTAGCCCTAGTGGCGTTACTAGCCCGCAGTGGCGATACTAGCCCTTGTGGCGTTACTAGCCCGCTGTGGCGAAGCTGGCCCGCTCTGGCGTTACTAGCCCGCTGTAGCGATGCTGGCCGGCTGTGGCGTTATTAGCCCGCTGTGGCGATGCTGGCTCGCTGTGGCGTTACTACCCCGCTGTGGCGATGCTGGTCCGCTGTGGCGTCACTAGCCCGCTGTGGCGATGCAGGCCTGCTGTGGCGTTACTAGCCCGCTGTGGCGATGCTGGCCCGCTGTGGCGATGCTAGCCCGCTGTGGCGTTACTAGCCCGCTGTGGCGTTACTAGCCCGCTGTGGCGATGCTGGCCCGCTGTGGCGATGCTAGCCCGCTGTGGCGTTACTAGCCCGCTGTGGCGTTACTAGCCCGCTTTGGCGATGATAGCTGGCTGTGGCGATGCCCGCCCTCTGTGGCGTTACTAGGCCGCGGTGGCGATGCTAGCCTGCTGTGACGATGCTAGCCCGCTGTGGCGTTAAGAGCCTTCCGAGCATTAGCTAATGTGATACTGTATTATATCGGCCCTTAATGATTGTAATTGATAAGACTGTGTTAATTAAACCAAGCGTTGTGTCAAACTAATGTGATATAAAGAACCTACCTAAATACTTTTGTCTTGTATTCTTACTTTTTGTGATCTGATATGATTTTTTGTTACTATGACATTTTTTTTTGTGCTTTACTTTTGTCTCATGATAACGCGAGGGCGCGTACATTGCGTCAGAATGGCCGAATGTAAGCAAAATAGATATTATGGGTGACTATAGACATGTTAAAGTATTAAAATAGTTATTAATGTTTATATTTACATAAAATTATTCTTATTTTTCCTACATTCATAAAATTATAATACTTGATTGATGTTAACTAATTGTTACATTTCAATAACAGTGTTTATGGCAACTATTACATTATGTGGATAGAAGATATGAATGGCAACACTGATTGTTAAAAAGGTTTAAAAAGGACGGTTAAAGCCGCGTTTTCACCTAGTGTTCTGAGCAAACATTTGCTCAGAACAAATGTTCGGCTGTTCGGCCAATGTTCGCTCAAAACAGACAACATCTGTTTTCACTTAAATGAATTACGAACATTTGTTCAGAACAAAAGATCGGCGAACAGTAGGCGAGCGAGCTTGTTGCGTTTTATCCGCCATCATGGACGGCGGCGAGTTGGTTTTAGCTAGTGCAGCGTTTGTTGTGATTGCACTTTTATTAAAAAAACCACGACAAAAAAGGCGGTATTGGGTAAAGAATCTATCTTCTTTTTGATGTCCAGTGGCGTACATTTAAAAATGTCAGCAATATATTTCAAGGCATCGTTCTTCATAGCAACATTTTTATAGTCTTTGCCTTTTTGGTCCCATAGGCACACATGAACACGATAATTTTAAATAAGTTGCAGAGTTTTCTCTTGGTTCCACTCTATCGTCGTATCTTCAGTTGAATCAAAATTGAAAAAGATCGGAGAACCACAGACCACAGAGCAGCTATAACGCCGAGCAAATGCTCTGAACATTTGTTCGCTCGCCTATGACGTCGTTTACACTGAAGGAATGAGTGAGCGAGCATTCGCTCGCCGAGTCCGGCCGATCATCGCCGAACGAACACATTCGAACGGCTGAGCGTTTTCATCTACCGCACGAACGAACGAATGCTCGTTCAGAACACTAGGTGAAAACGCGACTTTAGATTCATTGCGGTGCTGAACTGTTAATACGCTGTCTGGTGAAAATAGAATTAAAAGAAGATTGAAGTTAACTGTATTTGTTACTACTTACATTACCTGAGTGACCTGACGGGAGTACGCTTTCACATGTAAAGTGTTTTTTGGCGATTTCAAGTTATCAACGGCAAGTCGTCGCTTCCCTTACTGTCTTAAGCGTTGTGCCGATGTAGACTCTGAAATTGACTTAAGACTTCTTCCAAAAACGTTAAGATGTTAGACCTTAGATTTCTACAATTTGTCTTGTACAGGGAATCTATTAGCGACGTTCCTTTGTCTTTCTTGTTCTATAAAAAATAAGTAAAATGTCCCTACCGAATTCCAGATAAATATAAAACTAAGAAATTTCCTCCATTCAGACATGACGAAGCTTTCAAAATTTCGGACTTTCGGGTTAGATAAAAAAGTGGCCTATTTTCCCACCATTTCGTAATATGTATGTGACCTTTCTTTTTCAGATCGTTGACAACGCTCGGCCTAGTTATATCGAAGCTAGCGGACCAGTCGTCAGGCAAACCGAATAAAGACAAATTCGTGCCCTACAGAGACTCAGTACTTACGTGGCTACTAAAAGACAACCTCGGTGGCAACAGTAAAACTGTTATGGTGAGTATCCATCCATTCTGTATAGTAGTGCGAATCCATGCTGAAATGTTGAACTATATTATAGAACAATTCATTAGCTCACCCATGACTACAAATGAAAAAGATTGAGGTTCCCAGTGTATATGCATACAAGTATCTATACTGAAAAATGATCATGTCTTAAATCATAGGTATGTGCAATAATGACAGGATCGGATCTGTCGCCTAAAACATACCATAACCCATTTCCGCCGCTTACGACATCCACGCAAGGTTTTGGTCTAAACCCGTAAAAGCATACATACATACATGTAGCGTGGAATCTTAAATAAAACTCGTCTTCTCGTGAATCACGTCTTATTTAAATTAAAATCAATAAAAATTACAAAAACATCTTCTTTTCTAGATTAAACGTCCGTACGTCCTCACGTCAACCATCTTTCTCCCAGCTTTCGTTCATTCTTTCATTCTCGTACACTCAAAAGTCCCATTCAATCACTCTCATTCATACATCCTTGCTTCCGTAAGGTATCCATCCTACACTCGGCCCTCCTGCGTCCTTGCCTGACCCCAGGCACACCTTAAATAACAGCTCTACAAAATACAAAGTAACTACATCTTAATACTACACCGAACATCCTAGTCATCACACAAAATATCTCAGTACATATTACAATAACACAAGCATAGTCTCTCTCACTCAAAGTAAACTACACTATCTACACGGTCCCTAAAACTTATATTAACCTAAGTCTTACATCAACAAACAACTAAAATTGCAACTGATTTGCGTGACATCTTAACACACTACTCATAAGGCATTACAAAACCTAAAATTCATCTTTAAATAACACTCATAGTACACAACAAATATTAACAAAACATAACACAGTAATTGACATCGTTGCCATCTTAACTCATATTACGACTTGCATAAAAACGTTCAATACAATACAAAAGACTACAACTAATTCTTACTTCATGTGCTGTGTGGCACTTTCTTATGTCAAATTCGTGGGTCATTGACCTCTGGCCACGGCTTCAAGTGGTCAGCTGATGTTGAGGTACGAACAGACCTCTCTGCCAAACCGTCTGCCTTCTCCACGTCGTACCGGTCTTTGCCCTTCGTTCTTATAACAGCCGCTTGATGTCCAACCTGATGCTGAGTATCAATCTTGTGTCGTTCACAGCTCCGTCTATGTTCTTCTTGAACCTTTAACATCTGCGTTTTCGCCGAATTTCGCCACTGCTCTCGGTTCACACCACAAACGTAACGTTCCTTTTGCGCCATTGAGTCGTAAGCTTTAACGTCGTCTTTATTTCTCGTTTTGGTTCCTGACATCAGTTTGAAAGGCGTTGTGGCGATACTTCTTTGATACAGTATGTTGTTGGTAGCCGCCTGCAACCTCGCAAAATTTTCCTCTTGTCGGTTTACTTGTTGCTCCTTAGCGAAAGCCAAATGTTGTGGTCTTTGTGCCATCCGGACGTCATCCTTCAAAGCTATACCGAACTGTACTGGAGCTTCATACGTCTTGTTCGATTTGTAGGTTTGCACAAGCTGCCTTACCTCTTTTTCCAACTTCGGATCGTCTTTTACAAACATCGTAACGTCCTTCATCGTTTTTTGAATTAACGGCCGATCGCCATCAATGTTGACATTCATTACTGTCACTTCGTTGACATGTCCTTGGGTCGCCATGTCGTTCGCTCTATGGCCATACTCGATCTGCTTACGTTGGGAAACATACTCGTTCGTAGCGACGTTCTTGTTTGCGATGACATTTCCGCTTCCGACACTCGTTTTCAAATCGTCATCCGTTTGGACACACATCTGCTTCGCCGATGACCCGCCATTTTGCCGTTGATGATTTTTGACATTCGGTACTGCCATCGATGCGCACTGCGACGAGATATGCCCAAACTCGTTGCATCGAAAACATTTCAACCCTCGTTGCTTATGCGGACACTCGTTGGACATGTGACTCTTTTCTCCACAGCTGTAACAATTGACCCTGGCACTGCCCACTGGTATTTTTGGCTTGCTTCTCGAGTCTTGATGTTGATGATTTTCAGATTTTTTGATCTTCGTGTTTTCTTTAATGGATTCATAGATCTTAAGCTTCTCCTTCAAATCCGCATATGTTGTCACGCCGTATAACATCATTTTGTAGATGGGATCGTCTAGAATGCCCTCGACTATATATTTGATCGCAACGTAGTCTGCCATCTTGCCACGTCGACCCAACTCCTTCATGGTCAACATATAGTCGAAGCACGACTCATCCGCTTTCTTTACTCGTGCACTCATCATTTCATGTATCATTTTTGTATCAATCGTATCAGGAAATTCTTTAAGCAAATTTGTTTTCAGTTCATCCCATGTCCTGTAAGCTTTCTCGGCGCGCAACCACAACGCTGCCGTGCCTGTCAGCGCTCGTCTCGCGACTAACAGTTGCTGAACTGGCGTCCACCCAAACACTTCGGCATTGTCCTCCACGTTTTGGATCCACTTTGCCGCAGGATACGTCTTGTCCTGCCCTGAGAACCTCGGGACTAACGCCTCCGTCAGATGTAACATGGCGCCGCCTCCTCGTGATGACATGGCTTCCGAGAAACTGTCGTCTAGATCTGCTTGCCGACTGTTCCGTCTTGGATCTTTCGGCATCTTTACTGTTTAATCGTCGTCTTCGTTCGTGGTAAAATTCGTCGTTTTCCACGCCGCCAACTAACCGTCGTCGTCTTCCGGTTTTTTGTACACGTCGTCGTCCAAAGTAAAACCTAATCGGATCGTTTCGCTTCAATCCCTGTCGAGCCCCCACAACTGTAGCGTGGAATCTTAAATAAAACTCGTCTTCTCGTGAATCACGTCTTATTTAAATTAAAATCAATAAAAATTACAAAAACATCTTCTTTTCTAGATTAAACGTCCGTACGTCCTCACGTCAACCATCTTTCTCCCAGCTTTCGTTCATTCTTTCATTCTCGTACACTCAAAAGTCCCATTCAATCACTCTCATTCATACATCCTTGCTTCCGTAAGGTATCCATCCTACATACATACATACATATTCTCACGCCTGTATTCCCATGAGGGGTAGGCAGAGCACATGAATTCAAAAATCCAGTGCCGCGTTTAGCAAATTCAGGGTAACCAGATGGTCAACGTGGTATTGTGGTGACAGGTTGCTAGCCCATCGCCCACAATACACCAACCCTTTCCCAGAGTCGACTCTTACGACACCCACGGGAAGAAAGGGGGAGATGCTATTCTAACCCGGCACCACACGGGCATACCTACTAAAAAAACCAACGTAAATGTAAACTTCATGGAATGAAACGCTGGTAACAAGTTTATCAGGTGGTCTTTCATCAAGAGGAACAGTGCTCTAGGCATCTTTATCAACGTACGTCCGTATTCTACTGAGAAGATACATCGCGGTATATTCCTCCTCACTCCGTTCTCAACTCGTCAGCCAATGAATTAGCCTCAGCTTGCGGGTAACGATCTCCGAATGGCCTTTTATCGGGTTTCTTACATCACTATATCCAATAAAGAGTGTAGTCACCCCTGGAAGGACGCAACGACGCCCACTCGTTCGTTTGGCGTGGTGAGCGATACATTGAGCGATTTTTACTGGGTCATACACAAAAATTGTTCCTGTCCCTTCAATAATCGGAATAAGCGTCATATCTGTTTTCCCAAATGGGACAGGCTAAGCACGCATAAAATTACATAGTTCACTTTTTGCATTAAAGTTTGAATAGAAGAAAGGACAGGTCGCGTAATGCCTGACTAACCATTACCATTGCGTGTTTGTTGTAAAGGAATTAATATACGAGTGTAGTTTACAAATTGAGCCTGTAAAAAAGGCTAATTTCATTAAGAATCACAAGTATTTAAATACCTAATTATGTACAATTGTATACTTAACTTTGTATTACCTAATTATAAAAAAAAAAATATTTCGTCTCAACGTATGGTAGGAACATAATGGTTATGGATGTAGGTAAAATTAAATGAAATCGCAACGAAGCAATGAACAGTGCGGCCGCGGTCATTGGTTTGCATTCGTTACATAAATAGGTACTAAGGGCATTGCCTAAAATACTCGTACATGCTAATTATATTAGCGAATAACACTAATACGATAAGCTTGTTTATTATGCAATAGGTCGTACCAATAAAGCCCGTAGTAACTGAGAACGAATGTAGACTTGGAGGTCATGTAGTTGTTCGTTTTGTACATCGTTTTTACATTGTTTCACTCGTATATTGTTTTGTCTCAATAAATGATGGACCTAAGCAATTTCGAGTGCTCCGTACCTACAAAATTATATCTGGTTTTAATTATGACATTGTTGATTGAGTGAGGACCAAATTTGCGCCTTTTTTTCTTACGTGTGGAAAATGCCCCAGCTCGAGGCACGGATGTAGGTATGAGGGGCTCTCCCATAGAAGGCGGACCCTCTAAAAATCACACGTACTCCTTCATGCCATTTATGTTGGCAGTCCTTACGTCCTTACCTTTACGGCCACATCCGATTTATTCACTAGATACCTCGGAGTGGAGCCACCGGGCTATCGGTTCTTCTCAGGCAGATAGCAGCTGTAGATTCTGAGTATCAAAAATACTAGCTAATTCAGATTTAGGTTGCCCCAAATCAAACTTTGCGGGCGGAATCGCGACGCTTTTCCCAAGAATCGTGGTGAAACAATACAATTTCCGATTTTCATCACATGAATCATTTATTAATCAAATCCGGAGCTCGAGCCTTTGCGGCCGCGTTAGGTTTAGACTGGAGGCTGGATATTAAATATTTGTTACTGATCGAGCAGAGCAGCGGTTTTGGTACGATTTTAGACTGTGGGCTGTGGGCTGTGGAGTTTTGAGGTTTTCTGGTGTGTGTGTGTTTTTCTTGTCCGTTTATTGTCGGTTTGATGAGGGGTCTAAGAAAATAGGTTAAGGTATATTTTAGGCGACAGGCTAGCAACCTGCCATTATTAGGTATACCTGCCGATTAAAGTGGGCACGAAACGTAAACTAGTTAAGGGTTTTGTCTAGCGTTTCCTATTTGGGAATACGGGGGTTATGTATGTATCTAAAAATTGTGTTAACAATTTACGGGAAATTCCAAGACCACATTCATTAAAAATACGCACTCGTCTCAACATTTAAACTTTGAATGCACTTCCAGGTGGCAACAGTGTCCCCAGCAGCTGACAACTACGAGGAGACGCTGTCCACGCTCCGGTACGCGGACCGGGCGAAGCGCATCGTCAACCACGCGGTCGTCAACGAGGACCCCAACGCGAGGATCATCCGGGAGCTGCGGCAGGAGGTCGAGGCTCTCAAGTCCATGCTCAAACACGCTACGGTAAGAAACTTGTACTCATACATACATACATAAACGTCACACCGTATTACGTGTTTAATGGAATGAGCGGAAAGGCGAATTTGATGAAATAGTCACGAGCTTTTTAATGCCTGATTATTTACAGTCCATAAATGACTTCCTGCTGAATATATAGGGATATTATGGCATGGATATACCTGAATGCTGATTAATTTTCATAATCGACTCAAAAAATTCATTTCTTGTCACACACGAATATGCGCCTCCCTATTGTCTTCTTAAAATAAAGCAGTGAGGCTGCGCGTCTTCTTGACTGTGACTCAGTAGTCGTGTTATGTTACGGGTAATAGCGGCCATTTCCCTCTTTTACATTTACCAGCCGGCTTAGCACAGTTAGGCGCGAGTAGAGATACGCGCCGAGATAGACTGTACCTGTCACTGTCTAATTACAGACGTCAGAAAACGACGGGTAGACTATCCCGCGCGCGAGGCGACTAGAGCGTCTTGCCGTGCTAAGCCTACAGAGTTAATATGGAGGTACGAGATTTCGATGTAATTAACTGTATTATTTTGTTTTCCAGGGATCACCCGTGGGTGAAGACGTCCATGAACAGTTGGCCCAAAGCGAGCACTTGATGAAGGAAATGTCAAGGACATGGGAAGAAAAACTGGTTGAAACTGGTAAGAAATACAAATAAGGTTCAGATAAATTACATTTTTAGAGTTAAATTGCATAGGACTAGTTTAAAATTAAGCCTGTGTTAACGATAAGTATATTGTGTACGAATATGAGAAGTTAAGCTCCAAACACACTAACAGTGGAAGTGGTGGCGTGACGGTATCAGTTGTAACATTCGAAATTATAAGAAAGGGCGCGCACTAAGTACCGACCGGGAAAAAAGTGTTTCGTTCGTACCGTCACGCCACTGCGCCGCGTCGCTCCGCTTCCGCTGTTAGTATATTAGGAGCTTTAGTCTCTATAATGTATTCATGTCTTAATATTTGTGTTAAAATGATGGTAATGGTGCTCGCGATCATCACTAAAATTTCAGCATTGAAAATGGGTTTTCTTGCTTTGCAGGCCGAATACAAAGCGAACGGCAACAGGCGCTAGAGAAGATGGGCATCAGCGTGCAAGCGAGAGGCATTAAAGTAGAAAAGAACAAGTATTACCTGGTCAACCTGAACGCGGACCCGTCGCTCAATGAACTGCTCGTGTACTATCTTAAAGTAAGTGAAACAGAAGAAAAGTGTAGCGCTCCAGTGCCACATGAACTAAACGATCCTACATCGCGATAACGAAGTTTCGATGATCGGTCGCATAAATACAACTTCCAACTTTCTCGCTGCTGACTTCGTCCCCAGGCATAACATATCTGCCTGAAGAGATATCTCTCTATTGGAGTCTTCCACAAAAAGCAAGAGAAGAAAGTTAAATTGACAGCCAATTTTTTGGTGTCAAAATTACCCGAAATATGGCTGAAGTAGTTAAAAAAAAATCGGTCAAAAGTATAATAGACTTTTAAGAATCGGATTGAGGAACAATGGTTATCCTTGTTGCTAAAAACTTGACTTGACGCGTAGGCGTAAGTCACGGTCAACCGATTTTTTCACTTAGTGATTAAATTATGCAATAAAATTTCCTCCGCCATCAACATTTCATATTTTTTATTCTTTATTTGTGACATACATACATACATACATACATAACCGTCACGCCTTATTCCCTGCGGGGTAGGCAGAGACAACAGAGCGCCATTTATTTGTGACCTTATCTCTATTTCGTTTTTTTTTGTACGGCCAACTCCAGAGAAACGTAACCCCTAGTAATGAAATATTGTATGGGTGAATGGGTGGGAGGCGTATTTTCTCAGCAGCTGACTGGCAAGGGTTCCAATCCCGCGGTCTAAATTCAATCTCGGGATTTACGGGACTATGAATTTTCGCAATACCTAGATTTCGGAAGCCCTAGACCAGAATGTACACATTACACCTCTAATTTAATCCTCTTACCAGGATCGCACAATGGTCGGAGCGGACAGCTCAGCCGATATCCAACTATCCGGTCTTGGCATTCAACCCCACCACTGCCAACTGCTGGTGGAAGGCGGCGGCCTGAACATGGAGCCCGTGGGCGCCGCGCGGTGCTTCGTTAACGGCACCCCTGTCGTCTCCCGCGTCAGGCTCGGGCACGCCGACAGGATCCTGTGGGGGAACCATCACTTCTTCAGGGTCAATTGCCCTAAGGCGACTGGTACGTTGAAGTAAAGGCAAATCACATGTCTGTCATGAATGTATATCACAGTTTCGACTACGTACTCTCGGAATATCATACTATCGAATGTTTGAATGCTCGACTGTTGTTGGATCGAATATTTGAATACATATACGCCTTTTTTGTTGAACGAGGGAAACAGAGCATACGAAACTCTTCACGGATAAAACCATGATTATTTCGCGTTTCGTAGCTAATGGGTAAAAATGGGACCCCATTACTAAGATTTCTCTGTCTGTCTGTCACTAGGCTGTGTCGCATGAGTTTATAACAAATACACCCAAAAACAAAGTGAAGTAAATATTTAAAAGGTCCTCCTTGCTTCATGAGCGTGTCCTACTCGCATTTTGAAAGACCTCGATTACAAAGAAGAATGCTTCCCAAGAAACTTTGCAGCCTACTACACCCTCATTTGTAATGATCGCCACTAGTCGCGTTTCACTTTAAGATTTAGTTTCATAATAACTTTTTTCACTTCAGCGGCGGCCTCGGAACCACAGACTCCCGCGCAACCCATAGACTACAATTTCGCGCGCGACGAGATCATGCTGAACGAGCTAAGCAACGACCCCATACAGACCGCCATATCACGATTGGAGAAACAACATGAGGAAGACAAGCAAGGTACGTTGTTAAAGCTGCTGTGTTGTACAGTGGTCAGAAAAACTGACTATGAAATTTAACTCTTAATAATTTGATAGTGCTAAAAAAAAACCATGACTTCAAGCCTCACTGTCCGTTTGGCACTTATACTTACATTGTTTTTTATTGTTCCATTTACAAATTGAGTAAATTTCCTAACTAATATAAATAATTTTAATTACAGTGGCATTAGAGAAACAAAGGCAAGAGTACGAACGACAATTCCAGCAACTAAGAAACATTCTATCCCCGACGACGCCGTATCCACCGTACTCCTACGATCCTCTCAAATTAGGTAAGTAATCAAGAGTGTTATTGAAACGCAATGTAATGTATAGGATATTGAAATCATTAAAATGTATGACCATTTCTTTGATAATCTCAGTGCTAAATTGAGCCTGCTTAGAAACAGCCAAGACGTCGACCTAAACTCGATAGAGGCGTGTTTATCTGTATTTTTCATTACGAGTGAGTCTCACGGTAGATTCATGTTTAGAGTGGAATATTTCTTTCAATTCCTTAATGTATCTAAGTAAGTAAACACGTTATTGTACAAAAGGAAAGAACACGTAATACAAATAACTTATATACAAATGAAATGGCGTAGTCCAAAGGCGGACTTATCCTTGGATCTTTTACAGCCAACCTTAATGCTAAATGTGACTGCTATTGTTGTGTGTTTAATGTGTCCTTTTTTTAAAGGTAAAATGACAGCGTGCACACCAACCACAGCGGCCCGCGTCGAGCGGTGGGCCGCCGAGCGCGACGACACGTTCAAGCGATCCTTGGGCCGACTCAAAGCTGACATACTTCGCGCCAACGCGCTAGTCCAAGAAGCCAATTTCTTAGCCGAGGAGATGACGAGGAACACGCGGTTTAGCGTTACCCTGCAGATTCCGCCGCAGAACCTGAGTCCTAACAGAAAGGTGAGACACTGAATTGTTAAGGGAATTGTCACGTTTCTAGACATTGTTGCTCGGACAAGTGGCTCCATCTATCGTAATTTGTAGTGGAGTAAAATTACTGTGGTGGATAGACACGGCAACTTGTACGAGTTTAATTTTTTGCCACATTGATCACTAAATTTAAGCAAAACGAGGTATTACGAAATTGATTGATTTGATCAACTTATTCGCTTGTCAACTCAAGTTATGTTTTGGCTGTAGGAGTACCTTGGTATAACGGAAAACTTATTTGGAATGTGTTTTTACTATAATAGAGGAAAAAGGCACTAGAGAGACATTTCCGCAAAACATGTCTTGTTACTTATGGCTTGTCACTTATAAATGACAACTGTCACAGAGCCAATAACCATAGAGGAAAAGCCACTAGCGTTACGCGCGACTTTAGGCCGGCCAATAAGAGCACAGTGATCGCCGCGATCATTTGACGGAAATGTCTCCAAACAACCAAAATGACATTAGAACTCTGGATGACTATTCAGTGTTTTGCTATCAAAACTGGATAGACTTGTGTTAAAAAAAAAAATTTTTTAGCGCGGTGCCTTCGTCTCGGAGCCGGCTATCCTAGTGAAGCGGCCCGGGCGCGGCGGGCAGGTGTGGTCCATGGAGAAGCTGGACAACAAGCTGGTCGACATGCGGGAGATGTATGACGAGTGGCGCCGCCTGCAGAGGAACGACAGTGACGAGGTACAACTATACTTTTTACTATCTAATAAATTGCCATATACAAACCGTTTATGTTTAACGTCAGTCGCAGTCGGCTTAGCACAGTAATACGCGCGAATCCTATTGCGCGCGGGATACCTGTTTCCTTTCTTCAGCAATGGAACTGATTATTGTTAATAGTTTGTATGGTGAGTCAGGTATCAATTGTTTTAATGTACCTGTGCGTACGGAAATTATGGATACTCCTGTCGAACTTCAAAACTTTATATTTCAGTAAAGACTTTTATCATTTTTGAAATTGTAAGCATCGAATGGTAAAAGGTAGTTAAAGTCTCATTTGCGTTGAATCGAGTTAGCTATTGACTTGATGCATCATAGTTAATTTGACGTATTTTTATGGACCAACGAAAAATTTCAACAGGTAAATTCCAATACAGTTAGTGCAAGTTGTCTTTTGACCAAATAGGCAATGTTTTACCAACACTACAACGATACTATAGCACGAAGTATAATAAAATTTACTATTTCTTGACGGCCAGATAGCCCAGTAGATAGAGAACTGACTGAAGCTTAAAGTCTCTGGTTCGACTCCCAATCGGGACAAATATTTAAATGATTAGATGATTGGTGTAAAATTGTCCTATGTCTTAAACGTCTTATTTTTGTTCCAGCCGCCCGCAGAGAAAGCCATCGACCCGTTCTACGAGTCGCAAGAGAACCACAACCTGATCGGTGTTGCCAACATATTCCTCGAGGCGTTGTTCCATGACGTCACTCTGGATTACCACACGCCTATCATCAGCCAACAGGGGGAAGTCGCTGGCCGGTTACAGGTAAAATATAATAGTTGCCTAGCTTCAGTCCACTGAAAACGTTGCCAAGATAGTTGCCGATCAATTTGGCAAGATTTCAAGGGGAAGGGTTAAGTTGGTGCATCGCTTTTACCACGGAAAAAGCAAACTAACTTGCGCGGAATTTGCATTGTTTTCTTCACTGTGTATACATTTTATTACAATTTATTTATTATACATGGTAACTCTCTAGAATAGTCACGATATAGTAAAATTTGCATCAAAATTCATTTGACATCAAAAAAGTAGGTAACTGATATTTATCATGCAAGCAATTGCCTCAAAAAAGTAACGTTTATGAGTAAAGTGACGTCTGCGTGTTCTCTTGTCGGTCGTATTGTTTTCCATTCGATAACAGATTAGCTCGCTTCAAATACATCAATCGACATTTCGACTGGCGTTTCTTTCGATTAATTATTCCATGCTTGTCTCGTTCCAGGTGGAAATCAGTAGAGTAGCGGGACAGTTCCCCCAAGACCGGATCTGCGAAGCGGCTTCTGATAGTTCTGGCGATATGAGAGACGAGGATGACGCTGTGGATCCTGCTGCTCAGCAGGTAAACAATACTACATGTGTTTTGGCTTGAAGAGTTAGTAAATTATTCGTAGCTAGTTAGCTCGGAGTTGTCTATTTCTGTATTGACGATTACGACATAATGTTTTTTTGCTTTATTCAAACTAAAAGTAGCTGCCACGTGATATCATCAAACGTGTGCTTGAACTCTTGTATTGACCCGTTAAAATCTACAGAATACCTTATTTGAATACGTTTTCAGTCAACCACAATGCAGTGCCATTACGCGAGAAAATCTTTAACGGCCATTTGCTAATATTCGGCGCGCGACGCCGGCAACTTCGGCGCCCGCCTTTTTGCCTGGCGAGTTGAGCGAGAAAGGAAGATTTCATAAATAACCGTCACGCCTTATTCCATGCGGAGTAGGCAGAGACAGCAGAGCGCCATTCGCTTCTATTCTGACATACTTCTTTCACCTCACTAACATTTATCACTCTCATCATACACGCTCGACGGTTTCGGGTACTCCTAATTTGGCCTCCCTTTCATGTTATTGTATATTCTATCAAATGCTTAAAGTTATTAGGTTTTTATGGGATTGGTCATACATTCGATTTCATTCGGTATTTGTCTGCTCGCCGGCGTAAATTATATTTGATGATAATAATGATGATGTAACTTATATTCGCGGTACACCTGTACAGGCGTGATTGTACGTATATTGTTATTGTTTCCCCAGGTGACAATCCGCGTGGTCATCAAACAAGCCACGGGCCTCCCCCCCTCGCTGTCCCACTTCGTGTTCTGCCAGTACTCGGTATGGGGCGGCGGCGAGCCGGTAGTGGTGGCGCCTCATGTTAGTGCGGATACTCCCGCGCCGCCCGCCTCGCCGCGCCACCAGCCCTCGCAGGCGTTCCGCTTCGACCACAGCCAGGACCACACGCTGGCGCTCACTGAGGAGCTCATTGAGCACTGCGCGGGTGAGATATTAGTCTTTACTCATGCTTGTGAGTTTGTCTGTGCGATGATTAGATGGCGTTAGGATCGCTGAAACTTAAGATTGTTAGTTCCTTTGTAAACAATTTAAAAAGATAAAAACGAGACTGCAAAGTGACTGAACTGCGATTAGTAGAGTAGACCCTTATACTTTGTACACAATAAGGAGTTTTTTAGGGAACCAAAGGGTAGGTAGACAAATGGTAATGGCTTTTTTACAAAACTGTAAGACCTATACTGTTAAAACTTGGTGAGAAAATGCATTAAGATTTTCAGACAAAACTATAAAAAAAATCAATAAGTTTTCAACGGCTCGTTCAGTGATGAGGACCCAGCTTATAGGATAACGCTTAATTACGTTGAAACTTATGACTATAACAAATAATATTTGTCTTGTTTAAGATTTGATTTGTGTTAAATAAGATTTGATTTGTTTGTTGCATTCGGAATAACTTTTGAGATTTATAATAGTGTACCTGTTAAATTAATCTGCCAAGCTTGTTTGCTAATCAGTATGTGTCTTGTCCAACAGAGGGCGCGCTCTCCATAGAAGTCTGGGGCCACCGCTCGGCCGGCTTCAGCCGCGGTCGAGGCAACTGGGAGGTGGAGCAGCAACAGCTGGCCAAGGCGCGATCGCTGGCCGACCGCTGGGCCGAGCTCACGCGCAAGATAGAGCTGTGGGTCGAGATACATGAGCTGAACGACCAGGGAGAGTACGCGCCTGTCGAGGTTTGTGACCCCTTTTATAAGCTTCATTTAATTTAGTCGGTCAAAAGTTACTCAATACCTCTGGCCGATCGCTGGGCTCAGCCAGGCCCCTCTTCTCCACTGGGCACTATGGGCAAGTGCCCAGGGCCCCGCGATCGAATGGGGCCCCCTAGTTCCTGCCAGATTACCAAATGATAACCATAGGGGCAGTGGCGTAGCTAGGTAACCAAGGTCCCTGGGGCAAATAAAAAAATTGGGCCCCACACCTATAACTGATTATTGTGGCGTAGCTAGCATGGGTGGCACCCCCCCCTCCCCCCCTTGAATTCGATAGAAACGGTTCGGGGGGCCCCTTGGTAGCGACGCCCCTGCATAGGGGCCCCATGATCCTAATGTGCCCAGGGCCTCAAATAGTTTAAAGACGGCCCTGGGCTCAGCTCACGTGCAAGATGGAACTGGGGCTCGAGATACACGAGCTCAACGACCAGGGAGAGTACGCGCCTGTCGAGGTTTGTGGCCCCTTTTACAAGTTTTATTTTGTTAGTCAAAACTTACTCAAAACCCAAAAAAATATGCTAATAGTGGGGGTAAGGAGGTTAAGAGGTATATTTTTAGGTGGCTGATACTGCCAGCTAAAATCTGAAAAAAAAAAAAAATGTCGCAAAACGTGAAATAGTTTTTGTTTTATCTACACATTCGCAAATGCGAATGGTCGAATGCGAATATTTAAAAAAAAAAAATACCCCAGATAATTAGTAGTTTTTAATGAAATCAAACATAATTGTCACTAAATAAACATCGTAATTTAATTTAAAAAAAAAGTTACGCGTCCTACACACATTCGCATTCGCAAAATATTAGCATCGTTTGATCACATCCCTAGTACGTGTGTAGTTTTGTTCGCGATTTAAACTCGTGTCTATTACAGGTCCAGCAACGAGCGGACATGGTGACGGGCGGCGTGCACCAGCTGCGCCAGGGCCAGCAGCGCCGGCTGGCGGTGCGCGTGCGGCCCGCGCTCAACTCGGGCACTCTGCCTATCATCTGCCAACACATCGTCAGCGTTGAAGTCGGCTCTGTCAGCGTCAGGTAACCATAGCAATGTCTTTTTCATCTAGACACTACGATCAAAATACGCATCTGTCAGTACATCGTCAGTGTCGAGGTTGGCTCCGTCAGCTTCAGATGACCACAACTACGTCTTACTCATCTAACTAAACAATACCCCAAGCGTTTTTACACAACACGAGTCACTACGATCAAAATACGCATCTAAATACAAACGTACGGAAACGCTACTAGTCTTGTCGGTCTCGAGCCGGCGGTGCGCGTGCGGCCCGCGCTCAACTCGGGCACTCTGCCTATCATCTGCCAGCATATCGTCAGCGTCGAAGTCGGCTCCGTCAGCGTCAGGGGACTACTACGCCTTTCTTATCCACCACTGATCGTATTTTGAACACAAAACTACAGTGAGACTCACTCACAGTGAACTAAAACGGATCTATTCATGTTTTTCGTGGCGATGCGTGTACCATCATCTGTAGCCACGCGCCACGGCGCGCGTTGAGCTAATATCGTTATCAAAAACGTGAGTAGAGATTCGTTTAAGTTCACTATCACCCTGATCGTAGCACACGAACGAATTGTTCAATTTCGATGCGGTTTCTTTTTCTTTCGAAAGCCAGTTTCTCGTTATTGATGGTTCGCTCGGTGATTGACGATTAGTCGCTCGGTGATTGTTCGCGCGTTGATTGGTGCGCGAGATGCAGGGCCAATAGGGTACCAGATATATTGCATGTATGGACCTTGTCACTAACTCATTTTTTTGCCTTTGCTTACCAATAACATGTTTCCAGGTCGCGCCTCCAAAAGCCACTGGATTCGTATCAGGAAGAAGACTTGGCCGTGCTCAGAGAACGATGGAGCGACGCTCTGGCCAGGCGACGGCAGCACTTGCATGCTCAACTGCAGGTAAGGGATATTGAGAAATGCGCTCATTCCCTAGCTAGATAATAACTTGCAAACACCAGATTTTGTTACAAGCTTTTAATTAACTTCACTTTTGTATGTTTGTATGTTTACAAATCTTGCAAGATAGATTAGAATCACTTCCAATAGACCGATTGAGCTGAAACTTGGTATACTTACGTTACTTGGATGACAATACAATAATCCGGTAGTGGACTTCTGGTGGCCCAGCCGGGACTGTTTCCGCTGGAGGGAACTCTTCAACGGTTGGTCTGATTGACTTGAAATCTGGTGCACGTAATAAAGGGTGGATGACAATGAAATACATTTGGCAAAAAGTACAGTCGGCAAAAAAAAAAACTTTTATTGAAACTGTTTTTTTGTGGCACTGGATTTTAGAATTCATGTGCTCTGCCTACCCCTCATGGTAATACAGGCGTGAGAATATGTATGTATGTATGTATGTTTTTTTGTTGGTAAACTTATTTTTACTTTGGGTTCATAGTAAAATAGAACTGATCTACTAGTTATCTAGAGATTTATGCAAAACACGATGATCGATTTGGTACTATCTTGGAATTTTGATATTTTGATGATTGTGCAAAGAGCGGGAAAAATATGGATGCTGTCACAATAAGCATAATATCTTAAGCATAATAACTTGTTTTGTCAAACAAAACAAAGTCACCATGTCAATAATACATATCTCGGCAATAGTTTGACGATGTATTTGACTGAATTTCCAGAAATTAGTGAACATGTCGCCGTCCATGAAGAGCGAGCGGGACATGGAGCGAGAGCAGTCGCTCGTCGAGCAATGGGTGTCGCTCACGGAGGAACGGAACGCGGTAAGACCTAACTTTCGCATCTTGTGATGCCGCTCGGCAAACATCGGTTATCTTCGGAATTTTAAAATTTATTATTCCGAGTCGCAAAAGATCAGACTGAAGTTTTGCCAAAGAGCTATGGAGCGCAGCATGCTTGAAGTGGGAAGGATTGACAGAATCCGGAACACTGTGCTGCGTTCCAAAACGGGCATTGTCGATGTCGGTGTAAAGACGGCCAGGTTGAAGTGGGACTGGGCAGGCCACGTCAGCCGTATGCATCCACTGCGGTGGGCCAAATATACTACAGAGTGGGTGCCAAGTGATGGATGGCGACGACGGGGCAGGCCCAGACGTTGATGGCGGGACGACCTAGACTCATTTCTCAGCGACTGGCCCCAGACCGCTTTAGATAGGGAAGAATGGAGGACATGGGACAGTGGGATACTGACCCAGGCTAGATATAATATAATATTCTAGTCTAGGTTTATGATGAATAGTCGAAATGTATCGTTTCCTGTGCTCTGCCTACCCCATTTGGGAATACAGGCGTGATGTGTGTATGTGTGTATTGTAGGTGTTGGTGCCGAGCCCGGGCAGCCCGATCCCGGGCGCGCCGGCCGCTTGGAGCCCCCCCGCGGGCATGGAGCAACACATCCCCGTTCTGTTCCTGGACCTGAACGGTGAGTCTGCTCATAAAGGAATGATACGATCTGTGTGAGTCGGATACGGTGGGTTCTGTACCCATTGACTAGGTAAAAAGTGTTAAGGTTGCCGTATAACATCGAACAAAAATAGAGGAAATATTTTGATTTTTTTTTTCAATTTTATTGTTAATATTTCTAAGTATTTTGTGAATATTCGCTTAAAAATCGCTTTTTATGTATGATCTTAGTAGTAAATTGATCTAATTTGACTGCATGACAACTCATTACAAATGTTAATAATTAATAATGACATTAATGATAATGACATGACGTATGAATGACGCGCATCATTGCCTGTTTTGATATTTTGATAAATTATTATTATTACTTACTAGCATTACTTTCTTGTCATTGCAAAGGATTGCAGTATGTTAAGTATTTGTTATTAATTTGTTCAACTAAAATTTGGAAGATTTTATTCATCATTTAATCAAATACACTGTATGAGCATTCCTAAGATCATTCTCTATTCAGGATTTTTTGTCGAGAGGGCAAACTCACTTTTTGCTTTTCACAGCCGATGACTTAACAACGCACCCGTCTGGCGAAGAAGTGACGGTGGCTGGCTTACACTCGATCCTGCCAAAGGAGCACGGCAATAAATTCTACGAACTACAAATTCTTCACCACCACGACAAAGATGTTTCCGCGATCGCCTCCTGGGATTCCTCTATACACGACTCGCAATATCTCAACCGGATTACTGAAGGTAAACTTTTTAATATTTTGTGACGTTGCTGGCTGAATGTAACGAATGGCTACGTCATTGTTTTAAAAAAACTATCTTAAGGAGTATAGTTAACGTACGGCCCGTTTTGTACGACCAATAATGTACACCAAATACAACGTGACCATAGGCACGTATTATCAGGTCGTACAATACGGACTTAAAAACTGCTCCTAAAAATCAAAGTTCTTAGTTTGGATGATATTGACGTCATAGTTCTAGAATGCAATGCCAACTTCATATTGGCGATCGCCTTGATATTAAAAAAATAGCAATAGTAACTATGAATAGGAGCAAAGAAGCTATAAGTAGCAAGTTACTATTGCTGGTTGTGTTATTCAGCATGCTAATTATGTAACTCAATTTTAATTGCATTCTTTTTAAAGACATAAGACGGCCCCTCTTCCAGGAAACAGATGTATCTTATTCTGTCCGTCAAGCCTATGCTAATCGATATGCGAGTTGGAAAATAAACTGATTTATTTCTGCCAACGGTTTGCCTACAAAATTTTGAGCAGAGCTGTGATCTAATCCTTTATTTAATGTTTCTAGCCAACGAACGCGTGTACCTGATACTTAAAACGACAGTACGACTGTCCCACCCGGCCCCTATGGATCTCATACTTAGGAAACGACTAGGATTAAACATCTACAAACGGCAGAGTTTCACTGACAGAATACGGAAGAAAATTGTCAGGTCAGTCCTGTATGAGTAAGTAAAAATAATTTTATTTGTTTCATTTATTTGTACTTTGTTTTTATTTTGCAATTTGGATGTAAGCAAGCGCAAGAGTGGGGTGACTGGCGAACTCTATTCAAAGTCCAAGATTTTTTTAGCAATGAGCTATGAAAATGCTTTTTATAGTGCAATTCGATTCACGAATTGTATACAGTGATTTAACTCAAACATATGACTAAACTTGTTAACAAACGTTTAGCCCAAATAAACGTCACTTTCTTGTTGTAAATAGCTAGAAAGTGGCTACAATTTAGTAAAACAAATTTTAGTTCCTTCTTTTTGGTTTTTAGTAAGATTCTATAAAACAGAACGCGTAATTATTATACAATCTTCTTTCCAGAGCGGACCAGCTGACGCAAACGGGCGTGACGTACGAAGTTGTGTCTAACATCCCGAAGGCTTCTGAGGAGTTGGAAGAGCGGGAGAGTTTGGCCCAAATCGCGGCCACCGGCGAGGAGGCCAGCGCCGCTGATGGAGAAACGTATATCGGTAAGGCCAACCCTGGAATGCAGACGCCTTCTCTTAGATCGGTGGCAGTTATTAAGAAGCCCTGTCAAGACATTACATTTCGGACTGTATATGTTGCCTGTTTTAATCGGCTTTGATATTTTTTTGATGTAATACATATAAGTGAGTATATTGCCGTTAGTTCAAATTCTTATAAATGAAATTCACACATCAATATTTGTAAAAAAAAACTTGACTTTGATTTGTACTCGTTCTGGTTTCGGAATTGAAGAGTCAGTCAAATTTAATAATACCTGTGTACTACTATGTACTTTTTGACGAGGAGTTTCTTTGTCTTTATCAGTCAAGAGTCTTGACGTATCATTGATTAGACATAAAATGGTGACAGTTACCGAATCTTACATGAACTATATTAATTTGTTTGAAACTTTAATGTTCCACAGAAAAATACACTCGAGGCGTCAGCGCAGTAGAAAGCATCCTTACCCTCGACCGGTTGCGCCAGAGCGTCGCTGTGAAGGAGCTCGAACAGGCGCGAGGCCAACCAATCACGATGCGCAAAACCGCATCCGTGCCTAACTTCTCACAGGTAAGACTCGCTGTGATTGGTCGATGCGGAGCTAGTTTCACACTGAACACCGAAGCAATAATAGTAGATGATCAGTTGTACTTACTTTGTTATAAGTTATTACTAGAACTGTCATAGGATAAACTAGATTTTTTGATGTAAAGCAAATGAGTTTTTTATTAGGCGTCATAATAGCCAAACGCGAGGTCGAATTGTATAAAAAGCTAATGGATATCTATGACCGGTTTCATTCTACTCGAAATAGAAAAGTGACTGAATTTGTCCCTAGAGTTTATTTTTCTGATAAGATATACTATTAATAATTACATTTTTAGTACAACTGATCGTATTAGCGTTTTGAATTAACACAATAGCCTAGAAGACACGTTGAATAAGGTTTGAATAGACATTACAAGCTTTCAATAACACAGTCGGCTAGCGTTTAATTGCTAATCAATGTTGTAACACCTAACATACATAGACGTACCTACTAACACAACACGATGTACATATAAGCGTCGTAGCTTTATACACCAAGGTTTCTTGTCAAACGAAGACTTTTAGCCTGTTGTTGACAAGGTTCTTAACAAGTCGATGGTTTAATAAAAAAAAAAAATTTGCTTTTCAAAAGATAACGTCTAAAAAAAGTTTCGTTCATTGCATTTTTGTTAACTACGTAAAAGTTTATTGTAATAAAAACTCAATTAATGTAAAGTCAAGATTTTCTTGATGATTATAGGTACAGTTTACTAACTGCTACTATAACTGTAAATATTAACAGTCTCTACCAGTGGTAGTGAATATTAAACTGGACATATTTTTGCCAACCGGACCCAATTCAAGTATCATGATTCATGAAATTGAAATGACATGAGCGTCATACATTTTAGATAACATACATAACTCTACAACGAGATAACTTGTCGGTTGGCTCCGGCTTGCAGTATGCCCAATTTTATAAAATAACATAAAAAACATACAATTTGGAAAGCAAATGCAACCATCTAAGAAAGCAATGTGTAAGCTTTTTAACGTGTGTATTGTCGCTACGCACTCGGCCGCAGCTGTCGCAGGCGCTTGAGAGCGCGGCCAAGACGACCAACGTGAGTCCACGCATGACCGTAACCGCTCACATTACTGTTGCTGACTCATTATACCCTAGTACCTTTACCTTTGCGGGTGTACTTAGTGTACGCTGGACGGCCCGTATTTTACGGCCAATAATGTACGACCTCGTATTACATGCACCAAATATGTTGTTGACATGAACGTACACGTAATATCAGGTCGTACATTAACTACACCCACTTTTGCCAGTTCGTGTGTGAAGCTCGGCATAACGCTCTTGTTGTATTTTCCCGCCCTTTTCAAATAGTGGGAAAGAGCCATAAATATGGTTCTTAACCTTTTGACCGCCAAAGACGCCAATTCACGTCATCGCAAATCAGTGCCCGTAACGCCACGACGTTATATGGCGGGCCGAAGTTATTGCGAGAGAACTATGAAATATAAAACACTTCATCATTTTTTCTTGGTTTACTTTATTTATAGGTAGTGTAAGTTATTTTATACCTAATTTAAATAAAATAATACAGCACCATTCGAAAAAAAACAAGCATTTTCTAAGAGCAAACTTCAATTGGCTAGATTACACTGCCTGCAGCGCCAAAGACGCCGTGTAACGTCGCCTAGTGATGGGACGCACAGCAATGTCTTCTTTTAGTTATCGATATGAGAGATCCCTAACCTGTGGTCCGCGGGCCCTTGGGGGTCCGTGGGCATATGTTTGGGGTTCCGCGGTCCCCCATGTTTTACAGCGAAAAAGATTTAAGAAATACTAAAATATAATATCCGTCTATTTAAATAAAAAAAGGAATTGCTGTTCGTTAGTCTCGCTAAAACTCGAGAATGTCTGGGCCGATTTAGCTGATTTTGGTTTTGTAATGTTTGCCGTAGTTCAGAGACGGTTTAAACGGTGAGATAATTTGGAAATTTTGCGAAAAAAAATTTACTAAGGCGGAACGTGTTATAAAATTATAATTTCCCTTTTACTAAAGTCAAATTTAAACGTCTGACGGATCTATTCGCAATACAACCCAAACCCCAATGAATACATTTGAGCGCTAGAACGGCACGTGACTGTTCGTTTGTTCTTGGTTATAATAATCGACAAAATGTTTTTTACGACCCTTATGTGCGAAAGCTTGTCACTGCTCCGTGCGCCCTTGAAGTGAGAGCACGTTACGAGTTGAAAAATGAGTGTCGATAGTAGCCAAATGAGTACAGAGGAGTTACTTCGAATTTTGGAAGGTGTCGATACTGACGATGAAATCGAAGACCTTGTGTTCGAAGAAGTTGAAGAAGAAGATTTTGAGGTAAGTAAATTTTTAATACGCATATTCTATCAAATAACGCAGTGTTTCTTAACCTGTGGTCCGCGGACCCGTGGGGGTCCGCCAATGTGAAAACAGGGTCCGCCGTCTTATCCATGAAAGTTGAATGAATAAAGAAAGTGCTAAAACCGTTCGCAAATTGATAGTCTTTCAATTTGTTTTTGATATTTTTTTGTATATTATTTAAACAAAGAAATAGGAGTACATATTTAGGTAAAGAAAAAATACGTTGGGAGTTTATCTTCATATTTTAAGTTGCCGTCTGCTACTACAGGTGTCAAAATACAATAAATCGCGAACGCCTAGCAAGGGGATATTCCTATTATTTAAATAAACGTTTTTTTTTCTTTTACGACACTTTTAAATGGGTCAGTTTTTTTCCCTATACAAACAATTAAATAATAATTAATTAATCTGTCTAGAATATTTTCGTACTCTTTTTTTTTGCGATTACACGTGATTTTGTACCTACACACTAAAATACTTCGAATCTCGCAAGACAAGGGCATCATAAACTTTAAATAAGTCGCGCGCCGTGTTTGTAAGGGACAGAGAATGTGAGCGGGGCATTGAATAGCCGGCACGCCGACAAACAAAGAAAGAGCTACGTGCAATAAATATAAGATTTATTGCTTTATGTGCAGGTGCATACCATAAAACCCTCACTCGAGCGACTTTATTATCTTTGTTTTCAGTAAACATATCCACGCCAAGGAATTAAAAAAACTAAAAGATAATAATATTAATCCTTATGCATTATCTTCTCGGGTCTGTGTTTTACAACTGAATGTATTTTCATTCCAATTTATATACCTAGTTCCCAGTTCCCGAAACATCGAAAAGAACAATTTTTGTTTTGATTACGCTCCCAACACTAGCACTATTCTAATTTCCACTGCCCCCAACGCCAATGACGGCAACGAACGTCGAAGTATGACGTCATCAGCAAAGTAGTGAAGTGGTTCCATTGCAAAATAATAATGAAAGTCACAGTAAAGTTTTAATTTTTAAAGGTTTTCAATGACAGTAATTACACGCAAATTCATGATAATTATATGGAAAACGTTGTGGTAATGTATGAGGTACAATATAAGGGGTTCAATGGCTGAAATCAATTGTAATATCGGTAATATCGATATGCGGTTGTGACATCACTATTGTTCGTTCGTATTTGAAACGATTTTTGCCTTGGCGTCAGGAGCACAGCGTTTCACTTCGCGCCTTGGCGTTCAAAAGGTTAACTGAAGCACTATTAATTGAATATCTACACAATGTCAACGCTAGTATGAACTCGGTGTTGCCAAGATTTGAAAATACTTTTGGGCTGATCAATAAAGTACGAAACAAAGTTCTTATAATCCACAAATAGCACAAGTCATGTTTGTATTGACAAAATTCTTTGCTTTTGTTGCCAAAATACTGGCGTCGTTTAGCGTGGCGAAAGCGAAACTTTTATGCTGATGACATGCCACATTGATTTTATATTGTTTATGGTTCCTCCGATCATCACACACGAAACTGTCTAGGCATACTCTAAAGAATTTTGTTCGAACCAATCAAAGTGCTTAGACTTCATATATTCTGAAGCGCTTAGAATATCTAAGTAGAAGAAAATGTAAGTTCGGTACTCGTAGCACACACGTCCTGTATCGCTTTTATTACGATGTGGATCGCCTTTCAAATTAGATTCTTTGGAGTATATAGCACTTACCTGTTTACTTACCTTTCAATGTTAGTCTGTATGTAATTTGACGTTGGATATTTCCAAAGATCTTGGCAGTATTGTTTATGTAGTTGAAAATGGAATAAAGACGTCAAGTGGGATACAGACACGGTATATAATTGTACGGCAATCGTAATGGAATTGTATTTTTGTCTTCTAACGAAATATTCCAAAATGGTTGCATTATTCTTATTTTATAATTTCAATGTTAGCTTCCTGTCGTTTTTAATTCGTTTTAATTTAGACTTTACTCGTTTCTATGGCATAAATGGGCTTCTTGTGATGCTTTCTTCGGGAGAGCAGCTTTCTCGAGTGGAGGTGGCACCGTCGGCGTTGTTGTATTTGTAGCTTCTTTTGTTTTGGTCTGTTATTTTAGTTCTGTACATCAGTTTACGTTTATTTTTCAGAAAATATAAAGCAACACGCGTAAATATACAATTCAATTTGAATTATTTTTAAATTGCAAAGAAATTGTATATTCACGCTTCAATAAAATTTGGACTAATTGATTCTTGAACCAAATTACAATAAAAGTCATAGTGACATTGCATTGCTTGACAAAGGAAATCTTTATTACGCTTATTTCGATAACGTTCTCTGGTGGGTTAAAAATCAATTGGTTCGATTGAACTTCAATATTTAATTCCTCACGAACTTGTACATAACGCATAGAACAATGTTTCACATTTCATATAATCCAGAATTGAAAAAAAAAACAAACCTATTTTTTTATCTAGAAGATAATTGAGTCGTCAAACCACAATTTCACTAAGTAAATGCTTTGTTCCATGCGTTATCTTGAACAGTCTTACTCTTTCTACATTTAAAACAAACCCACAGATCATGCGTCTGGACTCGTCGTTCGAGTCTCTCACCGGACTCGCGACGGCCCGCTCGGGAAGCGTGGCGGACTTAGCCGACGAGAACCCGAGGCGGACGGCGCACAGGCATTCGTACGCCGCGCCCGCGCACAACGATCCCGATATAGCCACGCCCACCAAGCCGTTTGGTCTCGGTAAGTCATATACTCTTAAAAAGTTAGGTTATGATACTGACAATGACATTCTAGACTACGGGCTGGAGTTTATAAGTATTGATGTACAGAAATGTGATTGGTTTTCAATGCTCTGGAATAAGAGCACTTTATGTTGTTTCATGCTGTCTTAATCGTAAAATATGCCTCTGACGCACTAACGATGTGTACTTGGCCACAAATTTAATTTCGTTGTTAATTGTAAATGCTAAATTGTAAAGCGTCCGGGCTTAAAGTACACAAGGATTTATTTGAAAATGTGGTTAAATGTGTGCTTTTTCAAACTTTATCAACTGGATGTCATGACAACGTAAAGTAAAAGAGAAATGCCCCAAACATGCGTTGGCTTGAACGCATAAAAATTTGAACTGTCTTCCGAATTCCGAGCTGTATTTATTGTAAAGTACATGTAAAAAAAGATAAAATGAGGTCTCAATGATCTGCCTTGAAATAAGTGCACTGTCTGTTCACTGCAATTTTTAAATAAGTTAAAAAGTCGAAATGTAGAGAAGGTGTTTTTTATTATTATTTTTGAATGATCACGGCCAGACACTTCCCACTGTGATATAAGTAGAATTGTTATTCATATACAACAGATTCAAACTCTTATGTCCACTGTTTTATTCTTGAAAATATTCCAAGGGCATATAAATGAATAATGTATATGTATTTTCTTTTTACTTACATTATTACCTGAATTAATTGAAGCTGAATGTTTGAAGAGCATTTTGCTTACATTTTACACCACTGATAAATAATAATTAGAATTTAAAAAACCGCAAATTACTCATCAAATATTTGAAAATTCGTGTATTGCGACTATATCTTTTTCGGTACCTATTTCTTATATCATTGTACAGATCTCCTTTTCCCAATACATTCATTTATTTTCTGTCATCCACGATAGTACATTTGACATGTCATGCCTATACAGTATTTTAGTGTATATTTTTATAAACAGTTTTGTGCACTTTTGCAATGACACATAGTGTATTTAATTAACAGTATAAGGTTGCAAAGGACAAAATAAAATTAATTAGTCAAAATATTTAGTGCACTCTGTAGTGTAGGAATATTTAAATCGAAAGATAGTCCTAAAAATATGATTGCACGATGTGTAGATTATTGAGAGTACATTTTGCAAAATTAGAACTTAATTTTATTATTAATGACAACAGAAGTACGATTATTATTTAAAAACTAGGCTACTCATTTTCACAATATATATCTCCACTGTTTTCACGATAACTAACATCCACATCATAATCTCACTAAGTTCCTTTTTTTTCAACTTGCTTTGTGGCAATGCTATGGCTCATACGGTTTTTCTACTTTCTGTCTCGTCTTCAAACTCTACCCCATTTACTTTACTTCTACTACTGTATCATTTAAAATTAAATAAAATACAAATAAAAGAAAATCTCGTTTCTATGATGATAACAAACCGTATTGAATTTGATCTAGAAACTTCACAGTCCACCACAAAGACCTATGTAGATCAAAGTCAATTGATTATCAGAAGATTTTTACGGTTTCCCATTCATCAAAGTATCGAGTGAACATGTTTGGCCCGGCTTGAACTAACGCTGTTTTTCTATATCTTGGTCCCCGGCTACCTTCAGGCTCGTTCCTATCAGGTAAACATGGAAAAATAATATGGTCTTGACTCTGAATGGCAACTGTATGACAAAATTTATTAGACGAATGTTCAATACCTACAACAAAATTATCAATAACATGAATGTGTATCTGTCACCCTTCTTGATTGGCTGTTTGTTCATCTGTATCACTAATTAACGGGCATTCTAAATTATTGCCAGCGTTAAAAATACCCTCTAGGGTCATCATTTCTATTGCCGTTGAAAGCAACGACTTAGTATATCCTGTATTGGCTGCTAGTGTTGGTAACTGCAAACTTCGAGCATCGGGCAAGCTTCTGTCGTTGTGTTTATCTATCTGTTTGTTTGCGTGTCTCTTTCATTTGCATGGACCGAGCATGACCTGTGATTATTTCCTTCTCCCTTCCTCTTCGTTGATCTACTGCTGTGGATTAAACCGACGATATTGCTTATAATTAGACGAGAGATATAGATGAATCGATGCTTAATCTGATAGAAATGATAGGTTATAATTCTTAAGTTCGTAACTGACCATCATCAGCCAAAACCATAGAGCAATTGTAAAATTGTTATTGTATAACTGTTCCTAGTTTAAAAACTTCAACGACAGTCCTGTCTGTATTTAGTAGAAAGTAATGTAGCCATAGAACTATGAGATTATAATTGTGTGTAGGTTTGTGTGTTGTGCTAGGAAAGAATGCATGTAAAATGTAGATTAATGCAAGAAGTATTGATGAAACTATGTGACTTCCATAGATTATGTAACCGAAGCATGTAAATTAGAGGACGTCACTTATAAAGTGTTGTAAATTATTGACATGCCATGAGTACGACTTTGTGGAGATTGTTCAACTGTATTTAGATCCTTGGTAACTTGTTAGACTTATTTATCTTTAAGTACTTTTTTCAAATCGAGAACTTTAAAAATATGTAGATCTGAGTATGGTTTGTTATGTTGTTAATTTAAATAAAGTAGAAGAGCAAGTTCTAATCGAAACTACAGATATATTACTATCTCACTCCTGCAACGGCGTTGTCACATTAGTACGAATTTATAAATTGTACTGGGATGACAGATGTCAAAGATACATACATATAGGACGATTTTTAAAGTTCTCTATTCAAACATGACTGCTAACATCTGATAGTTTTTAATATTGACAAAACGATTAACATTTCTCTTGCAGCGCGGCCTACGTTCCTTAACTTGAACTTGAACCTGAATTCACTGCGACTGCAAACGCCAAACAAGTGTACGTTCAGAATCAGACGCCGAATCACTAGTGTGGCTTGTTTACAAACGTTTTGTTTCTCACAATGTTTGAGTTCTTAATTTCTTCGTTGTATAAAGGGCCTTATTCTGTAACTGTAGTTGAATTTCTTTCGACTCTTTTGCCGTCTAACTCCCTGTGTTTTGTAAAGTAGCGTGCAATTCATTACTTATTCTTTTGTAACACGCTTCATTTTACAAGTTTTTGTAGCCGTCGAAGTGATTTGTTTTGTAGATTTTAACATTGTTATGATTTTTATTTGCTACTGTTAGAACATTTAGATTACCATTGGCATGAATCATTTTGTCGCTAGCATGGAATTGAATTTTCAATCAAAATTTGAATTTTTAACGGTTTCTTATAATAGTTTTGACTTGTCAATTCAACACTATTTAAGTTTTAGGGTTATAAATTGTACTGAAATGACAGCTGTCAAAATCTATTCGTAAGAAAGAATTACTGTAGCAAACTTCATTATAGTTTTTTTATTACTATACGCTCAGGAATCACATTGAGCTATGCATTAGCGTTAAGTTTACTTTTATCTCACTTGCTTTAAACACTTAGATATTAATCATTTGGATCGTTCGTAAGAAGCAAAAAAACATTACCTATTTTATGCCCAAACGATGGCTGACTATAAATTTATCTGTTAAGTAAAAGGACCTTTTCCCAATTTACAGTTATCTGAAGTAATTTACCTTTTGTTGTATTTTTGCTTCATACGAACTATTTTGTAAAGCCTAAGGCTTCGTTTGAGGAGAAGCGTGGCGTTGAGCTTACGGCGAGCGTTTACAGATAAGCGTTTTTACAAGCGTTTACTTGAAATGTAGCGTTGGTCGCGGCCCCGCGTCTCCTTAACGAGGCCTAATGTCGATCTATCCAGCACAATCTGATTTCTTCCTTTAATTGTAGCATCTCCAGCGAGTGGCAAGCTCGGGCTTCGTATGACCACGCTGCATGAGGAGCCTGGCCGGAGGAACGACGATGATTCCCATTCGGAGCCAGAAAGCGCCCCCACAGACGCTATGACTACTCCGCGGTCGCATGTACGTATTAACCCATCATTAATAGTATAGTTACGCCTGTGAGCAACATCGGGCAGGCAGAGAATACGCAATGTTACATAAAAAATATTACTTCTATGACACTTTCAGGTTTAAAAACAGGTGAAAGAGATATAGTAGTTTCAGTTTAGCCTGCCGCCTAAAGCATTCGTAAACCTGTCCCCCTAGTTGCCTCTTACGACATCTAGGGAAGAAATAGGGAGCTGTAAAATTGAATATGTATAATGTTAGAGTTATGATCTTGGCTATTGGCATTGGCATGTTGTACCGGTATTGTCGCATCTTGCCATTATTCATAACTTAACTGTGTAATCAATGACCGATGTCACTAAGCTTAAACGTACCTTAGTTTGCAGTTAACGGCTAAATTACAAAGAAGACCCGAAGTACTACGTAGCTTGAGATTTCATAAATGAAACTTTTTTGGTGCCCTTCACACTTCGTTTAAATTAAACCCATCCGTCAAGCTAATATTATGGTACCGGAAAATTTGACGCAACTCTTTTAAGGTACCTGCTGGTTTAGCAGAGTAAGGTGCAAGTAGAGATGTGCGCTAGACGGACTTTACCTATCACTGTCTAACTAGATACGTCAGAAAGAGATAAAGCGCACCTGTTATTTTTCGCGTATTACTGTGCTACGTTTACTGCAGGCTTCATACGACAACATGCTTTTGTCGCGTCGCGCGGGGGATATTACCCGTTATACAATACCCGTTATTTTCTGACGTCTCTAATTAGACAGTGACAGGTATAGTCTATCTCGCGCGTATCTCTACTCGCGTCTTGCTTTGTTAAGCCGGCTGGTGGCTAAGTTTTTTTTTGTCAACAGCGCCAACGCGGGCGGACGACGTCTCGCGGATTCTTGCCGACGTCAAAGACGCTGGATTCGCTACACGAGCTCGCGTGCGAGAGGGTCCCTAACAAGAACTCTCCCTCGATATCTTCTAGCGGCTATGGTACGTAAATACTTGCTTTGTTATAAGTATTATTCTTGAAACAAATGGAACTTGCGACTTTTAGTTATTTTTATTACTTACCGTTGGTTTTACGTAAGTAAGTAAAACCCTTTATTGTACAAAAATAAAAAGAGTACAGATAAGTCGTAAATAAAAGTACAAAGTACAAAGGGGGACTGATCCAAAATGGAGCTCTGCTAGCCAAACTTCGAGTAGTAGAGGAGCAGCAATTTAAGGAACATCAAATGGAATTGTAAGTTTTCTTTATATCCCAGATAGTAAAAACAAAACCCCACTTGAAGTTCAAATCACGTACATACTCGTACATGCATCACGACTATTCTTAAAGTGGAAAGCCAGGTCGCACGAGACGTTACATAGTCAAAACCATGACTACTTCACGTCTACCACTTCTAGCGTATTTTTAGATTTTAATTAGGCAGGTATACAGATTGCTAACCTGTCGCCTAAAGTATCCCTTAACCTATTTCCTTAGTCGCTTCTTACAACCAACATTCACAGAAGTACTGTAACTTTCTACAAAAATTCTCTAAATTACCAATCACTTCCTTGCAGGATCCCAAGCGGTATCATCAACGAACCTAACAAACGACGACACACTCTCAATCCGGAGCATGTCGGTCGACGACACACCAGACTTCGACAAGTCGCTCGAATACACGCAGCTGAGCCGAACCAAAACATCGATGGCCGGTCTGCGCAACGAAATCACAGAACTACGGAACGACATCAGCGATTTGAAGAACGACATCGTTGAGTCAAAGAATGAGTTGAACGACACGAGTTTTGAAAAGGCTAAGACGCCTGTTTTGACTCCTGGGTCTAGGAATCGTATTAATCCTTTTATGAGGGATTGTGAGGAGGAGCCGATGGTCGACCCGCTTGGTGCGATCCCGATTGCGACGCTCTCGGTGGCCAGCCCGCCGCCAGAGACTCAGCTTAATGGAGAGACCCATGACACTTCAGTCGGTAAGTCTTTTGATAATGGTGTATTTAGTTCAGAGATTCCTTAACTTTTTTCTCATTCATTGACTGAGATTGACACTATTTAGACTCTCGATTTATTTCTAGCTAGCCCAAGAATGGCGAACCTTGAGTTTTTTTATGAAAATAATATTATAGTTATGACTTATGGACGCGCCATCAAATAATTTAGGCTTATTGATATTTTCGAACAAAAGTAAAACTATGGTATGGATGGTATTAAGTTACGCTATTTATTAAGAATAGCTGCGCTCGTGACTTCGTCCGCGTGGAATAGTTTTTTTTTCGCAAAAAAAGGTAGCCTATTTCCTTTCTCAGGGTCTAAAGATTGTCTGTGCCAAATTTCATCAAAATCGGTTGAGAGGTTTAAGCGGGAAACCGTAACAGACAGACAGTGTTACTTTCGCATTTATAATATTATATTAGGGATTAGGGATTCAAAGTTACGAAGATTCGTCCAGATAGATTCGTCTCAGATAGATTTGTCAGTATAATTCGTGCCTAAACTATTCTGTTGCGTGCCTAGATTGGCACGCTTGCCATTGGTTCGCCATCTCTGTTAGCGTCTAAGCTAGGTCTTGTTGAAGAGTATCATAAACCCTGGTTAATTATACGGACGCTCCGCAGTGGAAGCCGACATGGAGTCGGTCAGTTCCGAACAGAGCCACGACACGGAGCGCAGTCGCGAGGCGTCGTCCGTGGGCGAGAGTGACTCCGCGTCCACCGGGCCTGACCAGGGTGTCGTCAAGACGCAGCTGCCTGCTGGCAAGGTAAGTCAGTCAGCTCCGAACAGAGCCACGACACGGAGCGCAGTCGCGAGGCGTCGTCCGTGGGCGAGAGTGATTCTGCGTCCACCGGGCCTGACCAGGGTGTCGTTAAGACGCAGCTGCCTGCTGGCAAGGTAACCACACACTGATCAAAGTATACATATAAGTAGTCAGTTTCATTAGAGACCTCCATAAACTATAGTTAGGATAACATTACATTTTTAACGATAAAATCCTCACATATGTTTGAGTACAATCGAACCAACTCATTCCTGACCCACCGCGGAACGTTGTCACAATAAACGTAATAAAGATATTCTTTGTCAAGCAATGCAATGTCACTATGACGTTCCCTGTGAATAGGTTCTATAGAGGGTCAGGAATCGAATGGTTCGATGGTACATCCAAGGCGTCACCGCAAGTGATGAAACCGTTTGTTTTGAGAACATTATAACCGACAGTAATAAAGTGTTATTGCAATAATGATTTCCAGTTTTACTTTTGAATTTCTGAGAATAATTAAAATTTTGTCCGTTAAAAGTCTAATGTTATCCTGAATCGACCATAGTGATGGAAACGTGGAATGTACCTGTGTCACCAATAAATAACAAAATCCGATTACAAAAGACAGAAAAAAAAAATGTCCACATTTTCTCAATTTTTTTTTTAAATCTAACCTAACATAACATCACCTAAGCTAAGGTGATAATTTTACGAAAATCTGGGCGTAACATAATACACGAAATTTGTCTCTCGTTTGGAATCTTGTTATTTTCCGGTGACATATACATGCGTTTTCACTACATAGTATAAAACAAAGTCTCTTTCCGCTGTCCCTATGTTAGATCTTACTACGCGACGGATTTTGATGCGATTATTTTTAATAGATAAAGTGATTCAAGGGGAAGATGTATGTATGTTTGATTTATGGTAATACCTTGTACCAGGTGGTCCGGCGCCGAGCGACGAACTCGAGTCGCAGCGGCGCGCGCGCGTCGCATCCCGGATCAAGGCCGCGCTCCGCCGTCGAACCGGGGTCTGCGCAAGTTGCCAACCGCTCGCTGGATGACACGCCGGCTTCTTCTACGGAGCGCATCGGGGACGGTAAGTTTACACACATACATACACTTTCACAAACACATACATATACATATACATATACACAGTACTGTAAAGCCTAGTTCGAACTAGGCTAGTATTTTGGCCGAGTTACGAGTAATTTAGTAATTGAACTATTTGCAACAATAAAATGGATTGGCTCGACCAAATTTTTAATTACCTCGACTAAATTTTAGGTGGACACACACATTTAGCAACTAAATTACTCGCTACTCGACTATAGTGGCCTAGTCCGAACTAGGCTTAAGGAGGGAGCTTTAACCTCCTAAGGCCCAGAACCAAATTTTGATCGTTTGAATTTGAGGCTTAGTGTCATTCATTTAAAATTCAAACTTATTTTGACATTAGTCCTATAGGTAGGACCGTGGGCCTTAGGAGGCTATGAGCGCTGGATAGAGGTACGGTGGCCTTACGAGGGTCGCACGTCTTACCCAGGCTCGTGGCCGCGCTCCGCCCTAGAACCGGCGTCTGTGCAGGCTGCCAATCGTTCGCTGCATGGCACGCTTGCTTCAAGTGTTCAAGGTGGATGTTCGGGTGTATATTTTGTTTTTTCTTTTTTTAAGAAAAGGACCCGATTTTATGTTCGGCTGTATGTTTTTTTCCCTAACAGAACCCGATATTTAAACCTATCGTTTGTCTATAGACGAGTCGTCGGAAGGCCGCGGCGCCGCGCCCGAGTGGCTGGCGGTCGGCGAGAGCGTGCAGCTGCGGCTCAGCAGCAGCACCGGCGTGGTCGCGTACGTGGGGCCGGCGCACTTCGCGCACGGGCTCTGGGTCGGCCTGGAGCTCGACGCGCCCACCGGTAACTAACAATAGGAGTAGGAGTTTAGAAAGAGAAAGATACAGTTTTGTGCTTTGTTTTTAACCCCTCCTCACTCTCCCCCTCTCCCCTCTCACTTCCTCTACTCTCTTCTCTCTCACTCTTCCCTCCCCCTCTTCCCCCAGTATCTTTCTCTCTCTCTCTCTTTATCTCCCTCTCCTCTCTTTATCTCCTTCCCCCTCCTATATATCTCTCCATCTCTCCCTCCTCTCTATATCCTTCCCCCCTCTATATACCTATCTCTCTCCCTCCCTCTCCCTCTCTCTCCCTCCTCTCTCTCTCTTCTCTCTCTCTCTCTCTTCTCTCTCTAAAATCTTGCCAAGACGTCACGTTTGTATGACTAAATGGGGTAGCCAGAGCACAAGAAACGCTACACAGACAAAACCGTCACTATTTTACTTTTGAGTCGGTAGGACCTGTGTTTAGGAGTGACCTGTCACTATGTATACCTGTCCGTTATGTATGTCGCCTAAAACATACGTAAACCTATTTTTCTTCTCTTATTTGGCTTCTCTTTGGTACATTCCCTTATTCGCTTCGTACGACATCCATGGAAGAAATGATGAGCTGTTATTTTAAATCACACGCTCCCCCACACCCTTTTACTACGCAGAACTCATAACCTATTACTTTATTTGTCAGGCAAAAACGACGGCAGCGTCGGAGGCACGCGATACTTCCAGTGCCGCGCGCGCCATGGCATCTTCGTGCGGCCCGACAAGCTCGTGCAGGACCGGCGCGGGCGCAGCGCAAGGCAGTACCGCGACGCGGAGCTCAAGCGCGCCACCAGCAAAGGTAGATTAGATTAGATTGGATTAGATTCATTTATTTCTTTCTGGAAATCACATTATACCTGTCAGATAAGTAATTCACGAAAGGATCGTCAGTAAATAAATAGAAATTAATATAATATAAAAATTAATTGCTGTTCGTTAGTCACGATAAAACTCGAGAACGTCTGGGCTGATTTAGCCGATTTTGGTTTTAAAATGTTTGTCGTAGTTCAGGGGAGGGAAACAGTGAAAAATTTGGAATTCTTGCGAAAAAATTCTTGCCAAATTGAAACGAAGTTTGCCGGACCAGCTACTAAATAAATAGAAAGACAATAATGTCAAAAGTTCAAAATATGTAATGTCCAAAGTTTACGATTTGAATACAAATGTAAAAAATTTTAATGTCGAAATCATAACAAGGTATAAAATAATGATCATAATGCGAATTAGTTCCTAAGAAAAAAGTTCGAGTTTCGCTATTGCTTTTACCATGGACCTATTTTATTGAAAAGGGACTGTATAGATGAAGTGCATTTTATTTCTATCGTCTTTATTGTATTCTCTCAATCAGATTGAGTACAATGATTTCTTGTCTTTTTGACGTTTGACATGAAAATTACGTTTGACGTATGAAAATGTCACTCGTTTAACACTGACACTTACTCTAGATCTAATACGATTATTGAACATCCCCTACTTTGTTGTAGAGTAGTTACTTAAATCATAGACATGTATATCTAGTAAGTATAAGTTAGTACATAGTTAGGTAGTTAGTATAAGTAGTTAACAGTATTCTAGAGTTGCAACATTTATTTTCAGGAGAGGGCCTCCACAACTTACACAGATCGAGGAGTCGCGGCGAAAGCATAAACGTCGTCGGCACCAAAACTAGGAGCAAATAAAGTCACCCGTTTATTTCACATGTTGTGCGAGCGACAACGAACAATGCTCGCCCTGTCCTGTTACATTATGTCACCGTTCCATGCAACACGCAATGTATCGGACCGAATGTTAAATATACGTCCAGAACCCTTTTACCCAGATTTTAGTTGCTCTAGCGGCAAATGGTGCTTTCTATGTAGATGATGTGTTTGTTCACTAAACCCATCTGTCTGTCGCGTTTTAAATTAAGAGTCTAATACGTTATTGGTTGTTAGAAGTTAAATGCTCTTGATTTAACACGTGATAGGTCGATCGGTAAGCAATATCGTATGCCTTTATTTGTTGTTTCGTAAATATGAAGTCTGTTGAAGGGAAATTGATTTCTCTCGCTATTATTGATGCCACTCAATAACTCGTTGTAGAGATTTCAACAGGATTTCCATTAATCGCAATTTTTTAATATTGACATAAGCACTTTTTTAAAAGATCAATTTATTTATTTTTATTTTTTCATTGACATTAATGCAGTCCTGAATGACTGCGTTGTAAATATAATTGGAAATTTTTAAATATGTGATTTTAATTTAATTCTTTTTAGATGTAAATATGTGAATTTTTCGTGTGTATTATTAATTTAGAACCAATGAAAATTTTTGTGATCAGTAATAATATTCGGTGGATTATTTGTATAGATTTTTTTACTGTATAGTTTGTGGTATAAATGTTACTGTAATTTATTTATGTAATAGCTTGTCGATTATAGTTTCTGTTGTCTAACGATATTGCATAGTTGTATATTCTGCACATGGAATATAACATCTGTGGATCGCGAGCTTTTGACAAACGCTTTTACAAAAAAAAACTTGCTCAGTGATGTGTTTTCAAACACAGTTTGCCACTCTGGATTGTGATAGTTTCTTGCCACGCGATGAGACACTATTGCCAAGCAATAAAGTCCTATATTTTTCTGGCGCTTGCTTATGTTTGTCCCGAGTCAAGTTAGAATTTCACTAAAACGTCCATAAGTTAAAACTTCGTCCTTGTAAAAGACTTAACAAAAATAATCTGAAATAATTTTTGTGACTAAAATACCCATTATTTTCTTTAGTTGCAAGAAAACAACAGACGTCGTCGTTAATCGTTAAATTGAAGAATGTGCATTGTTTTTGACTATATTTTTCTGTGGCTCAAGTTGTTTTTCTTGTCGCAACTAAATTAAATAATGGGTAGTTGAGTGAAAATAAGTCGTGTCGACTTTCAGACAATTAAACGTGTCACAAAGTATAACTGTCCTAAATTTATTATCTCCATCCACTTTCGAACAATAATCGATGGTAGATGTACATTACATCGTGTTTCTCAATGTTATACAAAGATTAATATTTTGATCGCCCGCGCCGGGCGTGACCGATATCAGAGTATAATGACGTAGCGCGATTAAGCTGTTCGTTTTAGGAGATGTCCACAACCTCCGCAGAGACGGAGTCATAGCCTAGCTCACCTAATGTATATTCCATCCTTTTAGTCAAGTAATCGTTCGTAAGTACATGTAATGAGTACACAAATAGTGTAAAACCAGGTTATTTACTAGTGTTTGTAATAATTTCACTTCAGCGCTCATAGCCCGCCACTTGCCTCATCCCTGTAACATCTTGTATATTAACATCTACGTGTAAGTAATTATAATAAAATCTAACAAAAAAAGTAATCAATGAGCTGTTTCAGAGTTTGCACTCGATAGTTTTACGCCGACTCTAGCGGACATTACTCGTAAGCGTTGACTGACATCCGTATTTGTCACTCGTAGTTATCAGGACCTATCGAATGCTTATAGACTGTACTTAAACATTCCATGTAAACGGCATTTTCTACATTTATTATTATCAGATTCAGTAGTGATACTTCTTCGTCATAAGTTAGATTTTTAACGGAATAAAAGCGACTTAAAAATGTTAATTTTGCATTTGATAATTTTGCATTAAACGACCAGTTGCATAACTCGGCCCTAACTAGGACAGCTCAATGTGTAGTCGTAAAAGTCCAAAAAGAAATATTGAATAAAGAATTTTCAAATATAGTAGGATGTGTCTTTGAAACTCTCGATGTGCTTTCGTCCAGTAGTTTGGTAGAACACGGGCAAAGAATTCGCCGTGTGAACACTATTCTGGAGTAACTTCGTCAGGATTGGACACCCAGACTTATTAGTATAAGAATAATCAGTAGGCTGTGAATGGGTTCTGTTTTGTCGGATCAAAAATCGCATCAAGTGTGTGCATCAAGAGTATATAACGCAAAATGTAATAGAAATCATAAGCGTTCATGTTTGATGTGTGCTCAGACAGAACGGAAACATTCAGCGTAGCATAATATCAAAAGTACAGCTGTCTCCACTCCGGTGTAATGTTGCGCGGAGTAGTGTCCACACAGCGAAGTGAAGAGGAGATCGGGGGACGGCGGTCGAGCGGGATGCACTAGGGTGGTTCCTAGGCTTAGGAAAATAGTGACCTTAAAGCAGCGTTATGTAGGTTCTAATTTAATTTATAGACACTAAGCTGACCATGTGCTGTGCTTTTGTTTTAAACAGTAGTTATTAGGTAAATGAAATTATTTGTTTTGTATTATTATTTTATTAACTACACGTACACCGTAGATATTGTATTTATTGCAGTCAATTCAACAAAATGAGCTTTTACTATAATGAAATTATTTTGATGACGTTGAATGGTTTAGTTTTAAAGTAGCGTATGCTTATTATTTGCCAGTCTTTTGAATTGTGTAAATTAAATTTTGAATATACCTAGATCACAAATCAAATGTATTTCTAATTCTTTTTATGTGATAAGCGAACTTATAGGCAGCTACTTGGTAGCATAGATGGTTGCATCTTCATGTACACATTAAGCATAATCTAAAGAGATTCTAATATAAAAATACAAAAATAGTTCCCTTCTAGTGGAAATATTTTTGCCAAGTAGCAAATTCGAGTCAACCATCGCTGTCATTATCAATAAATGTAATAATTATGAAATTTTGTTTTTATTATCATCTCATTCTTAAAATACACGACTGGTGACCTTTGTAGTTTACCTAGTGCATGAGAAACTTCCTTTCATAACTTAATTTAGCTATATAGCCTAATAAATTAAGGTTAATTAAGGTAAGAACCTCGGAATCCGAGATACCCAGCTGGAAGTTTTGTAAATATTTGCATATTGAGGCCCTAAAAGTTGTCTCAAAACCTACATATTCTAGGGTGTGAGCGACTATTAAATTTCAAGGTCAAAAGTCACAAAAATCTGTTTTTTGCGCTTCTTTTGTAAATATCTCATTTCCTATGGATTTTTGCTATTTGTGTTTCTTATCAATATTGTAGAATACAAAATTCTCTACAAGTTCTGTTTTTTATTTTTTTTATACGGTGAACCGATTTCGAGATAGAGGGCGGAGAGCGCGCGGTCATAACATCACTTTGGGTCGACCGGTCTCCGATCGAAAACGCGCCATTATATACTTGATGAACTATCGATAGATCAATGATTATAAATATTTGATTAGTTAAATCAATGTGGCTTTGGGTTGGCTGCTGACTGTCTTCGTTTTTTGGCGTAAATTAGAAGATGTGTCCCTCTACCCTGGATTTTTGCAATTATAGTTGATTTTTTTCTATGTACCAGACCAGCAGGTTTTCGATTTTTGACGTAAAATGAGGTGACCCACTAAGTTCAATATTTTTTGTAAAGGAGGAATGTCGATTTCGACAGTAGTTTGGTTGGGCTCTAGTGCTTTCTAATCAGGGTCACCAGGTACTCCAGATCTTCAATTATCTCAATTTTTATATTTTTCCCTTTATGTAGTCATTAATCCCTAATTCTGTACCAAATTTCAGCTTTGTGAGTTTATGGGAAGTAGGTACTAGTTCTATTTTGATGATCATGAGTGAGTGAGTGAGTGTCGAAAATGCGAAACTTTGCTTTCGTTTAACTTCGGTACTAAATGACCTGCTGATTTGAAATTTTGTATTTTAAGTATGTAATTATAGCTTACTAGATGACAAAAATTTCAGCGTTCTGGTCTTATCCAGAAGTGCTCAAATAGGTGCCTGAAAACGCAGCGAAATGGATCCAGTAAAGGATGGAACGGCAGTGCTTGCTTCGCGCTCGACTTGGTGGGGGCACGGCCGTGCCCCCGACCATCAACTTCTGCAGCATTTTGAAGTTTTACAATATCTGTGTCGTTTTGGCCATCGAAGTACCCAAGGCCTTAAGTGATGCTGTGACCGCGCGCTCTCCGACCTATATCTCGAAAACGGTTCACCGTATAAAAAAAATAAAAAACAGATCTTGTAGAGAATTTTGTATTCTACAATATTGATAAGAAACACAAACAGCAAAAATCCATAGGAAATGAGATATTTACAAAAGAAGCGCAAAAAACAGATTTTTGTGACTTTTGACCTTGAAATTTAATAGTCGCTCACACCCTAGAATATGTAGGTTTTGAGACAACTTTTAGGGCCTCAATATGCAAATATTTACAAAACTTCCAGCTGGGTATCTCGGATTCCGAGGTCATTTCCTAACCTTATTAGACTAATAATGTAAAAAAATCAGAAAGATAATTTTGAACTGCATGAAACTTACTTTTTTAATAGAAAATATAATTTAACGATAGTTAATTCTTACAGTAGCATTTTAAATCAATTTATTCACTAGCATATAAAGTACAGAACTAGCGTAATAGTAGCAGAATTAAATCAAGCCTCATTATACTGAAAGTTTATAACATGCTACGCTAAACTCAAAACAAAATACTGAATCACGGAATGTTCTAACCGCCGTGCCGATAATAAAACAGACGGTCGGAATTGAATTTTATTTGCTTACCAAATAAATGATGATTTACTGTTCACCCGTCATTATTGGATTTATTTGAGTTACGTAACTTAGTGCTGCAGCTGGCCCAAGTGAAGAAAATTGGAAGTTTGTGTAAGTATTCTTTTAACTTTTTTACGTTGATTTAATTGATTAATTAGGAACTCTTCCTAAATTCTCAGTTTTTGTAGGTTGATGAGGGTTTGGGTCAAACGAAATGGAAATTAGTAATCATTTTCTGAGTAATTTTTTGACAATGTGTTTCAAAGATCATGTTAGGGTCAGTTCACACCGAGACGCGACGCGACGCGGCGATGCATAAAGAGGCCAGTGATTTTGCGCTGCGCAGCGCGGTGCAGCACGGCGGCACGCTACATCTCGAGGCGCAGCGCGACGTACCTGAATGCTCACAATGAAAAGTGAACCTTATCATATATAGCAAATAAAGTATATTTTGAGTTGGCAGCTCTGCGCGCGCAGCACCGCTCCCGCACACCGCGCGGGTGGCGGCGTAGCGCGACACAGCGCTACGCCGCGCTGCGCCGCGCTACGTCTCGAGGCGTCGCGCTACGCAGCGCTACGTATTCTGAATACTCACAATGAAGTATGAACCTTATCTTGAAACGCATAAAGTATATTTTGAGTAGTTCTATTAAACAATTTCGTGCAGCGCCGCGTCGCGTCTCGTCTCGGTGTGAACTGACCCTTAGCTTGACAAAAATTTCTGCGTGCTGTAGATTATCCTCTACTTATCACAGTTCAGTATCTCCACACAAATTATACTTAACAAAGACCAAGACTAATTAAGTTACAATGTATATGAAAGCGGCAGAAAGATGACAATCGAAATTAAAGTAAAAAAACAATTTATATATTTAAGTAAGTAAGTAAGACGCTCTATTGCACGTCTGTTTTTGAGTCCACCAACGCTCAGTAAAGACCATGATTGCCAAGAAGAATGCGCCGCAAGAAACTTAGCCCAAAGCATTTTTTGTATAAAAAAAAACCGGCCAAGTGCGAGTCGGACTCGCGCACCGAGGGTTCCGTACAAACTTGCAAGGTTTACAAAGTTCGTTCATTACGACAATCGAGTCATAACTATGGTATTTTTATTATAGATAGCTCTACGCGTTCATGAGGAAAAAAGTAATAAGTTTATATTTATTAAAAAATATATATTTTGTAATGTAACTAAAAATTTAAGGTTTTCGGAATTTTTCCTTTATGTGTGCTATAAAACGTTGCTTCATGCCAAATTTCAAGATTCTAGGTCGTCTGGAAGTACCCTTTAGGTTTTGATTCCCTTGCGAGTACTTGCGAGTTTCAAAATATGCAGCTTGAATTGCTGTTTCTTTTGATTGCGTTGACATAGAAGTTTGATTTTGTTACAGCTTAAAGTTATTATAAACTTGAGTATTTGGTACGAATTTCAATTTAATACCTCTACGCGTTTATGAGGAAATGGGTAGTAAGTTTAAAATTATTAAAAAAATATATATTATGTGATGTAACTTAAAATTTATAATTTTCGTAATTTTTCCTTTATCTATGCTACAAGACGTTCCTTCGTGCCAAATTTCAAGATTCTGAGTTCACGGGAAGCACCCTGTAGGTTTTGATTCCCTTGCAAGTGTCGAAAATTTGCGGCATAAACGGCTGTATCTTTTGATTGCGTTGGCTTAGAAGTTTGATTTTTTCACAGCTTCAAGGGACAGTAGACTTGAGTAATTGATATAAATTTCAGCTTCATACCTCCTCGCGTTCCTGAGAAAAAGGGTCTTGACAGACGGACGGACGGACGGACGGACGGACGGACGGACGGACGGACGGACGGACAGACGGACAACAAAGTGATCCTATAAGGGTTCCGTTTTTTCCTTTTGAGGTACGGAACCCTAAAAAAACACAAAGTACATAGGTACGTTAGGAAAGTGTTGTAAATATGTACTCTTTATTATACAAAACGTGATAAATCTGATCGCGTGGCCGTTCTGTCTGATAGGCCCCTTATATTTAAAATCGCAGCCGCTCTACCCTTAAACCAATCCAAGCGAAGGTACACAGTTGACCTTATTTGCGACGTCGCGAGTGTCATCTTCGGGCTGGCGCGGGGCGGCGCGCCGCCCGCCTGGCACTGCTCGCTTACTGCCAAGACGTACCGACTGCAGAAGGGAAATTACACGAATGTCACAAAGAATTTCAAATATACTACAGGGTACACTGTATTTCTCCGATTTCAGAAATTCTTGCCAGAGTCTATGTTTTATCTATGTCACGTTTCGTGTGCTCTGCCTACCCCGTTTGGAAACACAGGCATGATTTTATGTATGTATGTATCTATGTAGGTAACTCAGGATCAAAAGCGCTATCGATTTTAAAGCCATAAAAATGTGTCCACTGCAAGTCTCCGTTTCGTTACTGTGAAACTGTGAATGGAAGGTAACAAAATAACTTTGGGATATTTTTACAGTGTATTTAATCGATCGCTATTGATCCTGGGTAGATCCTTGGAAAATTCTTTAAAATCGGAGAAATATTTCTAAAGTTCCCCAAAAACGTACTTAAACTTTGTAAAGGATGATTAGTGATTTGATTACCTACTAGAACTAATGTCTTCCTGCTAAGGAGTAGAATTTTGCGGGTGATAGGACTAGAACCTTGGAATTCTGCCGCAAATCAGGACTGGCTCGCAATGTTGTGTTCCGACGTGAAGGGTGAGACAGCCGGTATAATCGCTGTCACAAGTCATTATACCTCTGGGTTGGCAACGTATTTTTAGTCTGGATGACATTGTGATGTAAGATTATGAGTGCTTACCATTTGGTGACACATTTACTCGTTGCTCTCTTTATGAAAGCTACCCAGCAATCCTGATTATATGTGGCGTACCTAAATCGAAATACGTTCTATTCCAGATAGTGCAAGGTTTTCGCGAAATGCAGATAAAACATTTAATTAAAAAGAACTACTAAAATAACACTTTCCTTTTGGATCATCGGTGAACGCATAATTGACCAAGATCAAATTAGCTGAATTTTATCCCCGACTTAAAGAATATGTCCCACTCAAACAAGGTGAGCTAGCCGTATATAATGTTGATGATAAACCACCAGAAGACTGCACAGCCAAATATTCAATTACTTGTCGTACTTTATAGACGTAGTAAAAACACTAAAAAGCCACTACAAACACTTAGACATGATCACCCTCGTTTCTTTGTCACTATCCAGATAGTTCTACGTTAATCACTGTCCTTAAATCTACTCGAACAATTCACACCAATATCCAATTACAAATTCAATCCAAGGTATCAATTGTACGTTTAACTTCCAAAACGCCCAGTCAACCCTCTTTTGTTAACCCTACAATCTATTTTTATATCCAACTCGGCTCGTTACAAAGGAGACATCGCTCCATAATGGCCGCTATTGGGACTCGCGTGACTCGACATTCGCCAGAATACCTTTCCATGCCTCCTCCTATCACAACCAAGTCGACTGGCAAGGCACGAGGCAGTGCAAAAATGATTACTTAGTAAATTGAAAAGTACTTGCACTCGGTCAAAATGGACCAAGCTGGCGCGTCGTCCTCCAATCAGGACCCTCGCTTTGATTTCATCGGATCATACGCAGTCAAATCGTTAAAATTGAAGCCAGAAAAATGGATGAGAGTCCTCAGCGTCGAAGAACACAGGTCTACTCTAAAAGACTTCGTAGACAAACCGTTCCCCGTGTTGCTGGTTGTAGTTTTGACCCACGCTGCTCAACTGGTTCCCGTTATCTCGTTCCCCTGCTATTTGAAGAACAAAGCGGTTTATTTTGTCAAAAAGAAGCCTGATGTTGTGCCGAAGGAGAATTGTTCGGAAATGGTTATCTTTGGTAAGTATTGACTCTTCTGTGCGCGAGTATGAACTCCTTTGTGGCATACCAACTTCAAACCAATATTTTTCTGCCTTTTTTAAAACTTTTATTTCATCTTCTTTTAAGTGAAACAAATCCCTTCTACATTCCGATGTTTTGTAGCAGATTTTTGTTCTTAGACTTGACGACCCCCAAGCGACTTATTTAAAAGCCATGTCAATGTTTATATCACATTATTGATCAATGTCTTATTTGAGTTTGGGCTGATTCTTTAAAAATCTGCAATTTTTTGGTGTTATTTGTAGGGGATTTAGCACCAAGGCTTATAGACGAATTGGCAGCTCTAGTTGATGAAGTTTTTGTTCCCTTGCTGTCCAATCCCCTCAACCACGAAGGTTGGCCTCTGGTAGTCTCACAGGACATACTGAAGCAAATTCACAGCCTCAAAAGCACAGTGTATGAGGTAAGACTGAAAAACTACGACTTCCATTGCAATAGTCTATCTATCGACTGTGTGGCTTATTGGATTGATTCCTAAATCTGTATGTCATATTCCGTAAGTAATCTAAACTATCAAATAATTGAATGGGATATGCCACAAGTAAAAAACGCAACGTAACAATGGAAATTGATGTCACTGAGTAGTTAAGTCTCGATAGGGCACCGTAAAGATGTTAGCTATCCAGTAGATACCTATTGATCGATTGAGTGATGAACTGAATTTGTTGAACTATAATATACGATACCAAACCAAAATAAAATTTTGTCTTGGAATTTGTCACTTGATTGATTTACTCACATGTAAAGAGTGACTCATTCCAATATGAATTTTTATGCTCCTTTGATTGATGCACCCTTAGTGGCATACTGAATTATTTTATCAGGTAAAAGGCAAAGTAAATGGGCAAACCGTCCTTCCGATGCCTGTAGGGGTAGAGTTGGTGTACGAAGCAGAGAAAGGCCTCCTTAGGGGAGAAGAGGTGGATCTTTACCTAAAGAGTGCTATTGAAGGGGTGATCATCAAGTGGGCACAGCAAATCAACGATGTAATGATGGACGATTCCGGACAAGCTTTCGAGAATGGGCAGAATCCTGTGCCTTCTGTTGGTGCGTATTGTGATGTTGAACTTATATTACCTAAATAGCAACGTGTTATTTTTAAAAGTTATATAAATTAAAAAAAAAAAAGAGGAAACTAAGGATGCATGCAATTTTTTTAAAGAGTGTTGATGATTATGCCCGTTTAGAACATAATAAAGAAATATTGATTTATGAAGTATTTTTTTCGTGTAGAGCTGGCATTTTGGAAGTCGAGGCTGAGTAATTTGAACTACATTTACGATCAGCTCCGTGGTGACAGAGTACGGTGCATGGCTGTCATCCTCGAGAAAACAAACTCTGCCTACTATCCGTGTTTTAGTCGGCTTTTCAAAAATATTGTCTCAGGTGAGATATTTTTTGTTCAACATTTACTTAAGCTTGAATAGGTTGCATAGTTTCTACTTATTTTTGTGAATGCTGTACTCACAAAATGGATCGAAACATTAATCCCGTATAAATAACGCCTTACTGTTGGTCACAAGCCTCCTCTCAGTATGAGAGGGTTTGGGCTGTAGTTCCAACCCGGGACCAGTGCGGATTGGGAACTTCACACACGACATTGAATTAATTCGTCGTTATATCCATACTTTCCTTCACCGACTACCTCGTGGTAAATATCAAATTTGGTTTCGCACATAACTTCCGAAATCAAAGTTAAAGTTGAACTTCCACAAAAAATTTATCGAATGATTTCAGCATTGGCAGAGGCTCAAGAAATCGATTTATACTTAAGGACTTTAGTAAGGCACTTCCAAGGCTTAGAAGACACCGACTTCACGGAATGCCAACCTTTATTTCGACCTCTATTCCACGTCATCTGCATGATATGGAGGGACTCTAAGTACTATTGCAGTTCATCTAAACTTATGGTCCTTCTAAAAGAGATTTGCAATTTACTTATATACCAGGTATATTAACATCCTTTGTTCAGTAAATTAATTAAATCAAAATAAGAACACAATAACAATATCTCGATGTTCCAGGCTAAAAAATGCTTGGACCCGAGCACCCTATTTCACAGCGACATAGATGAAGCAACTCAACGTATACAAGTCACTATAAACATACTCAAGAAGTTTAGAGATACTTTTGAGTACTTTAAAGACAATCTCGGAAAATATTTTGTAGACAGAGCAGTGATACCGTGGACGTTTCACCCGAATGTTGTTTTCGAAAGAATGAACAGATTTCTCGACAGGCTAAATACCATACAATGGTTCTTTAAAACTGTAATGGAGTTTCAAAAGCTGGAAAAAATCGAAATAGGGGGCATGAAGGGCAGAGTGCTCAGCGGTCAAATAAGGGACATATCTGCCGAATTCGATTCTTACTTTCATGGGTTTGCTTCAAAGTCGTATGATGTGCTGGATCCCGATGATGACAAGTTCGATGAAGATTTTAAAGAGTTTCAAGACAATATCGTAGACTTGGATTTGAAACTCTCCACTGTTTTGGTTGAGTCGTTTGATAGTTGTTCTAATCTTGAATCTGTCTTCAAGGTAAAATACAACAAAGTAACTACTAAAACTCTTTATTTTTACATTTGGAGGCAAGTCTAAATTTAACATGAGTTATTTATCATTTCAGCTAATTGATATAATCGGTTCCGTATTAGACAGACCACTAATCAAGAACGAATTCACAGCAAAATATGTCGAAATCTTAGTCATGCTCGAAGAAGAGCTTGTCATTTGTGAAGTAAGTAAATTATTCTTTGAATAGTTCGTTAAAATTCCAGGATATTTACCTTGATTTTGTTTCTAGGATCTATTTAAAGAGCAAAGCCATCGTCTCCATAAGTACGGCCATATGGAGGTGGATGCGTACCTCCCCCCGGTGGCCGGGGGGCTCCTGTACATGTCGACGTTAGCAGCAAGGATCACCAAGCCTATAGCCTGCTTTCGCAATTTGCCGCACCCGTAAGTCATCGGGGTGGGGCAAATTGCGAAAGCTGATTATCTGGCTTTAATTCATCTGTTTCGTTGGTTTATTTACTGTGAGAAATCCATTTATTTATCACAATGTAGACTGTTTTCACTCTTTTGTTACCACCATACTGCACTTGCTTCTTTGAGCATTTGTTTGGATCATACAATATCAAGCGTTTTTTTTCTAAACACTAAAAGAAAGTAAATAATGGTATGAAGTTAGTTTAATATTGGTAATACATATTAAAGAATATTTTTTCGCACGTAGGATAAAGGGTTCGGAAGAGGCTTTGAAACTATTCGCGAGATATGAAAAACTAATTGAGGATATCAATGTATTTAAGAAGAAATATTTTAACGACTGGACTGTAAATGTACCAAAAATAATTGAGCAGAAGACGAAAAATGTAATACTGTCCAGACATGGTTCTGATCTTGTTTTGAATTTTAGTCCAATGGTAAGGGTGATTTTAATCATAAATTGCCATGTTTTCGATTTTTCTTTATCTGACCTAAATTTTTTGACTATAGATTTTGGACATCCTAAAAGAGGTACATCATTTAAGAAATAATTCTGAATGTAAATCCTTACTTCCGAAAGATAGTTTAGAATTATTTGAGAAACAAGAAACTTACCGGCAGTATAGGATAAATCTTGGAATCACAATCGATTGGTATAACCAAATAAGGAAAAACAGTCAAAAAGTCGAATTTGATTTGGTTGAAAGCGAAATTAAAGCTATTGATCTAAGAATAGACATGGCACAAAATGAACTGAATTGGAACTCGCAAGGTAACACTGAACACTTAGATTGATGCTTTTAATTAAGTACTTATTGTAAAGAGTTGGAAAGTTATAATCACATTTTGAATTTTAGATTTGTGGAATTATTTGCAAGAGTTGCATAAGTTAGTTGGTAGTTTGTATCAGCGGATGTCCAAAATACAGGATAATTTGGTGGAAATAAAATCGGTGATGAGTAGTTGGTCATCTCAACCATTGTTTGAAAGGAAAGAAGGAAAAAAGGTAAAAATAATGAATATAATGATGCTACCGAAATTCACCATAAAAATTTAAATGCATCATTATTAACTACTTGATTTTTGTAGGATACTTTGTTGAATCTCGATGATCGCCAAGAAAAAATTACAAAGCGGTATAATGATATTGTAACTACCGCGCAACGAATAAACGAGTTACTCAAAGAAAACATGGAACTGTTTAATATGCAAGACAATCAAGATAGCGAGATATGGCTTAACTATGTGGCTTTTATAGACAATTTATTTGAAGAATCCTTGTTCAAAACTATCGCTTGCAGGTAACAGTATAAGGAAAAAAATAATGAAGGTACCTACTTAGATGGGTTATTATAGTTTAAAGATGATTTTGTTTTAGTTTGGGCTACGTATCTGAACACATGGAACCTAAGAACAAATTGGCCCCATTATTTGAAGCTCAGCTAGAATTGCTTGCGCCTGATATGGTTTTTAATCCGAGTTTTGATCCAAACGACAAGAAAGGATTCACAGCGCTGATAGTCGGCTTAATAAATGATATATTGAAGATGTCGTCATTGGTGGAACGGATATATCCTCAGAAAGAGGAATCGTATGAAGCTCAAATTACTCGAAATGCTGATATAGTCGATATGAAGGAAGATATTTTAAATGGAATAGAGAAAGTAAATATTTCATAGTGTATTAATGCCCCAAATGTATTATTTTTTAAGTAAAAGTTGTTAAGTATTTCTTAATTGATTTAAGGTAATTGAAGACGCAAACGAATTTTGCAAGACCTTCGAAAATTATTCTTTCTTGTGGTTAGAGGAAAGAGATGCAGTAATGGAAATATTCTTGACTTACGGAAGAATATTGGCCCCAGAAGAAATAGACAAAATTGGTTCCGAGGATAAAGACGTTGTTCCACCGAAGCCATGCGCCCCTAAAATGGAGGCTTTTAGAGAGCAAATAGACCATTACGAAAACCTCTTCATGGATATTGAGGACATGGAACCGTATAAAATCTTCAATTGTTGGTTCCAGGTACGTGTTAAATAAAGTCGCTGAGAAATGATTATTATAAAGTGATGGTTTTTAATTCCTTTGTGTTCTTAGGTTGATGTGAGACCATTTCGGCAAGCCTTACTCAACACAGTTAGGAAATGGGGAAACATGTATAAAGAACATTTAGTAAACAATGTCACATCAAGCCTTAGCGATTTAGGAAATTTCATTCACGAAGCAGATGAAGGTAATAAATAACTAAAATAATGTAGCATTCCAAAATATGGGATCAATATAGAAATAAATATTAATATAAAGTATATCGTAGGATTACTTCAGCCAGTGCCTGAAGGGGATTATGATGCTCTCGTCACAGTAATGGGATATCTAATGAACGTGAAAGATCGAGCTGTGACTACTGATGACATGTTTCATCCACTCACAGAAACTATTGAGCTTCTGAAATTTTATGATATGGACATTCCGGAAGAAGTTAACGTGCTTTTACAGGTATTTTTACACTAATTGATGAATTAAATATAAACGTAACTGTTCGGATTAAAACAGTTGTTTACATATGTATTTAATTTATACTGTTTTAAGGAATTGCCTGATCAATGGCAAGCAACAAAAAAGTTGGCATTGACAGTAAAACAACAAGTTGCTCCACTGCAAGCGGCTGAGGTTTCTGGTATAAGAAAGAAAATAGCTACATTCGATAGCCATGTGACTTATTATAGAGATGTATTCAAGCGATATGAAGTAAGTATAAAAGCAACGCATGAAAAAATATTTAGTAATAAAAAGTGCTAAAAATAATAACCATGAAACTATTTTTGTAGTTCTTTAAATACGATTGTGAAGACCCTTATACCGTAATGTCAAAAGTAGATTATGAATTGTTGAATTTAGAAGAGGATATGAAGGGAATTCAGGAGTCTGGCTCACTATTTGAAGTCAACGTTCCAGAATTCAAGTTACTGAAACAGTGTAGAAAAGAGTTGCGAATGCTCAAGGTGAGTTCGATTTTCTTACTACAGAAATGTACCATTTTATATGACAATGAAACAAATTTGAAACTGTATCTATTTCACTTAATAAATAGCAACTCTGGGATTACGTATACATTGTTAGAACGAGTATCGATGATTGGAAAACAACACCGTGGCGTAAAATCGACGTTGAAAACATGGATATTGAATGCAAAAAGTTTGCAAAGGAAATAAGATTGCTAGACAAAGAAATGCGAAGGTCAGTGATTTGTTTTTAGAAAATATTATAAAGAAGATTATTTACTTGTTACTGATGAAGTTAATTTCAGCTGGGACACCTATATTAATTTGGAAGCCACTGTAAAGAATATGCTGACGTCTTTAAGAGCAGTTGGTGAGCTTCAGAATCCGGCGATAAGAGAAAGACATTGGGATCAGTTAATGAGAAGTACTAAGGTAAGTTTTGTGTAAAACGGCTAATCAAATGTCTATAAAAATAATGTATCCTAACCTTTTCCTTTGTATATAATATGATATCAATGTAAATAATATCATCTAGCTCAATCGACTTTGGGACGCACACACGTTTCAAAATGGACCTGTTTGAAGTAATGCATTTTGCATGTTTTGATGTTGTGCCAGCACGTTGCTTTTGTTATGACAAAATTGTCACCGAATTATTTGATATTGGCTGGAAACTTATTAAACTATTGATTGCCTGAAGGGAATGATAAAGAACATTGAATTAAAGGAATGTAAAGAATGCTCGCGAATGTAAATATGTTTATGATCCACAGACCTTAGCTGCATTGCCACCTGAAATCACTGTAAGTACTTCAAAGACACGAGGACAGGATCGGACAGATTTCGCATGCCTTATATTTTCGTTCTTTGTTTGGTAACTAAAGTCTGGTGTTATTTTTTAAATATGTGTACGTGCAAGATCTTTATTATTTGTATTTATTGCAGATTTTGTAGGGATTAAATGTATCTATTTATTAGCAAAATACGTTATAGTGTCGTCTGTATGCTTTAGAGGATTTATGTAAGCACTCAATAATTTAATTTATTTTATCCCTGCTGGTGCTGTCCATATGTGTAGTAGGTAGGTGTTGTTAGATCTGATGTGTTGTCTGTATTTGTGTGTTTTATACATAGTGCCGTGGTGTAGGATTGTTGTCCTTTTTTCTACCTCCTATCTTTTAAATTCTGGTGTGATGTTTTCGTATTTAATGTTTCAAGTCTTACCTGTACTCATATTAATTAAATCGATCAGGTAAGGATCGTGATGGATGCAAACACGACGCTAGCAGATCTTTTAGCATTAAACTTACACGAATGTGAGGAAGAGGTAAAGAATATCGTAGACAAAGCCGTAAAAGAGATGTCTATGGAGAAAACTTTAAAAGATCTTAACACAACGTGGAGTGGAATGGAATTTGAACAAGAAGTTCATAAAAGAACTGGTTGCATACTTTTGAGAGCTAGCGAAGAGCTTATAGAAACTTTAGAAGAGAATCAGGTGAGAAGATAAATTAATTTTTTTATACCTTAGCTCAAAATGAAAGGTACCAACGAAATATCATCATAATCATAACTAGATATAAAACAATGGTTCAGCTCAGCAACAACCTCAAGTAAGCTAATAAATTTTAATGATTTTCTTCAGGTTCAATTGCAGAATCTAATTACATCGAAGTTTATTGCTCACTTCTTGGAGGAAGTATCAGGTTGGCAGCAAAAGCTCTCCATTGCTGACCAAGTGATCACAGTCTGGTTTGAAGTTCAGCGTACTTGGACTCATTTAGAAAGTATTTTTATGAGCTCTGAAGATATACGGAAACAATTGCCAGACGATTCTGCAAGATTTGACAGAATTGATACAGAGTTCAAAGTGAGTGCGCTAAGCAAGACAACACAGAACAAGTGATAGGAATTTTAAATTTTTAAATTTTTGTAATTGTTTTTACTTAGATTTTGTCAAAAGACATGTCAAAAACACCCAACGTTGTGAAAGGTACAAACAAGGAGGGTTTAGTCGAAAAACTGGATGGTCTTCAAAACGATCTAATTATTTGTGAGAAAGCTTTGGCTGAATACTTGGAAACAAAGAGATTGGCTTTTCCGAGGTTTTATTTTGTATCTTCTGCAGATTTGTTGGACATTTTATCCAACGGGAATCAAGCTGAGTTGGTTATAAGGTAAATCAAGATTTGCATGCCAACCGCTTTCATATTACCTTACTTTGTATTAATCCAACATAATATTATTTGATGATTTACAGACACTTAACAAAGCTATTTGATTCTATTGCAAAACTGAAATTTATTGAAGCTGAAGACAAACCTGGAAAAATCGCAGCTGGAATGATTGCTAAAGATGGAGAATACGTGCCGTTTAGCGGTACTTGTGATTGTACTGGACCTGTAAGAAACCAAATAGTAACAAGACATTAATTAGTAACATTTAAAGGAAACTAGTTTTGTAATGGAACTTGATTTCAGGTTGAAGTTTGGCTAAATAGATTACAAGATATAATGAGATCTACTATTAGAAATTATTTCGGGGAAGGCATGGTCTCATATGAAGAGAAGCCTAGAGAACAGTGGCTGTTTGACTTCATGGCCCAAGTATCACTATGTGGCACTCAAATCTGGTGGTCAACCGAAGTCAATATAGCGTTTGCAAGACTAGAAGAAGGCTATGACAACGCGTTGAAAGACTATTTCAAAAAACAAGTGGCACAGCTTAGTACTTTAATCACTCTTCTCATAGGGGAACTGACGAAGCAAGATAGACAGAAAATCATGACTATTTGTACTATAGATGTGCATTCGAGAGATGTAGTCAGCAAGATGATTCAAGGCAAAGTAGAGGCTGGTTCAGCATTCCAGTGGCAATCTCAACTACGTCACAGGTCTTGGATGTCCATAGTAGAACATCATGCAATCCACATTCATTAGTTTCAGAATAAGGTTCATATTCATAATCCATTTCATTCAGGCTTTTGTATTTGCTCTGTCAGTCATTAATATCATTATACATTTGTATCGTACTGTACATACATCATGAGTTCATGAGATAAATTTGTATTGTTTTTTTTAAGTTACGTTTGCAATTTTCAGATGGGATGAAAAAGCATATCATTGCTTTGCAAACATCTGCGATGCTCAGTTTGTATATAGCTATGAGTATTTGGGAAACACGCCTAGGCTGGTGATCACACCCTTGACTGACAGATGCTATATTACACTTACCCAAGTAAGAAACACTGCGTCCTTTTTATGATTCTCCTTCATTTCGCCGATATTTTTTTTGCTTATTCTCTTCTCAACTTATGTCTATTTGAAAAATGTAAAATACTTCAGGTTTAGTATATAAAAGCAATGAAGCTTTTATAGGATATTCCACAAAATTATTGTTCTAGTTGGGAAATGAATCTTTAGAGAAAAATATTTTCTCCTAAAATGCAGCATAGGTATTGAAGAATTGAATAATCTTCAATAACAATTTTAAGATAAGTAAATTTGAAAAATCTTCACATAATATATATAACGTTGTAAATTATGTTTTCAGTCTTTACATTTGATCATGGGAGGCGGCCCAGCAGGACCAGCTGGTACTGGGAAAACAGAAACCACTAAAGATTTGGGAAGAGCTTTAGGTATCATGGTGTACGTATTCAACTGCTCAGAACAGATGGATTATCAGGTACAGTTCATATCTTATGAGGGTGAAGCCTTATTTGTTTTGTAAAATAAAATCACGTGTATTTTTTGTAGTCGTGCGGAAATATTTATAAAGGATTAGCTCAAACCGGAGCCTGGGGATGCTTTGATGAATTTAACAGGATATCTGTTGAAGTATTGTCAGTAGTGGCAGTGCAAGTAAAGTCAGTACAAGATGCCATACGGTATGTCATCACCGAACAAATACTTTTAATTTTATCTACATTGGAATGATTTTGATGATCTGTGTGTTTTCAGAGATAAGAAAGAGAAATTTAATTTCATGGGAGAAATAATAGGTCTAGTTCCGTCTGTTGGCATATTCATAACTATGAATCCAGGTTATGCTGGCAGAACAGAACTGCCTGAAAACTTGAAAGCTCTGTTCAGACCTTGTGCGATGGTAGTTCCAGATTTTGAATTGATCTGTGAAATTATGTTGGTCGCTGAAGGTTTTCAAGATGCCAGAGTCTTAGCTCGGAAGTTTATTACGTTATACACTCTGTGCAAGGAGCTACTTTCCAAACAGGATCATTATGATTGGGGTTTGAGAGCCATCAAGTCAGTGCTGGTAGTAGCTGGGTCTCTAAAAGTAAGTAAAAGAAATCTTTGGACACGTGTTTTTTTTTTCTTAGAAAAGACAATGGAAATAATTTTTCTTTCGTCATAGAGAGGTGACCCAGGAAGACCTGAAGAAGAAGTATTAATGAGAGCTTTACGCGACTTCAATATACCTAAGATAGTAACCGATGATATGCCAGTATTTATGGGCTTGATTGGTGACTTGTTTCCTGCTTTAGAAGTACCAAGGAAACGTGATGTAGAATTTGAGAGAACGGTCAAACAAGCTGCTATGGATCTATTACTTCAACCAGAAGATAATTTCATCCTAAAAGTAGTCCAACTTGAAGAGTTGCTGGAAGTGCGGCATTCCGTATTCATTATTGGCAATGCCGGCACTGGGAAAACTCAAGTGTGGAAAACTTTGTTCAAAACATATCAAAATTTAAAAAAGAAACCAATTTTCAATGATTTAAATCCAAAGGCAGTGACGAATGATGAATTATTCGGTGTAATAAATCCGGCTACCAGAGAGTGGAAGGATGGTTTATTTTCAGTAATAATGAGAGATCAAGCTAACATTGTTGGTGATAACCCTAAATGGATAGTTTTAGATGGTGATATAGATCCTATGTGGATTGAGTCACTAAACACTGTAATGGATGACAATAAAATCCTGACTCTAGCTAGCAACGAAAGAATAGCTCTTACTCCTACGATGAGGTTGATGTTTGAAATTTCAAACCTTCGAACCGCAACTCCAGCCACAGTATCAAGAGCTGGTATTTTGTACATAAATCCACAAGATCTCGGATGGAATCCGTAAGTTTCCACTAAGCAAATTTTCGTTTTATTTAATTTGTCAGACACTAAATGGGAAACTCTTTTTTTGTAGATATGTCACGAGTTGGATTGAAACACGAAAAATACCAGCTGAAAAATCAAATTTAGTAATGCTGTTTGATAAATATATTCCTCCATGTCTGGAAACGATAAGAAACAGATTCAAGAAAATTACTCCGATAGCCGAAATGGCTCACATTCAAATGCTATGCTATCTTTTGAACTGCTTGTTGGTTCCTGAAAATACACCTGCAGATTGTGCAAAGGAGCTTCATGACATGTACTTTGTTTTTGCATGCGTTTGGGCGTTTGGGTCAGCCATGTTTCAGGATACAGCAATTGATTACAGAGTTGGTAAGTCAATATAAATATTATCGATTTTTTACTGAGTATATGTTTTATTGTAAGTGATCTGGTAATATATTATTTTGTAGAGTTCACAAAATGGTGGGTCAACGAATTCAAGAATGTTAAGTTTCCTACTGGCGGTACTGTTTTCGATTATTATATCGATACTGAGACTAAACAGTTTCTACCCTGGACAGAAAAAGTTCCGAAATTCGAATTAGACCCCGACATACCTTTACAGGTACTACTAAATACTAATACTATTCATAAAATCAAAGAGTAAGACTTTACGGTGACGTGTAAATAAAGTACTCATTATGGCTATAATGCTTTTCAGGCTGTATTAGTGCCAACTGCAGAAACTGTCAGAATCAGATTCTTTTTGGATTTATTGATGAAGAATAAACATCCCGTTATGCTGGTGGGAAGTGCAGGTTGTGGAAAAACTGTTTTAGTAAACGAAAAATTACAAGGGTAGGAATTTTAAACTTTTGAATCACAAAAAATGCTATTTAGTAATGAAATATTAATTGTGTAACCTTTTCAGCCTTTCAGAGAACTACGCGATCCAATCTGTACCATTTAACTTTTATACTTCCTCGGAAATGCTGCAGAAGGTTTTAGAGAAACCATTGGAGAAGAAGGCGGGTCGAAATTATGGTCCTCCAGGAAGCAAAACTCTGATTTACTTCATAGATGACATGAACATGCCCGAAGTTGATGCGTATGGCACCGTCCAACCCCACACGATAATAAGGCAGCATTTAGACTACAATCATTGGTACGACAGGACCAAACTATCGCTAAAAGATATACACAACACCCAGTACGTTTCTTGCATGAATCCAACTTCAGGAAGTTTCACAATCAATCCTCGTCTGCAAAGACACTTTTGTGTTTTTGCGATTAGTTTTCCGAATTCGGAAGCGCTAAATAACATCTATCACTCAATTTTGAGTCAGCATGTAACGAATCCTGAATTGAGAATAAATCCGCAAGTTGCGAAACTGTCAAGTAAGTGATTCAGCAATCTTTTCCCACCTCATTCCTTTATCAGAAAAGAAAATACAAAATTAAATATGTTTTTTTGTGTTTCTAGCTAACGTGTCCACTGCTTCAATAGCCCTGCACAACAAAGTGTCACAAGTTTTTCTACCGACTGCCATTAAATTTCACTATGTGTTTAATTTGAGAGATTTGTCCAACATCTTTCAGGTACTTGTAGATTGTCTACTATTTCTACTTTGCTCATGTTCCTCAAGGGAATATTTTATTGGCCTACTTAAATTGATTTTTACAGGGTCTGCTCTTCAGCTCGAATGAATGTCTTGAATCACCTTCCGATTTGATACGACTGTGGCTACACGAAACTCAACGCGTCTACGGCGATAAATTAACTGAGGACAAAGACATCGATGCCTTTTTGAAAATGCAAGTCGATATTTGCAAGAAAAACTTTGAGGTGAGACATCTCGCTTGGTTGTTTAAGAAATACCTACTAAAATTTATGATCATCAAAGAAACTGAAGCACCTGTCTGTTTATTTGTAGGAAATAGACGAAGGCGTAGTATTCGAGAAACCGAATATCTTCTGTCATTTTGCTGGTGGAATTGGTGAGCCAAAGTATATGTCTGTTGGTAATTGGGAGAAACTTAACAAATTATTGACTGAGGCAATGGCGAGTTACAACGACCTTATTGCAGCAATGAACTTGGTGTTGTTTGAAGATGCTATGATGCATATTTGTAGGTACGTAACAACAGTCACTTGAAATTATGTTACAGTTTTATCATTGGCGGTTACTTTGTACATCCTTCTATATAATATATATATATATATATAAGTATATATATATATATATATATAAGTATATATATATATATATATATATATATATATAAGACTATTTTCCAGAATTTTTAGGAATCCACCAATAATAACCTCAATGTGTTGCTCTGTAAACAAAAGTATTTTATTTAACCAAAGTTCTACCTTAAAAACTAAACTCATACAATTTAATACACACTAAAACATACCTGTAAACAAAAGAAACAACATTTAAAGTACATCAATTGGCGTGTCGATTCCCACTTTACACTTTTACTATTTAAATTATTTATTTCAATCTCTCATAACATAAACTATTGACATCTTTTATTTTTAACAATCTTAACCTACCGACAGAGAAAAAATGGAAGTGACAGCGCCATCTGTTAACCTATTATTAAGTAAACTTCTACTTTACCGACAGAACTATGATGTACAATATTTAAAGAATTAATGTTATTTCTTTATATCTCCCCTCCACAGGAAGAAAATTTTCACAACCTAGAAAATTTTCAAACATTAAACATTACACATTCACTACATATTGTCCTCTTCATACTACTACACAGTTATTTACGAATTGGAATGAGCTTTGTGATGTGGAACAAATTTGATTCCAACTTCTTGTGACCCGTATTAATTCTAAATATAGAATTTGAAATTTTTTGTTTTATTTCAAAAGGTCCAATCTTCAATTCATCTAGTTTTTTTCGGTTTAACTTGTGTCCGTTTTCTACATATACCATGTCACCTGTATTGAACTCATGATATGTTCTATTCTTGTCATTTTTCATTTTATTATAGTTGTGTGACTTAATAGAATTTTCAAATGCTATTTTTTTATCTTTAATCCATTCATCTATTGCTTTATCAAGTTTTAATTCGTTTGGTAACACTGAATCATCTGATCCATTCAACAGGTATCCTGGTGTGAAACCAGTGACTGTGTGTTCAGTATTATTATATTTGTTCACACAGTCGTGAGCAACTGTTGTCCAAGCAGTCACATTTCCTTTTTCGTTCATTTTACATCTTATTTTGTTCACCAAAGTTTGATTGAGCCTCTCGTTTAGGCCATTAGAAAATGGTGCATTAACTGCTGTAAAAACCAGGTGTATTGAGTTTGCATCTAAAAAATCTTTGAATTCTCTGGAGTTTATTCCTGGATACTGATCAGATAGGACCATTTCAATTTTGTAATCTTTTATTACATTATTTACCAGTTTTATGAAATCCTTTGCACTCTGCGTTTTTGAAGTCACTATATATGCGTATCGTGTAAAATGATCCACTAAGAGATGAAGGTATCTTTTTGTCGAGCGCGATCCACCAAATCCTCCAATCGTGTCTATAGAAACGATTTCAAACGGCTTAGTGGCAGGACCTAGATGCGACATCAAGCCGTATTTAACTTGTCCTCTCGTCTTATTCTTTATACACACCTCACAGGTTTTACATATATTAATGATATTTCTTGTCATATTCTTTGCTGTATATTGTTTTCCGATTTTCATTTGTAATTGTTTTACACCTATGTGACACATATTTTCATGAACTTTCTGTATTAGTTTTATGCTGAAGTCTTCTGACAATACAATTTTTTCTCTTTTTTTAATTTTCTTATAGTATATGTTTTCTCTCTGTATCAAATTGTTTTTATATTTCTGAATATCTTGATTGCTTTCTTGATCTGTCAGTACTTCCTGTAGATTTATTAAATTCACTATTTTTAATTGATCTTCTAGCTCTTCATTTGCTTCTAGCACCGGGTTTCTACTTAAGCAGTCGGCCTCTAAGTTTTTCTTACCTGGTGCATATTTTATAGTAAAATTGTATTGAGACAAATAGTAAGTTAATTCTCCCAAATCTTCATCAGGTCTAGATTTTATATTTAAATTTTCTAGTGGCTTGTGATCAGAATATACTATGAACGATTTATCTATTAGCCAGTATTGCCAATACTGTATGGCTTCTTTGATTGCCAAGCATTCTAAATAAATTGCTTTTTTCTTTTTTTGTACTTCATTAGTTTTTTTAGAAAAGTAAGCTATCGGCTTTTCTTCTCCGTTCGGTTGTGTTTGTTTCAGAACCGCCCCAATACCTTCTAATGACGCATCAGTGTATATTCTTATTGGCAAGTTTTTATCAAAAATTTCCAAGATTGGTTGTGAACACATTAATTTCTTTATTTCTTCAAATGAATTTTCACAGTCTGCTGACCAAATAAACTTCTGATTTTTCCTGAGTAGTTTATGCAATGGTTCTAAAATAATGGAACTGTTTGGTATGTATTCTCGATAAAAATTAATTTTTCCTAAGAATTGTCTGACATTCTTTTGTGTTTTTGGTCTTGGGAACTCTCTTATTGAAATTAGGTTATCCGCCACTGGTCGCACTGTGTTATCTTGTATCACGTGACCAAGATATTTTACCGAATTTGAAGCAAAATTGCACTTTGTAAATTTAAGACGGAAACCTTCTTTTCTTATTGCTTCTAATAATTGTGTCAAGTGGTTGATATGTTCAGAATATGAATTGGAAAATACTAGGATGTCATCGATATAATTAACAGTAAATTCAGTTAGCCTGTGTTTTCTCAGTATGTTTCCTAATATCCTTTGAAATATTGCAGACGATGTCTTTAACCCATATGGTAAGCAAGTCCACTGATAATGGCCTTCTTGCGTAACGAAGCCAGTCTTCTTTCTGTCTTCAATGCGTAGAGGAATGGACCAGAAAGCCGAGTTGATATCCAAGGTAGAAAAAAATTTGCAATTTCTGGTTTTTATTACCAAGTCCTCGATTAAGGGAAATGGTTGTGCTTGTGGAATAACAATTTTATTTAATTCTCTGAAGTCGATGCATAATCTCGATCTTCTATTTTCTTCTTTCTTAAACGCTAAGGTTACTGGTGCAGCAAACGGACTGTATGATTCCTCTATGAGATTGTGCTGAAGTAATTTTCCAACCTGTTCTTCAATCTCCTTCTTATCTTGTATAGAACATTTGTAAGGCCGTTTGCTACAATATTTATCTACAAGCAAATCTATTCTGGCTTCATAGCCCGCCACTGTTCCAATATCATATTTATCTTTTGCGAAGCTTGATTTATATTTTTCAATAAGTTTATTAATTTCATATTTTTGTTCTTCATTTAAATGACTCATATCTGTGTGAAATTCTTTATTTATGTGTTCATTAAAATTCACAGAAAGTGAATTCATAGTGTTATTGGTTACTGGACAAGTAGTGTTTTGTTTTTCCATCAGCAGTCTTTCTGGTTTTTGATTTATTACCAGGTTTTCATCTTGGGTGAGCTTAAATGCCTTTATTATGTCTAGTCCTATTAGAAAATCGTACTTGAACTCTTTTCCATCCACAATGTACACATCCATGTGTTTTTCTATTTCCATTATTTTGATTTTCAAATTTGTCAAACCTTTTGCTCTTGTTACACCATTAATTGTTACTAATTTTGTATTTTTGTTATGATCTTTTTTTATTGATTTCTTCAGTTTCAATAATTTTGAACTTACTAGAGACACGTTTGAGCCTGGATCATATATACCCAATACTTCTAATTTATCGTTTAGTATGAGTTTGACTTTAATTAATGGTGTAATTTGGGGTTTTTTTGATCCTCGTCACTTAATTCGACATCTAGCATGACATTGTTCACACTTTTATAATTTTTCTTGTTCTCATTGTCTGCTGTCGCCTTAAACCAACACTTGTCCTCGGGATGAAAGCGATACCCTTTGTTCAATGTTTCACATATTTTGCAAGGTTTAATTTTATCAGTTCCTGTTTTCGTTTCAAAAATGTTTCTTCTTGTTTTATATTTATTGTCATATTTATAGTAAATCTTTTTATTCATTGTATGTTCATATTTTCCTAGTTCATTGTAAAGACTTGTGGTGGAGGTTATATTCCCCTTATCAATCTTGTCCATTATGAAATCTGGCAAACCCATTACTATAAGATGAATCATTGTCTGCGAATCAGTCTGTTTGTTTACCTCTAGAAGTAGCCTTTCTTTCTTTGTGGCATATTCTATTAGTGAACCCGCCTGGTATTTAAAATTGAATGCATATTTAATCTGCGACCAACCTTTATTTCCGTATGATTCACATAGATTATGTTTCCAAATTGACCAGTCGGAATCTATAGTTAATTTTATAACCATGCTGCTGTACCAATCCAAGCACTGTTTATCCAATAGATGTTTTAACATTTCAATTTTCTTAGTATCCTGCACCAATTCAAATCTTTTACATTCATTCTCAAATTCCTTGATCCACTGCTCAACATTTGTTGTTTTCCCAGAAAATTTTTCGAGTAAAAATCGTTCAGCTATTTTTCCCAAGTTTGTATTCATAGATTCTGTATTATTATTGCTGTTACCTGAAGGTTTAGTTTCACATTCGATCTCGTTCAAATATCTATCAACAAACTGTATATTTTCACCTTCGTCCAGGTAGATTTTTTTTAATTCTGTAGTTAATGGGATCCATAATTTTCTTGTTTCATGTCTTTTTTTCAATGAGTTTTTTACTTTCATGAAAACATCCATGCCCGTAATACCAGTGTGTTTATTAGCAGGTTTCAGGTCGTCAGGTACTTCAAAAATACGACCGTCGGGTACCTCAATTGAGGTTATGCATATTGTATTCGTTTTTCCCTCTGGGCCCGTCGCTAATACCGTAAACGTAAATCTCAATTTTTCCATGTTTTTTCTTTTACTAAAAATGTTGTTTTATAAGACTATTTTCCAGAATTTTTAGGAATCCACCAATAATAACCTCAATGTGTTGCTCTGTAAACAAAAGTATTTTATTTAACCAAAGTTCTACCTTAAAAACTAAACTCATACAATTTAATACACACTAAAACATACCTGTAAACAAAAGAAACAACATTTAAAGTACATCAATTGGCGTGTCGATTCCCACTTTACACTTTTACTATTTAAATTATTTATTTCAATCTCTCATAACATAAACTATTGACATCTTTTATTTTTAACAATCTTAACCTACCGACAGAGAAAAAATGGAAGTGACAGCGCCATCTGTTAACCTATTATTAAGTAAACTTCTACTTTACCGACAGAACTATGATGTACAATATTTAAAGAATTAATGTTATTTCTTTATATATATATATATATAATATATAATATATAATATTATAAGTCAGAGAGTGAGTTTCTTTGTTTGTTTGTTTGTTTGTTCCGCTTTCAAGCCATAACTACTGAACCGATTGCTTTGAAATTTTGCAGACGTAAAGATAGAAGTCCGGATTAAATAATAGGCTACTTTTTATCCCGGAAAAATTGATGTTCCCGAGGGAAAACAAAAATATAGTTTGCTTGATAGATCGATATCGATCGATGGCGCTGTGTGTCGTTTGAAACGAGAAGTTTTCTTATACTTAGTTGTGCTTTATACCGCAATGTAACCGAGTTCCACGCGGGCGAAGCCGCAGGCGGAAAGCTAGTAGAGAACATAATTTGAAGTACATGACTTTGTATCTGGTTGATGATTGTTTTGCAGGATTAATCGTATCCTCGAAAGCCCTAGAGGAAGTGCTTTATTGGTAGGAGTGGGAGGTTCCGGGAAACAGTCACTTTCACGTTTAGCTGCATTCATATCGAGTTTAGAAGTCATCCAGATTCAGCTCAAAAAGGGTTACGGAGTCACCGATTTAAAGGTACATTTCTATAGGTTTTTTTTTATAAATCAATGAATGCAATTTATGGGACAGATAATTGATGGTGTCCTTTAATTTTAGAATGAGCTATCTAATTTATACATAAAGACCGGCCTAAAGAATGTTGGCATAATGTTCCTAATGACTGATGCCCAAGTGGCCAACGAGCAGTTCTTAGTGCTCATCAACGACATGCTCGCTTCTGGAGAGGTCGCTGATCTATTTCCTGATGATGAAGTTGAAAACATCATCGCTGGAGTGAGAAATGAGGTAACTAAAACTGGTTTAGTCAAATAGAATTGGCTTGGCATATCAATACCAAAGAAACATACATACATAAACGTCACGTCCCAGTCCCTGCGGGGTAGGCAAAGACAACTGAGCGTCATTCGCTCCTATTATGGCATATTTTTCTCGCTTCAATCACATTCATCAATCTCGTCATACACGCTCGATGGTTTCGGGTACTTCTAATTTGGCCTCTCTTTAGAACATCGCCGATCTGGTCGATATACGTACTTCCAGGGCGCCCTCAACCGACTTGCTCTAACACACTTCCCTTGTAGATTTGTTTACACACCCTTGCTTCATCCATTATTTCGTAATTTTCAAGGTAAAAGGAGCTGGTCTTCCCGACACAAGGGAAGTGTGCTGGAAATTCTTCATAGACAGAGTTCGGAAGCAACTGAAAGTGGTGCTATGCTTTTCTCCTGTTGGTGCAACATTGAGAGTACGATCAAGAAAGTTCCCTGCCCTTATCAATTGTACTTCTATTAACTGGTTCCACGAATGGCCTCAAGAAGCTCTTGTTTCTGTAGCCATGAGGTTTTTGGAAGAATTGCCTGTTTTACCGGTAAGAATACTTTTCAGTCAATAGGTTTTGATTTACATTAGCACACGCGAAAAGAAAACTAATCTTTATAATATTTCAGGTAGCTTTGAGGGATTCTGTATCAAGATTTATGGCGTATGTCCATACATCAGTCAATACTATTTCAAAAGCCTACTTGGCTAATGAAAGGAGATACAATTACACCACTCCCAAAAGTTATCTTGAACAGATAAGCTTGTATGCTAAATTGGTTTATAATAAAACAGATGAACTGCGAGCAAAAATTACGAGGTACTTATACCAATTATAAAATCACAATGGAATGTTCTATTTTATATAACAAGTACTTATTTTAACTTTTATGGAATTATAGGTTGGAAAATGGTCTAGAGAAGCTACGGAGCACAGCTTCACAAGTAGATGATTTGAAAGCAAAACTCGCTATACAAGAAGTGGAGTTGCAGCAAAAGAATGAAGCAGCCGATAGGCTTATTGAACGAGTAGGCGTAGAAACAGCTAAAGTACAGAGTGAAAAAGCACTTGGTAAAGAATCTTCAAAAATTTTACTGAAATCGTAGTTTGATTTCGATGGTTGTGATATATCTAATATGTAATACTATTTGTTATACGCAGCTGATGACGAGGAAGAAAAAGTGGCAGTAATAGCTGAAGAAGTGTCAAAAAAACAAAAAGACTGCGAAGAAGATCTCATAAAAGCAGAACCTGCGCTGATTGCTGCTCAAGAGGCTTTGAACACACTAAACAAAGCCAATCTTACTGAGCTGAAGTCTTTTGGCTCACCTCCTGGTGCAGTCACTAATGTCACGGCAGCTGTTATGGTGTTACTTGCGCCTGGTGGAAAGATACCGAAAGACAGAAGTTGGAAAGCTGCTAAGGTACAAGCTGAAAATTTTAACAAAGTAAAATATTAATTCAATGGAGCTTGATTCACAAATTTTCCCATTTTTAATATTGACATTATTTCAATTTCACAGATGGTAATGGCGAAAGTCGACGTATTTTTGGAATCGCTTGTAAATTATGATAAAGAAAATATACATCCTGATGTCATAAAAGCCATACAGCCTTACCTCAAAGATTCAGAATTTGAACCAGGTAATTGTATAATTATGGCATTTTTGTTAAAATACAACGAGATACGTAGCGTGAAATGGTCTAGATCATGGTTTTGTCTATGTCACATTTCGTATGCTCTGCCTACCCCGTTTGGGAACAAAGGCGTGATTGTATGTATGTATGTATGTTAGGGTGTCCCAAAAAAATCAAAGTTCTTTTTTTTTAACGCATACCCTCTTAATTTGTTAGAATGG
>BHDV01007544.1:272593-323763 GCA_005406045.1 Adoxophyes honmai
TAATCGATCAAATGAAAAAGTGCCAAACGTTGACTTTGAACTAAAATTCGATGAAAAATTTGTCGACAATTCAAGGGTAAACCCTAATTAAGATTGATAATAATGCTGTCAACTTTGCTGCACTGAAATTCACCACTAGTAATGTTCATGTTTCAGAATATACATTTGGTGAAAAAGTGGTTGTCAAGCCTTGAAAAGAAGATGGAAAGCTTCGCAACAGGTAGTCACGAGAACTATCGACTGTTCATGTCAGCTGAGCCGGCTGCTACTCCTTCAGCCCATATCATACCTCAGGGAATACTGGAGTCTAGCATCAAGATTACTAATGAACCACCTACCGGAATGCAGGTACAGTCTTCTGAAGAAACTGGTCGCACTGACAATCCATTTACCCTATGTGGTTTAAGACTAGTTTTGTTTGTTCTTTAGGCCAATATTCACAAAGCACTGGACAATTTTAACCAAGAGACTCTGGAAATGTGTGGCAAGGAAGCTGAATTCAAAGCAATACTCTTTGCGTTGTGCTATTTCCATGCTGTTGTTGCCGAGAGAAGAAAATTTGGGCCTCAGGGGTGGAATAAGATCTATCCATTCAATGTTGGTTAGTATAAAAACGTCTGGTGGAAGCTGAGACTACCGCTGAAAGTAATGCCATGAATTGTCGTACTTAAGATTGATTTTCGTTTGTACATTTTGATTCAGGTGACCTGACAATAAGCGTTTTCGTTTTGTACAACTACTTGGAAGCGAACTCCAAAGTTCCGTGGGAAGATTTGCGATATCTTTTCGGAGAAATAATGTACGGTGGCCACATTACTGACGACTGGGATAGAAGACTGTGCAATGCTTATCTTGAAGAGTTAATGCAATCTGATCTTGTAAGTCACTGTGTCGTGTTTTGCATAACATTCACTGTTGGTGCAAGTAAATTATTAATCTTTAACCTTCAGTAAGCCTTACTGAAATAGGTATGTCATCCTGAATTTCAATTTCAAATTTGCCTATTACACGATTTCCATCGTTTGGTTCTGTGTTTTCTTTTTTTTTTAACATACTTACATACGTACAGGAAGGCAGAGCAAACGTAATATTAAATAGTCAAATCCATGGATATTTTACGTCTCTTAGCCATTTTAAGTATAATTTTCGACTAAAACATAGATGCAAGAGGTGTAACAATGGCAGATTGCAAGCCTGTTGCCTAAGGCATACCTAACGGTATCTAACTTAGTTGCCTCTCATGACATCCACGGAAGATATTTTAAAAGGTGTCATTCTAAATCCGACACCATCTAGGGACTACTTACTATCTAAGTATCTGTTAAATCTGTATTCCCATATGGGGTAGGTAGATACATAACTCACAATGTTAAATTGTGCGAAATATTTTACAGGTGGATGGTGAACTCCATCTCGCTCCTGGCTTCCCTGCTCCTCCGAACACAGACTACACAGGCTACCATCAGTACATAGAAGATGCTATGCCTCCAGAATCCCCCTACCTTTACGGCTTGCATCCAAATGCCGAAATAGGCTTTCTAACTACGACTTCAGAGAATCTCTTTAGAACCATATTTGAAATGCAACCGAGAGACGCCCAAGCTTCTGGTGCCGCTACAGTTACAAGAGAAGATAAGGTAATTTATTATAACATCATTCAATCTTTTGTATTGGAACTTTCATAATAAGAAAAAGGCGTAAATATTTACTATTTTCTGTTACTAATTCACTAGTATATAATACTAGTCCGGCTTATAAAAAATAGAGCCAAACAGATGTTTGTAAAGTTAAAGAAATTTAATGATACATAATTTTATTACTTGACTTTAGAAAATCTGAAGATTAATTGTTCCACTGAGTATTTTATTCTAGTACTAGCTTTTGCCCGCGGCTTCGCTTCGCGTTAAATTCTGGGTAACACTGAAGAGTTCTCGTAAATATGTATTATAACACGCTGCTATAGATGATATTATACGTCTTTCCATTTCGGGATAGAATGAATAGATTCTGGGCATTGGACACACGCGAACATACTACATACAACTGTCCATGGGAAAAGCACGGCTTCTCTAGGTTCCAGACTCTAAGGCTCTATGCCCCAGCCATCTTTAATGTTTGACCTTACGTTTTGTTAATGGTCATAGCGAAACTAAGCTCAAAAGGAAATTGCAGCCTCTTTAACTGAAACAGGAGACACCAGGAGATCTGTGAGAATTATTGGTATTCATGGGGTTATTACATTTTCACCCTTTCTTAAGCCGGTTAAGATAGCCAGGTGCTAAAGATATTGCAGCCAAGCTGTGTGACATGAAGTCTCGTCTATAATCTCGATGCATCCGAATTTCGCATAAGCATAACTGGGACACGCTGGGATGCCTAGTTTTAATTGACGCTTGTGTAGGGTTACACCTGATCGAAAGTTCAAGCAGGCGAATTTAGAAACTCTACCTACGGGATCTGCATCTGCTGTGTTCCGTATCCATATCTGTGTTGTATCTCCTGGTACTTTACCTAACTATCACAAATGGTACTTTACATAACTGACAACATGCTGTGTTAGAAAATACCTATATTAATCTAATATTCAGCGTTTTAGAAATCTCAACACATTTTAGCTACCTAAGGGCGCTGATTTTCATTCGCTCAAAATTAAAGACCGTTAAAAATTCGTTGTGGGTAAAATTCCAATAGAGAGATCTCTCTCTAGTCTAGACAGATGTTATGCGTGTGGACCGAAGTACACAGAGAGGAAGTTGGAAATTGTATTTATGCAACAAATCATCGAAACTTCGATAGCGGGATATAGGATTCCATTTTTACAGTATGTAGAAGTTCTACAACTCGATGATAAATGGCGCTAGGTGTCCCTACACCAGCCCCCCTTTTTCGACCGGAGATCAGTGCGGAATCGCAGTGCAAGTCTGTGATTCATGTTCCTGCAAGGGCCAGTTGCGTCTGCTCGAGCCGCGTTGGCAAGCGTTGATGATCCGCCGCGTTTATCGGAGAGCGAGTTGCTCCAATCCGATGCGGATGAGATGTAGGATTCTATTTTGACAGTAGAAGTTCTACTACTCGATGATAGATGGGGCTAGATGTCTCTACAACGTTAACTGGCAGTTTTTATAACGTAATAACTCCCTTAGTCATTTCATTAAAACAAACAGGCATATTTTACCAGACGTATTATATTAATAAAATTAAAAACACAAACTTTAAAGGTAATTTTATTTATTTTTAGACAGTTAAAATATTTCAATACTTATGTTTGTAAAAAAGTTTTTTTTTTAACATCAGTATTTATTCAGATATTTATAATTACATAATTACATAGTTACATAATTTTGGTGGCGATATGTTCTTCAGAAGCACAATCGGAACTCTAACTTTTAGAGTAAGAGTGTGTGCTGGTAGCCCCGAGGCGCTCACAGTGTTCAAGAATTCTACGGGTACGTCGTTATAGTTCCAGGATTTACGGCAATATTGATGGATAGGTATATCGCCTGTTTCCCTTCAACTTCTAGTAATATGCTCTCATTAACAGAAGTTGCCTGGTAGTCTGTTGGGGTCAGTAAAGCCCGTTCAAACATCCAAAAATTCCCGTGGAGTACATAGGTACTATTTCACGCAGGTCTCCATAAACCGACCGGATGAGTTCATACGGGACAGTTTTACAAAGAGACTCCGGCAGTCCAATGGGTTACCATTGGTTTTCTGTCTTCCTCCAACTTTCAGAAGTATTTCGGAGAATTCTTAAGCTTGTGAAATATCACCTTGATGAACCCTCATGTTTTCCGCTAGTTGCAACTTCTGCACGCACGGCCACAACGTCGATCGTTTTGAGCAAGCATTTAACTCGTTGACTCTAGCACCTCGGGTCAAAACTGGCAAGGTCTGGCGGAAATCACCGGAAAAGAGAAGTGTGATGCGACCCACAGTGCGGGCCGATTGTCGTATATCTCTCGCAGTATTTGGTCAACTTCTTCTAACCGCTTTTTTGTGGGCCATTGTGCATTCCTCCCAAACGATAAGACAGCAGTCTTTGAATACTTTTGCTTTGTGATTATTTCGAGACATTACATTATACCAAAAATATTTCTTCTTTGGTAAACGGTTGACATCTGACATCTATGTTGATATCCGTTGCCTGGCGACCCAATCCCGACCATGCTCATCAATTGCGCGCGTATTACGGAAAATAAGTTTTTACTATTGATAACGCAATCAAATATTTTAATTTTTTTAATGTTTAGTATCATTTGAACGTATTATTATTTTAGAAATGCTATTCTTTCCATTTAATAAGTGCTTAGCCTAATATAAGTCGTTGTTTTCAAGCTTTTTACTTGTGATTTCTGGAAATAAAAAAAAACTCTTTCAAAGTTAAATTATTCAATTTAAAATGTAAAAAGTCAATATTTTTATAGCCTATAGCCTGCCCAGAGGTGCTCTTAACTTATTAGTGAAAACCGCATTCAAAAATGTTCAGCCCTTTTCACGTGATGAGCGAACAACCAAACAGACAAACCGACAAACCGACAAACCGACAAAAATTCTAAAAATCACCAAAACGTATTCAGTGGTCGATCCTAAAGCCCCCTAAATAGTTTTTTCGTAAATATCTTCCATGTACAGACTTTCGGCCCTCTCTTGCTTTATTATATGTATATAGATAGATTGATCAGTAATTGACTATTTTTAATAAATTTGATGATGTAGGTCAAACAAATGCTGGATGAGATAATGGAGAAGCTTCCAGAAGAGTTTAACATGACAGAAATAATGGGGAAGGTGGAGGAAAGGACACCGTACGTAATAGTGGCCTTTCAGGAGTGCGAGCGGATGAATTACCTGACGGGAGAGATTCGGCGATCGCTGAGGGAACTTGACTTGGGATTAAAGGTATATTTTAATAATACAGCTTATAATTTTTCCTGATTATTAGAAGAGGCCAGTTCTCTGTATGAGAAGGCTACGACTGTACTTTCTACACAGCACACAACATTAGGCTCTCAACTTTTTTGAGCTTGTACTTAACTCCCAGTGGGTAAAAGTGTTTTGTTTATTCTTCAGGGTGAACTAACCATAACATCGGTGATGGAGGAGCTAGAGAACGCCTTGTTCCTGGACCAGGTACCGACCATCTGGTCGAACAGGGCTTACCCGTCGCTGCTCGGGCTGGCCGCTTGGTTCGTGGACTTACTACTCCGACTGAGGGAACTTGAAACTTGGGCTACTGATTTTGTTGTAAGCATATTTTGATGATTAAGTCTAATGAGTAGCAGTGTGAAATCAAGACCAGTGAGGCTGCTAATCTTTTGTCTTAGTAATATGCAGGCAGGCTTACCTAATTTGTTTTTTTTTTCTATATAGAAATAAAAATGAATTGCTGTTCTTTACTCTCGCTAAAACTCGAGAACGTGTAACTTAATAGATTTGGGTAACTTTAATCTTTAAAAATTTGTGGAAGTTCAGGGAAGGTGTTAACGGTGAGAAAATTTGGAAATTTCGCAAAAAAAAAACGTGCCAAAGCGGAACGAAGTTTTCCGGGCCAACTTGTTTATTAATAATATAATTCTTTCTTTTTTCCGCTGTTAAGAGACACAATCTTAAGGTTGTAGAAGTTTGTCCAATGATGGGTTATTTCCTTCAATAACAGCTGCCGTCATCAGTGTGGCTGGCCGGTTTCTTCAACCCTCAGAGCCTGTTAACAGCCATAATGCAGAGCACGGCGCGTCGCTACGAACTGCCCCTTGACAAGATGTGCCTCCAGTGTGACGTCACCAAGAAAATGAAGGAGGACTTCACGTGAGTGGTGTCATCGAAAAATGTTGGATGTTCTGCTACGAAGACCAGTTTGATATGGGTTTAAAAAATACTGCGAGGGTTGCTAACATTTATGATAAAAATCAGAAGATACAACTACCATTTGAAGAGTTAGGTTTAGGTAATAGTTAAGGCAACCTGTTGTTTGATATTGTGGTGATCCTAGTGCCACCTAATGTCCAGTAGTAGAACTTCTACGAACTTCGTGCACGTCATCAACTGTCAAAATGCTATACATCGCGCTAGCGAAGTTTCGAAGATTGGTTACATAAATACAACTGTCTCTCTGTGACCTTTGGTCCTCAGGCATAACATCTGTCCGGAGAGAGATCTCTCTATAGGAAAGATCCTACAACCTCATTGATTGTTTTTTTTTCTTCATTTTAACAAGGGTGCAAGCTGCCTCTACATTAATACATCTGAGAGATGAGTTTTTAATATGTTTGTTAGGCCTATTAGCAGTAATAGGGACGGCATTACACTTATGCGTTAGATAGAATCATATGGCTATCAATTAACAGCGGTACCTAGTGTAAAAGTATTTTGTAAGATCATTGATTTGTTTATGATTTAATTTCATAAAACGATTTCTATTACTGAAACTTTAGGTACAGAAGATCAATGGATTGTGCTGGAAGCGTAGGTACGGTCTTGCAATTATTTGTAACGGTAGTAAAAATATGCTCTTTCATGTTTGGCTTCGTGAATGTCAACATTCCTGAGAAGATTTTTTGTCTCATTACTGTAATCACAATTTAATGTCAAGGTGAACGTCAACAACTCAATTTGGAATGAATTTGATTTGCATACGAATTTTTTGTGACTTACAATATTTTATGGAATGCAAAGCATGCAAATATGAGCTTCAAAATGCATGGCATGCAGAATGGTGAATTATAAGTAATACTTACGAAGATCGAACAAGGACTGTCTCCGTTTTAAACTGTATGTTAAAATCAAAATATTTGTAATGACAGGATTTGGCTGATTGTTAATAGTTATTGTTGCACTTTTAATGAAAAAAAAAACCCGCCAAATACCTAGTACTTTTCCTTGCGGAAAGCTTATATTCAAGAGTAGATCTAGTAGGTTAGGTATTATGATTATGACAGATTCAATAATTCAGTTTTATTGGGATCCTTCAGCTGATTAAGTCTTATTGATTATTCTCGGAAAGAAATTAAAATATTAGTATTCCAGAATAAAAGGAAGACTTCACTTATGTTATGTGCTAATACAACATTACAACGATGCTAAGTTTTACCCACGCAATAAAGGTGGTTTGGTTAACTTGACTTTGCATCTAATATAATTAAATTACCCTGTTTTTAACGCGGCTCGATTTCTATAACATAGGGTGACGGCACCAGTTATGGACGGTTTAAGTTGACAAGCACCAGTGATGGACACTTCATTCATAATTTAAAGACCATAGAGTTGTGAATTGATTGTTCTAAAACAAATGACTTTTCCTTAGTGGGTAGTAAATAAGAGTCATTGTCCATTACTGGTTCTATGTCCATTACTGGTGCAGTCACCCTAATGATTTAACATTTTTTACTTAATTAAAAAATATTTACGATACACTTTCACCACTTCATTTATCAGATCGTCTTTGCATTGCACACAAGTCTGTCACATTCCTTGCCAATTCAAGTGAATACCTTGTAATGACAAGGCACACAAGCCCCATTCCCGCATGTTCTATTCTAACACCCGTCCTTTCACGACAGGATCGCTGATTCCAGATCGGCGCCACCAGACGGCGCTTACGTCCATGGCCTTCTCATGGAGGGTGCCAGGTGGGACGTCCAGGCCGGGATTGTCATGGACTCCCGGCTGAAGGAACTGTTCCCGCCCATGCCTGTTATTAATGTCAGGGTATGGTGACAGTTTACACAGATAGAGCAGCTGAGCTATACAGCTCCTTTATTGATACCTTCCAATAGGGATGTCGACTCATAGTCTCAAAAACTAGATGTGCAACAGAGCCTCTTACAATGATTTTTTTTAAAGTAACATCTTCAATGGTTGTAATCAGAAAATACATTTGCAAATATTTTGATCCATCAGTAATTACAATACAGTTATTTACCTGTAACATTCAGAATTGTGTCATACCTGTACCTGCCTACATATTAAACATGTGAACGTGGCCACATGATCGCTTTAGATTTTATCATTTTGATAGAAACATTAAAGATTGCAGTCGTATGCTCCTTCTCCTTTTAAGGTAGCTATAACTTATCAATTCAGTACGAGATTCTAAATCAATGAGAAAATAGTCGTAGCGCCACCTCACATAGACGCGTGGGAACACAGTATGGTCACTTGATTAACATTTGTTAATTGAATCATGTCTGTAAATTCAAATAAATATTAGACTAAATAAGTACCACTGCTGGGCACAGACCTCTTCTCAGTATGTAAGGGATTTGATAGCTGCTTAACTCTTTAAGCAAATTAGACCAAAATACAAAATGTTCCAGGCTATAACACAGGACAAGCAGGACCTTCGGAACATGTACGAGTGTCCCGTATACAAGACTCGGACCCGGGGGCCGACTTACGTGTGGACTTTCAACTTGAAGACTAAAGACAAACCAGCCAAATGGACACTAGCTGGTGTCGCTCTGCTGCTGCAGATCTAGGTAATCTCACAGTCTGTACTAACAAGCGTTTATGTTAAAATCTACATAACAAATATCACGCCTCTGTATTCCTAAATGGAGTATACCTACAGAGCAAGCAGAACGTTACATTTACATAGTGATAACCATGTCTATTTTACGTTTGTTTGAACTTGTAGAATTTTTTTTTTTCAGGTTGCTTGGCGGTCGCCTAAAGCACACGAAATGTTACATACTTAGTAAAAACCATGTCTATTTTAGGTTTTTTGCCACTTGTAGCGCGATTTTTAGGTTTGAACATTGTAGCGTGATTTTTAGGTTTGAACTTTGATGAAAGTGGTGTATCTAATAGTGACAGGTTGATAACCTGTCGCCTAAAGCATACCTAAACCCATCTAAAATACTGCTAATAATGTTTTTCATGTTTTTATGAACACCCTACGCCAAAAGAAGAATATTCTTGTTTGACGTAGGTCTGTTTCTCTTGCCTGTATGTATCGTAACTCTCAAACAAATGGACAGATTTCGATCAATTTGTTTTCGTTGCAAATCCTTGTCGTGGTTTTCAGCTAGATCGGAATAACATCTGATATTGTTTTTACGATATTTAAATGTGAAATTAAATTGTTGGGGTTTTCAATTCAACTATAGAACCTACTTACAGTAATTGTTCATTGTGACAAACATTTTGCAGTGGTTCGGGAATTAATTGTTTCGACTTCCACAGCATTGCAATTAGTACAATAAAATCCTGACATCAGAATAATTTTTAAATTGTTGTTAAGTTTTTTATAGATTACCTACTTAATTAATATAATGGTATTTTAAACATCGAATAGTCCAATAAGAGTATAGAAATCATCATTGACTGTTATTATTTTAATTGTTTTATTGAATAAAGATTAAATGTGTATATTTAATTTGCATACCTACCTGTACTTCAATATTAAAACATAGTGGATACCTATCCACTACTTAACCTTTACACTACTTTACCTAACTAGTCTTGCCATAAATTTTGTTACTGGCAGTTAACAGTGATTTACAGAAAAAAAATCGTCTGAACTCTAAATGTCGTGTTTCCATGTTGTTATTGGGATATTTGTGCCGCTATCTATGTGCTCTTTATCATAAAAATAAATGAATTGATAATGGACTGGGGTGTCAAAGAAAATCGAATTGCTGTGATTGCTCTGCATAAGCTAGGAATGGAGCCAGCTCACATTTTTGACACATTGAAAAAGTTACAAATCAGTCGAATGTTTATTTATCGTACCATCCTAAAGTACATCAAGGCCTCCTCTATCGGCGATAATAAAAGATCTGGCCCACCACGTTCGGTTAGGATACGGCAAGATGTTAATGCTGTAGGGGCAAGAATTCGCCGAAACCCCATAAAAAAGCAGAAAATGCTCTCCAGAGAAATGAACACACTGCTTAGTACACTCTCACGCATACCAAAAGATGATGTAGGTTTTGGAGCTTACCGGAGATACACAGGACAAAGTCTGAATCGATCATTGAAGTCAAAGAGAGTTGAAAGATCAAAGCACTTGTTATCTCAGTTACGCTCATGAAAATAACAAAAAAAAATTTTTTACGGATGCAATTTTTTTTACTATAAAGCAGCATTAAAACAAATATAACTATAAAGTGTACGCGTGCAACTCTCAAGAACCCAAAAAGATCGTGAGGAGGGTTCAGTGAGGCCATCACATAGCTTACTTCATGGTTTGGTGGGGTGTGTCTTACCAAGGTGACTCTTTAAGGCATTTTTGCGAAAAAGGTGTAAAATTTTTAGCAAAAGTGTACCAGGATATGAATGGATACCGGTTTCAGAAACGGTAGTTAAACCACTTAATATAATATTGCTCAAAAATGTATACCGCACTTTTTAGCAGATTCGACCTCAGGTCATAAAACTTGCACCACCCGGATTTGGCAGGAAAGGACTGTTTCTGACTTCATCAGGTCAGAGGATTGGCACTCTTCTAGTCCAGACTTGAATCCTAGGGACTATAAAATGTGGGTGGTGTTAGAGGACATGGCCTGCTCAAAACACCACAACAACATCAATTCTCTGAAACAATTTTTGAGGGTAGCAGTCGCAAATTTCCAAATGGATACTGTGCGTAAATCAATAGAAGAGTGCCCAGATAGTTCGAAGCGTGTATTTAAGCCAAAAATGGTAATTTCGAATAGCAAATATGTTGTTTAAAAACAGCATTAGCTAACCTACAAATAAACATATAATTATTGTACATAAATTGTATTACCTTAAAAATATGTCTATTTTCATTTGTAACATAACTTATGGCTAGACTAGGTAAGTCGCAAATTGTTTATAAAAAAAATACGCCGTCTAAGGGCAAAAAAGTGTGGCAAAATATTAATCAGGCTGATCACATAATGTCACAGTTTAGTGTGGTCATCGGGTAGTTTTGCCTGGAATGATTTCCGGGAGTTTTGAAAATTGGTAATATTACAGATTTTAATGTGCTCTTTTTGAATTTCTACTTTGCCACCTCGTATATTTGCCGCTAACGCCGCCATATTGGAAAAATGGCGCGTAAAATTAGTTTTTTGACAATATCTCTTGTCTGACTCATTTTACAATAAAACAGCATACTACAAAATAAAACTAGAGGCAATTTCCTACAATTTATGTCTTAGTGTTTATTTCATAAAGTCAATAGTTTTGGCGTACGAGCGCCACAAAGTGTACTCCAACACTACTCAACGAAAAACTCAGCTTGTCTTTTGTCATTCAATAGAGGTTTTGACAGCCGTATCTTATGGAGTTATAAATATCTAAGGGCTAATTCATTAACAATATGTGAGAAACCATCGCTTTACCGACTTCAGTGCTGGTATAATGAACGAAATAGGTACTTCTATTTTGCTCGCAAAAAAGCGTGAGACGTATGAAATTTTGCGGCGCTTGCGTCTTTTTTGAGCTAAAGTAGAGACCATTTTACCAAAAACGCGTAAGATGTCTGAAATCCTACGGTGCTTACTGTTTTTTCGAGTCGATAAAGTTTGTATAGGATAACAATATTTTCGATATTTTTAATACTTTCTCACCGTATAAATTTTCCCTGAACTTCAACAAACATTAAAAAAAAAGAATTGGCCAAATTGGTCCAGGCGTTGTTGAGTTATGCGCTTACCAACACAATTTGTGAAGTGTACTTTGCGGCCAAAACTATTGACTTTATTAAATAAACACTAAGACATGAATTGTAGGCAATTGCCTCTAGTTTTATTTTGTAATACACTGTTTTATCGTAAAATGAGTCAGACAGGAGATATTGTCAAAAAACTGCTTTTACACGTCATTTTTCCAATATGGCGGCGTTAGCGGCAAAGATACGAGGTGGCAAAGTTGAAATTCAGAAAGAGCACGTCAAAATCTATAATATTACCAATTTTTAAAACTCCCGGAAAACTTTCCAGGCAACCCCTTTAATTCGCCTGTAAATACTGGATCAGTTCTTAAGCGAATAAAATTAGAGCGAAGTAAGTAAGGTATAAAGACTAAAAAGGGTTTCATCGAAAAATGAGCCTCAATAGCTGATATCGATGCCACACGTTGACTGTGAAACTTAGACCCCACTTCTAAATGTAATAATCATCATAATTATAATACATAACTGGTTGATATTGTAGCTAATGACAGTTTCTTTTTACTTAAATATTTTTAGAAAAAAATGGTGTTTGCCAAGTGTTTGTGGCACATTATTGTTGGCAATCATGGTCTTTCCAAAGCGCTGGGAAACTCAAACAAAAGAAGAAAGAACTAGCCCTTTACGGTCCGTCTCCATTCATAAAATAAAATGTTGATTATTACATTTTTGCTTTTGATTACAGCGCCATCTATTGAAAAAGAAGTTAGTATAGTAAGTATACAGAATATTACTCTACTTATGTTCACTAGTCTGGTAATAATATTATGTAACATATTCCACTCGCACAAAAAACTCGTATGTTTTTAGGAACGCAGCAATGTCGTCCACTTTTCAAGTTTGTCTAATTTGGTGTGACGCTTCGCTTGCCTTGGTTATTTAATTAATGTTTATTTTATACTGGTCCATTGATTTCTCATTTCGGAGACGCATTTTAAATGTTACAGCATTAACCTAATAGTGGATAAATTGTAAACAAGGTCAGTAGCCGTGTGAGTTAGATCACTCCAAAAAAAAAATTACACTCTTGTCTTTGTATTGAGTTTAGCTCGACTTGTTTCGGACCAATTGTCACCCATCATGGGGAGCAACGCACTTGATGCCGCCGCTCTTTCCATGCGACTACCTACTCCAGATGACGGGTCACGAATTTTTCCGAAACATGTTTAGCTAATACCGAAACAAAGACGAGAATATATCAGTTTTATTTCACTATTAGATCACTCTGAAGCACTCTTACTGGGATAGTAAAATGGGGTACCTATATTAGGCACATAAAACGTTACAAAAAGATAAAAATATGATTATGCCACTAGTAGTGTGCTGTTCAGCTGCCGTGTGTGGTCGGACTTGAAAATCATAACTTTATTATTATGATCGTCCATATTTCGATTAGGTAACCTACGAGAAAAAAATCCAAAATGACTTCAAGATGATAAGGTCATCTTTAAAAACAAACTATGACTTGCCCGTGAACTATGACAGAATCAACAATATTTTAAATCAACGTAAACTGCTCGCGGCAATATTCGCTCGCTTGACCTTTCTGCCCAAATAAAACCCATTGTAAAATAATTACAATTGGATACAAATAACATACAATCAAATTGACAATAGATTGGTAAGAACGGTGTTATTAAGGGAAAGTGACTTTCTTTTAGCGATCATCCCAATTTAGAAATTGAAAGGAGAACGAATGTAGCACCCATCATACCAAGAATAGTGATGCTCGCACAAGGCGATTAATTAATAAAGAAGCGACCTACTGAACTAAAATTTATTAGGTACTTATCTACACATAATCAAAACTCAAATTAGCATTGATTTTATGATTACGGTTGTTTTTATTGACCTTAGGCCGGTCTTACACTTGTAAGTTTGACTAACGAAAGGGAGGGACATAGCTATAAGTTAGAACGAAATAGCAGTATTCATCTCTTTTTTTAGTTGATAGCTGCGTCCCTACTTACGTAAGTAAAACTTACAGGTGTAGAGTTAGCCTTAGATTAGATTATTTATGTAAGAATTCGCGGGAAACTAAATCGAAACATCTTACATAGCAATCGTGTCGTAAAGTAAAATTGCTCCTACTATTCCAGCGTAAGACATCCGGGTAAATTGTCATGTTTGGAACTGGACTGGACTTTGGAATGGAACCCTCGGTCCTTGTTCTTAAGGTATAAAAAAGATCTAGAGCAGCCGCAGTGGCGTATGTTGGGGAGAAGACTTATCAAGGTTTGCGCCCAGCCTTCTCTGCTATGCCATAAACTGGGACACCTATTTATTTGGCGCAGCATATTGCAAAATGATACTGATACATTCACACAGTCATATTAGTCGTATTGATAGGAACGCAAGCAGGGATTGATGTGAACCATAGATTTGCTTAGCAACATTTTGTTCCTTGGTAAAATCTATCCTCCGCATGGCGTAAGAAGTTTGTAGCCAGAAGACCCAGAGTGCACCTCCTTGCCACACAGCAACACAGTGAAACCACAATCTAAATTTAGAAAAAGAAACGAATTTCTATATTTGATCACACCTATCACAGCGAGTTGCTCGACCACTAATTAATAAACAATCTACCTACTAAACTCAAATTAATTATAAATTCCTCGTCTTCAATCGGCATTGAAAAAGCAAAAGACAAAAACAAGTGACCTATGAACTTAGGTTACTCATGGTCTATTATTGAGAGCTAAGCTAATCTATACAACCGACTTTGACATCAAGATTATTTTAACATATAAATTGTTCTGAGATGATGAATGTTGATTTCAATTAAGCTTAATTAACTGAAATGACATCACCAAAATTATAAACGATTTTGGGTGTGTCGACGGAAATGTTACGAAATTAAATATCACCTTGATGATTTCATTTTATAGCTTAAAAGTAGGTTTTTATCAAAATTCTGTAGTTCCTTAAAATAAGGAAATAGGAATACCGGGTGAAATCAAAATGACGATAATAAATAGAATGCACTAACTCATTTGTTTTAATCAGCCGTATTAAATTTTAGATGTCCACCGTCACGCGTTGAGGTCGTGATTTCATTCCACCTTAGCATGAATATTCTAAATTTTATCAGGCTGTTTTTAACAGTTGGACTACCTTACTAAGTAAGAAGCAATATTTTTTTATGATTAATTTAATTTTTCATCTTTAAAGCATGAAAAAAAATGTAAAGATCTGTAAGTAAAATAAACTGGCAGATCTAAAAAATAATCAGCACTGTAAATTTGTAACATAATAGTTAGACTCACATTCAGATCCATTTATACATATATATTAAGGTTTCACAAATGTGATTTTTCAGCTTATACTCAGATCAACAATGACCACGAGACCCGTATTTTTTTATCTATTAAATTATACAAACAGTAGCACGCAAATAATAATAATATATACTGTAGTAACTTAGTCAGGCCTCGATATCATGGTGCAGTCAGCAACAGAGATATCGACACGGTCAAAGTGCCAAAAAATGTACAACACGTCAATGACGACTCAAAAGTGTGTGTACCTACAATATTTTTGGCGCTTTAACTATATCGATATCTTTGTTGCTCACTGTTCCCAGATACAACTAAGAGCGTGCAAACAAAATTCGGTGATTTTGATGTTTTTCAAATGCTTTAGAAAGCAATAAATCCTTAAGTTTTTAAAGAAAAACTACTGTAACATATAAATAAACTCTTTTTCTAGGGATTAACGGAAAGAAATATTTTATTAGCAACACAGATTTCTTTTACTTAGCCAATTTGTTGAAGGGTTTTCACAAAAATACGCGTCAGAGCTGTCTTTCACTTGAAAATTTTCCATTAAAATTTACCATAAACGATATAAACTTGTTATTATCTGATAGACAATATAGTCTACTGGGGATTAACGGATTAACATGAATCAAATTATTGGTTTTTATTATTCAAATATCATTTTACATAATTTGAAAGTTGAACCATTACTTTATTTTTTTTCTCATTGATTTTAATGTAATTACAAATGAAACAATTTTATTGTAAATTTACAGAATATGTTTAGTCTAACCATATTTTTTTCATGGCTAAATATGAGTTAATTTACATTTTACGATTTTTTAAACATTGGTCCAAAACCACTAAGGTCAGGTGGGGGAAGAGAAACGCAGAGATAAGAGGGCTCTACAGACCATAATCACTCATAACTCGACGAGTTATGGTCTGTGGTGCCTCTTACCCCTGCCCTGCCCCTGAACTTCTCTTCCCCCACCTGATCTTATATTACGTACGTAAAAAATGTGTGCGCCCTCTTAAAAGATAAATACTCTATCACAATTTGAACTTTGACACGCGTCTTTACTTTGAGATGAAAGTGATACGCTGCAATGCTCTTTCTTTTTACATTTAAATGAGTGCCTTGGTGTTAGTTACAAAGTAACCCAACAAAGGGGTTTCTCCTCTTTTTATATCAATTATAGTTTGGATTCATTTGTAACTTTTACTCGCAGGTGGGCGGGGAATTAGCATTCTGGTTAGTTGATAGTTAGGCTGTTAGTTAGCCTCGTTAGAAACATTGTTGCTTAGAACAGAAAGGCTGTAAGTGAATCGACAATTTCGACGGTTTACGATGTTATTGAAATGTGTGAATTTGCGAAGTGTAGGTGTTGGCATTAAGTCGTAATTGAGACAAAAACGTGGAAGGAATTTTATAGCTCTAATTAGAATGGTCATAAATAATTTGATCAATTAGTGTATGTGTGAAGTACCAGGTTTTGTTTGAATTTAAAACTTTACCATGTTGTGCCCAATTTTTGAGATTATCGGAAGAAGATGGGAAGATTACTAGTTTAACAGAAGCATACAGTCCCTGGCATCTTACGTGGCAAGATTTTAAGTAGTGGCGTTAACTTTGCTAGCTTTTCCATGGAAAAAGCGGTGAGCTAACTTTTCTCCACTTTTAAAATTTTTACTAAGTTTGGAGCCGTGGACTGTTATCCAATGTAGACATGGACGGCTGTCGAGTATAAAGAGCCCGTTGAGTGGAACAATAAATAGGCTAGTGTAACAAATTAATACTTACCAGCCGGTTTAGGGCGGTAGGGTGGGAGTCGAGTCGCGCGTGAGACAAAGCTGTACCTGTCATTGTCTAATTAAAGACTATAAGCTAACGTGTTAAGCGTATAGGACAGTTAATCCACTATTTTTAGTCATGTTTGAATCAGTGCCTCCAATACATACCTGTTAAATACTTTTAAGTACAGATATATGTATATGTATAATGTATAAGTAATAGAAATAGTAATAGTAATGTCTTTAGATTTTTGTACGCCCCGACAGGGCATTTAATTAATTAGTTTTAAGTTAAATTGCTACGCCCCAACAGGGCATTTTTAACATTTTGTAACACTTTATTGTAAAAATGTTATAAAGCAATAAAAATTTGAATACTAGAATACTAGAAAAACCTAAAAATATACATCTACGGGGCAGACGATGCGCGTATTTTAAATACGCCGTCTGCTAGAGGCCAACCATAGTAACATCTCAGGAAGTATAAACAGGAAGACAAATAATTCTAAAATTATTTTTAATGACATTGGTGTGAAAAGAAAATTTTAATTCCTGGCAATCAAACATAGTTCCGTCTGCAATAAAAATGTTGATTACATAGATTACGCTCATTATTTACATGATACCGTCTATTATTCCAGTAAGTAAATAGAAAATCGCCGACCTTGACACAGTCCATAATACACACTTACTAATAACACATCTACAATCTCATTGTCTATTAATAAGCGTAGGTGCAGAGATGATCACACACAAAGCTTGTATCTGTTATTAATCACTTACAACTTATAATCTTCGAAATATCATGGCTCGTTAAACCGCTATTTGCAACCTTTCGTCAAAAGGAGCATTAAGTTTATGAAAACAAACTTTAAGACAAGGTTGATTCTGGTTTAATGGTCGATGATATTCGTTATTGAGATGATTTGATACTAATAGAGATGTTAAAGTAGTTTGGAATGAATGTAAGTGAAGTTATGGCCTTAGCATTTAAGTGCTTCGTTACGCACGGCACCTACTTAACGACTTCATGGTGAACCATAACACATCAATAATTAGATACAATTGCGAACTTTTTTTACTTACGTACCTACTTACATCACGGCTGTATTCCCAAATAGGGCAGGTAGAGCTCACAAAAATTAAGAGGTATGATAGTGACAGTTTCCCTTTAGCTGACTAGCTACTCTGAATGCGGGTTTTCATTCCAGTTTCTAAAATGTATACAGAAAACGCAACTCAAAAACTCAAAACAAAAAATCCTACGTAAACATTGCACATAAAATATATCCACAAAAAGTATAATTGGTATTTAAATGATCACGTCACACTATTGAAACAAGTGTCAAAATGTATATAAAATGTTATAAAAGGAGAATTAGATAACTGTTTTTTGGATGTTTAGCTCTTAGGAAGATACCGGTTTGTATGTCTAGGTCGTGACATTTGGAAGGTCAGGTCCACGAATTTTAATTGGGTCCTTACAAGATCTTAACTATTCGTTTTTTGCTAAGTTCAGGTAGAAAACCTAGGCTTTATTTGTATAGGGAGCTAAGGCTGCGGTATGTAGTTGAGCGGGATAAAGAGCAATATGGTTTTGTGAGGCCGTGAAATTACATTACTTGACTGACAAGGCATAACTAAAAAAATGAAGAGCCAGGTGTGAATAATAGTTTCTTTTAATGATCTGTATCTACTATACTTTACATGTACCTAATATCTACTAAATCGCGGAAAAATTACAATCCGCCATGATTTTGGCACAAATTAGTAAGTACTTACCTAATTCTTTACAAGTTAGTAACACATTTAAAATTTTACTCAACCAAACCGGAATAAAATTTTGTCTAGAAATAAATCCCTGTAGTCGCTTTTTTCGACTGAAAAAAATATTGATATATTTTAGCAACCTGCCAACCTGTCAATATTATGACTTCATTTGTCTAACTTCATGCATCGTAAGACCAAAACGTAACCCCATTTGGGAATACAAGCGTGATAAATGTATGGACAATTTTAGTCTCGTTTGGTTGATTCGCCCTTAAATCGCTTTCCGCTTGCAGCAAGGCAAATCCTTAGTGGACCGCACCAATGGCTCCCCTAATCACTCAACCCGAGTGTGACGTGGAATCCTCTATCTATGGCCTGTAAAAGACCCACAAAAACTAGTATTTGGCGCGGACGCCGAGAATTTAGACATTTCTTATCGAATGCCTCGATCTGAACACTTAATTTGGCTTTTTTAGGAACCTGAGAGCTTAAATTGTGTTTAGAATAATTATTAAACTAATTATTTAGTTAATCCGTGCTTTTCCTCTTTGCCGTGTGGTGTCGGGTCTAGAATAACACCTCTCCATTTTTCCGTGAATGTCGTAAGACCTCTATGCTTTAGGCGATAGGCTAGCAACCTGTCACTGTTATCTGTTCTTAAACCTAAAAGTATGCTAGAAGTGGGTGAGAGGTATGAAATTTAGTCATAAGTAATCAAGGTTTTGTGAATGTCACGTTTTGTGTGCTCCGCCTAACCCTTTTGGGAACATAAGCGTGATTGTACGTTGTTGTTATGTCGTTGTATTCTTATAAATATAATTGGAAAAGGGCAAAGTTAACAGTATTTTTTTATCTTATTACTTTGGGTCTACAAAACCACTGTCAAGGTCGTTGAAATGATCAATAGTTAGCATTGACTCTATTTTTTACGTATTTTCCGATCCTTAGCATACCAGTGTTTGTCCCCGATTTAAAAGAAAAAGCGGCTCTCCCTCGCGATCCCCAACGTCATCGTTTGTTCTAAAATAACTTGCCTGAACTGTTTGGTCCTAATGGGCATTAGCCCTAACGACCAATTGCCATAATAATCATTTCTCATAATGTAATGATTGTCCTAAAGCCCATTTGTCCAAATCATTTCTACCATAACTATAATTAAGTAATATCCCTAATGTAACTTTGCATATTCCTCGAAAACCCTAATAACGAGCTAGGAATTCAGATGTAGATTCGACAAAAACATTTGATTAGAGCAGACATTTTTTAATGTCTATCATAATTTGCGTGTTAATATTTCACCTTTCCATTTCTTCCGTGGATGTCGTAAGAGACGACTAAGGAAATAGGCTAAGGTCTTTTTTAGGCGACAGACTGTCACTATAATACCCGCCAACTCGGACCTAAAAAACTATGCTGAAACGTGAAATGTAGTCATGGGTTTTGTCTATGTAGCGTTTCGCATGCTCTGCCTACCCTATTTGGGAATACGGGAGTGATGTATGTATGTATGTAATTTCTACTTACCTGCTTTGTTTTGACCATTTTGTCCACCGAACGAGTAATCTATACTAATATAATAAAGCTGAAGAGTTTGTTTGTTTGTTTGTTTGTTTGTTTGAACGCGCTAATCTCAGGAACTACTGGTTCGATTTGAAAAATTCTTTTTGTGTTGGATAGACCATTTATCGAGGAAGGCTTTAGGCTATATAACATCACGCTACGACTAACAGGAGTGAAGAAATATGGGAAAATGTGGAAAAAACGGGGGGAAATTGTCACTATTCCACGCGAACGGAGTCGCGCGCACAGCTAGTACCTACTTAAAGATACTAATCAAATTCATTGTACCTACCAACGGTCTACCGTGTAATACAAATTACAATAAAAAAACTTCCGATGCGATCTACAAAGCTGTATGTCGTCCCATTGTTAGTTTTTCTAGACCAAATAGTTCAATAGCCCCATCAAGCCAGTGCTTCCTGTGGTGACGAAGATACGTCTACTGCTATTTTTAGTGACTCATTCATACTCGTAAGTTGACAAGTGTGTGAACTATAATGCCACGGGTTTGAATTGTTTGTTAATGTAGGCAATACATCTGTCAGACGTAACTTCCCTACTTACTTTTTCTTTTGGCGATATAAAAAAAATCTGTAGGTAGGTACAAAGATTTAATGAACCTTTTAACCACTCGTATTATATCTTCCGTGGATGTCATAAGAGGCGACCAACAAATTGGGTTAGATAAGCTTAAAGCTAAGCGTCTTGTCGGTATCGTACGCATCGGACGTATCGCACGCAACGGATTGTAGTATTCTTTGTATAGAAACTCATACAAGTGCGTCCACCTGTCCGTATCGTACGCATCGCATTTCGCCATACATTTGATTGAATCCGATGCGTCCGATGTGTGCGATGCGGACCTGTGGACGCTTAGCTTTAGACGACAAGTAACCTGTCACTGTTTCATTAATTTCATCAGTTTTTAAACCTAAATTTAACGTTTTGTATGCACTGCCTGCCCCATTTGGGAACACAGGCGTGATTGTATGTATGTATACATGGTGCTCGTGAGCATTGCGAGAGATTTCAACCACGAATTCCAGAGGCTATAAGAAGTAATAAATGTTATATGAACTTAGGTCGAAACACGATTTTTTTTTATAATTTTCATACATAATACTTAATTGCTAATGTCGTATAAACGTGCCTTAACCCCTCGTATGCCGGGAATGAAAAATATACTGCATTCGAGCCTCTTCTGTTTCAATATCTACAAATTATGGTGATTAAAATAAAAATAAAAAAAAATATCCTTAAAATGGAGCAGATCTGCTCCGTAGCATACGAGAGGTTAATAATAGTAAAAAAAATCGTGTTTCGACCTAAGTTCATATAACATTTATTACTTCTTATTATAGCCTCTGGAATTCGTGGTTGAAATCTCTCGCAATGCTCACGAGCACCATGTATAAGCATTATTAAAGATATCTACTCGAAGTGCTTTAGACATCAGCGTCGCACAAAATCGATTGATAGTGTAACCACAATCTTGTTGAATCTCAGGCGGCAGCTAACATAGCACACCAACAGTAACAGCCAAGAAATTGCCTTATAATCTACAGATTCTACAGAGTAGTTTTGCCAAATCCAAAAATTCTAAACCAGTTACGGTTGTGTGGGTCATCATCATCATTTAACAACTGACTCTCTGTCATTTAGTGAAACAAGTCTTACGACAGAAGAAATGGAGAGGTATTTTCTAATAAACCCCCACACGGTCAAACGAAGACTCTTTTAAAGTTCTATTCAAGTCACCAGGGTACCATAACCTCCAAAAGGGTCAATGCTAACCAACAACAGCCTTCCCTAAGCCGATGGTGGGTGTCCCGCTGACTCACACCGGCAAATAGTAGGAGGACCATTACTAACTACGATTACTACTGTCTTGTCATTATAGTGTTGTTGGGAAATCGCGGTAAGGTTTTAAACAAGGACCTTGATAAGCCCTTGCATCGTTTTAACTTGAATAGAGCTTACAGGTTATAATCACGTCTGTATTCTTAAATGGAGTATCCAGAGCACACAAAAAGTTACAGTCAAAAATAATATTTGGCAAAGTTAAATAAATAATATCTATTTAAAACATCGTGGTATAATAGTAACAGGTAGTTAGCTTGTCGCCTAAAGTTTACTTAAGCTATGTTCTTAGTTGCCGCTTGTGACGTCTACCAAAGAAATGGAGAGTTTTTATTCTAGACCATGCACCACACGGGGAAATATTTTCGATAAACTTCCACAAATCAATGAAAACACTAAAGTTGATTTCATGATTTCACCTCAGATATAAACAGAACCGCCGGCTTGAATATTAAAATATAATAAAACGGTAAATTAAATTAATTAGAAACTGTATCAAGGCTTCACAATAATGACTTTCCTATACTTTCTGTTTAATTTGCAACACGTGCCACTTTCTGCGATGTTATTATACTCATTTTAATCACGGGTTATAATCACGCGTGGTGATTGTACGCCGCAAATCATCTCGCCACCGCATTTTGAATTGTTAAGTTCAACTATCGCTGATGTCTGAAAGTGTACCATGTGCGTGTGAAGTTAGAACTACAGATGCTTTGGTTTAGTTACAAAGATAAAATAGGTGAAGACAGTGCATTTTGCAGCTTTTGTTCGTGGATATGAAGTGTTTTAGCATATTTTTGTATGGTCCAAGTTTGATAAATGAGGTTGTAATAGTGACATGTTGTTTTCATCCGAAGAACAAAGTAGGTACCTACCGTTATAAATTTTCTGAAATAATTCAATAATTTTGAAATTGGTCTTTAGATCGGGAATATGTTTGTATTTATCTAACTAGAATTAGGTTATGTTATAATTCATAAGGCCCAAAAGGCCAGATTATGCGGAATAGAAGCCACGCGCAGCGGGGCTTGATCTTATTTGTTACAAATATAAGTCCACAATGACACCTAAGATGCTTTAAACAGTTATTTTCTACCATTTGGTCAATCTATAATCTTGAGAATGATACGCATTTTACATCCCGTTCCTTTTCATTTCTGTAGATTTAATTAATGTTATTTTTTGCTCTTCAATAAAGCTAGTTATTTGGAGTTTTGAAATATTATTCATTCGGACTTCTTATTACTCGATAGATACATTGAAATTCTGAATTTTGAAAACTGTGTATACCTACCATTGTAGGGCTGAAATGTTGACCATTGCTGCAGAGTCGGCGACTAGATCTATTACTACATTGTGTTCTTACTTCTTTTAAACAAGCTGTGGCATTGTCTTAAGATCATGACGTATCTAACGCGAGCATGGCGTGTCCAGCAAGCGTGTAGACGCGTGAAATGTAATGATCAGTGAAAGTGCTCAAACTGTACTTTATACTGTTCTTTCTTAATCATTTGTTTTCGTTTAAGGCAAATTATGAACTCATATCCAGGTGTGTACAATTATGCTGAGAAACAAATTGAGTTGGACATTTTGAGTGAATAAAAAGAAAAGTTGGCTTTCGATTTGTAAAAGAAATGTTGACGGTTTGCTGATTGGTTAGTCGCCGATTGAGAATGAAACTACAACTGTAATTTGTAAGTATTTTACATTAACCTGTATTCCCTAATGGGGTAGGCAGAGCTCACGCTACTTTACATAGACCAATACAAGACTGTTTCGTGTCAACGTCACATGTTTCACGTAGGTAAGTGTTTCAATTATCCAAAAATTTGTTTTTATCTTTCGAACAACTAGCAGTAAAATATTAACATTGTGAAAGAGAGATAATAAAATTATGCTGAAAGTGGTCCACGTGAAATGGCTTGTCTATAACGTTTAGTGTCCTCTGCCTACCCCATTTGGGAGTACAGATAGTACAGATGTTATTTTATGTACGTTTAATATTCGATAAGAGACAGGAATCTGCTCTATAACACCTCATAACCCCATGCCATAACATCCATAATTCGTAACAGATTGGCTGCGCACTCACGCGATATCGCAGCTCTTACCATCGTTAGGTGTCAAATGAAACCCGCCAACTTTCCACCATTATACAATACGGCTAATGGACGAGGCGATTGCTTCTGAGGTTTAGGATTATCATGATTGATTAATGAATGGAGATCATTAAGTACAAGTTGAATTAAATAACGTCTTGTCCTCAGAAACAAATTATGCTTGTTGGTAGCGAGTTGATGGAGGTGTTTACAATTGGACTGTATTAGCAAAAGTAGCCGAGGTTCCGTCGTCTTGTCGTGTCTTTTTTCTAATAACTATTTTCAGGGTTTTCATGTTGAATTTTTTGGACATAAAACTATTGGCTTATAAAGCAAAGTAATAGGATTTGTTTGAACGGGGTAGTAGCTGGGTAAGCGTTCTGTATGCATTAAATTTGATCTTTCCTACTACAATCACTAACTTAACCTTTAACTTTTGTCATGTCCACAGAAGAGACTAACTACTTTTCCGTGGAGGTATGACTCAGCATCAGCATTTCAGCCTTTAGATGGCAATAATAGGCATGCCACATTACACGAAGAGCAAATGGCCGATGGGGTCGAAAAGTGCTCGAGTGGAGACCACGGACCAGCAAGCACAGCGTGAGACGTCCTCCTACAAGATGGACAAACGACCTAATAAAGGTCGCCGGAAGACGCTGGATGCAGCTGCAGGTCGCTGCCAACCGGTAGGTAAAGATTGAAGTCCAAATGGGAGGCCTATGTTCAGCAGTACGACTCTACCATACATTAAATTAGAAAAGTGGAACGTTTTTCCGGGTTATCTTGGTATTTATTGATATCAAGTGTCTTATGTTGACTGCTTGCAAAAATAATTAGTACCTACACTTATTAAATCCAATAGTTGCCTGATATGACTAACAATAAATGGAATGTAATATTCAGAGTCGTATACAAACATTTTAAAAGAAACGTTAATTATGAAACTTTCTACACGATATTGCGTGCTCCTTTTTCATTCAGTCAACACTGAAAAGGAAAAAAATGACTATTCGGTACACTGTCAATGGACCCACGATTTTTGACTTACATACTGACCTAGTCAGACTTACTTCATAATAATAAAAACGGTAATGATCAACAAACGGTCCCTCCCCGTACAAGGTCCCGTTCCGTTACAACGTACTGGCCAGTTACCACTTCCTTTACACCTCACACTTAAGCCAAACAACTATAAACCTTACCACGTTGACATAGAAATCTCTGGTATTCGGTTACTGTCCACTCGTTTAAAGAATGCCGTTTGACATAGAAACGGGTGACTTAGTTTGTTAGCTACTAGCCAGTTTAAAGGGATATGGGTAGGTTAGGTTTTTTATAACTTTATTTTATTTAGTGTATTTAGGCCGATTTTTATGTAGTGTCGGGCTTGGAATAATACCTTTCCAGTTCTTCTGTGGGGGTTGTAAAAGGCGACTAAGGAAATTATGGAGGAACCGATATGGCGTATTTTAGGCGACAGGCCAGCAATCAATAGTGACACTATTGTAACTCTTAAGTTAACACCAAAAAATAATGCTAGAAGTGGCTATTAAACGTGAAATAGTGGTTATGCTAATGCTAAAGCTACTCAAAACACCAATCTAGAGCAGACGAAGTCGCGGGTAGGAGCTAGTTGTGGTACAAATAGAGACTCTATTTAGAGTTCGTATAAAGTCCATTTCCCTCGAAACGGGAAGTTCGTCCAATATCACATTATGTGAAGACACCGTTAATTAGTAATTGTCGTAAATGGGGTGAGTAGGGATGACAAAGGGATGAGGTTCTATGGGCTACTACTACCTAAATAATATGTTTTAGTTATTAACTGAGCTCTCGTAATGGACGTAACCCAAAGTCGATCCAACAATTTACTTCACGATCGAGTTGACCAAACTATTTTTTTGTCTAGGGATAAATCACTCCTTACCCGCTTTTTTCATTTGAAAAATCGATTTACACGTGAGTAGATAGAGATTAATTCCGAGACTAAATTTTTATTTCATTTGGTTGAATGCTCTTTCAGCATACTTAGTGGTGGCAATAAGCTCAGCAAGTCAAGACTCGTGCATCATAGAAAAATACAAACGACTTTGCACGGCATACATGGTGCTCGTGAGCATTGCAAAAGATTTCAACCACGAATTCCAGAGGCTATAAGAAGTAATAAATGTTATATGAACTTAGGTCGAAACACGATTTTTTTTTATAATTTTCATATATAATAATTGCTAATGTCGTATAAACGTGCCTTAATAATAGTAAAAAAAATCGTGTTTCGACCTAAGTTCATATATGACATTTATTACTTCTTATAGCCTCTGGAATTCGTGGTTGAAATCTCTCGCAATGCTCACGAGCACCATGTATATAGATTATCTCTCGCGCATTTTTGTGCTAGCCAGCCTGGACCAATAACAAAATTAGGTTTGCTTAAAATCTAGTACAAAACGTTTTATTGTAGTTTTAACATTAATATTGTCCCTACTCACCCACATTTACGGTACATGTTTGACGGAGGGAGCGTTAATTGGACAATACTTAAGCATCGATAGCATACGGTTACTTGATTATGAAAAGCGTGCAATCGCAGGGAAAGCGTGAACAATTAGCCGATGGCACGACTGAAGGCTTCCGTGGCGGACATTATACCTACTGATAATATAATTACTAATTAGCAAAGCAAACAAAGAGGCAATTTGTGGCACCTGTATACAGAGTGAGACATAAGTCATAAATATAAATATTTGCTTCCAACGTAGTATTTCAAGGCATATCGCTAACACTGAAAGAAAACAAATGAACTTTAATGATAATAGTAGCGTAATGTTATGACTTTTGAATTTGTCTTACTGTTCCTACCAGCTAGTACAAAGAGATTGAATTTGTAGTCTTAGTAAAGTACTATGGGTATGGATCTATGACGACGTTTAATGTAGCAATAAGGGTGACCATGAAACTCTGTAAATTTAAAACTTTTTTGTTCAGTGATTAAAAAACACCATTCACATTTTTGGCTGTTATTACGTCCATACGTTTTAACTAAAGTTAAACAGTAATGAACACATATTTCTATTCACGCCCTAGGTTTCAACCTGTACATACCTTGGCCAGAATTAGCTGTTAACGTTTAATTAAATAGTTGACTAAAGATTCTATTAAGTTCGTCAGATACATGAGTAAAAAATATTGAACACGTATTTTATCTTTTCTTTAACTTAAAAGAACCGACGAGGATACAGTGTTCTGAAGTTCCAAGCGATTTTCAAAACAGCCTACCATTCCAACCATGTACAACTATGTAGCTACCTACTTACATGCAAACTCCTTACAATACCTACCTACAGTAAATTCCAAAGACATAAAAAGTCGCATTTGATCGTAACGTGTTAATTTTATCCTCTTCGAGTCATGACCCCAGGCATAAGCGCCGTTCGAACATTTTTGACAAAAACCCAATACAATTCACTTTATTTTCAATAAAAAGCTGGTAAAAGCAGATATCACACCTTAAGGTTAAATTTTTAAGGTTTATTGTCTCTTGGGATTGTGTGAGGATTATTGTAAACCGCAAGTTAGTGTGGGCGTTTAGCCAAAATTCGCGAGGTCACTCTCAAAGGCTTAGAAGCATCATTGACGAGACTTATCTTTTTGGAACGAGATTGGTGAACTCTTTTATGTATGTCGTTTTGGTACGAAACCTTTTCAATTTAGATAACATTTAAGGCTTCACTTGAACTTTATTGCGCTTTCCCTGACATATTTTCAAGTAAAACGCCTGGTAACTATCGTAGAACAAAAAAAAGGTCAATGGAGTGTCGTGGTGACGTCTCCTAGCCACCCAATAAAATTGTGTTTTTTTTAGGATACAGTTGACAGTAAGTTGGAGATATTTACAATTATAAACACATTTCTTTATGGCACATCTCCTGAGCATAAAACAATACCTATTTATATTACAACCTTATTTTAAACGACTCTGTCACAGTCATTACCTGGCTTCCGGAACAGAATAAGAACATAAAAATTTGTTTGACCCTAATACAGTGAGAGAGATAGTGAGTGAAACGTGTGGTAAAACAGTAACTACAAAATTCAATCGCTCAAATATAACTATGGTTTAATTGTTGAGATAGTCACGAGTTATACGATTATTGGAATTGAAATGAAATTGAAGGCGGTACAGTTGTAACGGAATGTAACCCACTACCTACTGGCAAAACACTTATTCTTAGTTACACTTAGGTTTAAGTATACATAGGTACAGATGTAGTGAGAAACTGTTTTCCTTCGTAATTTTTCGGAAAAGTTCGTATTTATCGTACTCTCTCAAATAGCTTCAGTACCCATCTTAAAGCCGTAGGGGTAAGTCGCATCAGCAGACCAATATATATATAGAGTGGATAATACGCAATCCAAATATTCGCTATAGTATCATTCTTTTCAAATTACTTATAAAAACGTTGCATAGCCATGCTAAAACCTCGAAAACGGTTAAAAAAATCATTCCAAGAAAATTATATTTAATATTAACCTGTATCATATCGAAAAATAGCATATTCAAAAATAGCAACAACTCAGAGTATTCTAGCAAAGTTTTATTTTGTTGTCCTTTTAATTAACGTTTTAAAGTGGAGATAATGTTTGGTTTACTAGTGACAATAAAACTGAGTTGATATTTTCAAAGTTACAGGAAGTGGTTGTAACATCTCTATATTATACATTCACATTATTCATTTTGACATTTGACACTAAACAATAAAGTTCCATATTAATGGATATGAGAATGTCACTGATTTAATACGATCATTCATTGACAGTTCGGATGTCATCGTATTCCGATAAAGATCCGAGTTTTCCCGAAGGAAAATAGTTTCTCACTACATCTGTAAATACCTAGTACTAACACAGGTACAAGTCACTAAACATAAACCAGGTAATAATGTTTTAACAAACTTGTGAATTATAAGTTCCACTAGATACCTAATGTTTTAAGTTTAAAAGTAAATTTGTTGCTACCTAGTGAAGCTTGTATTCTTGGGAACGACATACATAGTAATTACTTATCTGTGTACCTATTTAATATCAGTAAGATAGTAATCATTTTAACAAACAAGTGGTTGGATATGTTAATGTGGCTGAACTCATGAATATCACGCCTTCTTCCTTGTGGAGTAGGCAGAGACAACAGAGCGCCATTCGCTTCTATTCTGACATACTTCTCTTGCTTCATTCACATTCAATTGTTATCCCCTTTTGTCATAGTTTGTCATCGTTTTCGGGAGGTTCTAATTTAGCTTCTAGCGTTAGCATCTTCAGAAAATCACCGATAGATATCTAATACATACATACATCACGTATGAATTCCTAAATGGGGTAGGAAAAGCGCAAAACGCTACATAGTCAAAGCCATGACTGTTTCACGTTTTGTAGGCACTTTTAGCATAGTTTTTAAGTTTTATGTTAAAAGATACAATAGTGACATCTTCCCAGCTTGTCGCCTAAAATATAACATAACCTTTTTCCTTAGCCTCTTACAACATCTACGAAAGAAATAGCGAGGTATTATTCTATATCCGAAAATTTATAAACACAAAAAATTATCCCATCTGATTAAAAAAAAAACAATCCGCAGATGTTTCCACACTGACGTAACGCATGACCCTTTTCGGAAAATGACAGTTACGAGTTCATCGATCGGAAATACCCAAAGTTTATCGACCTAAGGGCATAACTAAAAAGGAATTTTATTGGCAAAAATATGGTGGCCAAAATCAAAACAGTGGTCGGGTATTCGGGCTAGCGGTGGGCGCGCAGGTGTGGCAAAATAGTCGCGCACACGGCGCAGCCAACACGCGTTGCCCGTGCGCATCTTTTATACGCGTGCGTAGTGCGAATACGAGTTTGCAAATGTGAAGTGTGATTGTTGTTTTGTGATTAGTGTGTGTGAAAGTGATTGATTGATTTAAGTGTACGTTAAGAAGATTGTGTTGGTTGATTTTTTTTTTGGTAAGAATGTTTTTTTTTTAATTTTTCGCGGGCGGTGGGGTCCACAATAATTATTGACAACGGTATTTCATGGAACTTTATTAAGTGCGACAATTTTAAATCATATTGTAAGGTCGATTGTTTGACGAATACCTAATTAGAGAGTAAATAAGTTTAGTACTTGGTAAAAAATTGGTAGGTATTCATCAAGATCATTCATTTAAGTATGTGGTTTCAAAATAATGTATTTCTAATTTTCATAAAGTGTTTTGTTAACTTTTGATAAATCAGTAGTATAAGTCAGGCATATACTTGTTAAAAATGGCGACAAAACGTGAAATAGTCATGGTTTTGCCCATGTAAATTTTCGTGTGCTCTGCCTGCCAAATTCGTGAGTACAAGCGTGATGTTTATATTTGCGTAAGTCATATTTTTTTAACAATCGGGCTTCAATCCCACTATTCAGATATTCTAGTCAATTTTAATATTTATACTAGTTTTATTGGTATAACCTTGTTAAGTAAATCCGGCTCGGACTATGGCAAATTACTTATGCAAAATTACGCAAACGACGGACGCAAAATCTTAAAATCCTAATTTGCATACCGTACTCCTATGACCGATGATCTGTTAGTCATATTATGGTGTTTTGATGTCGAACTAAAAGTATCGATATTTTAGCTGTCTAATTTGATCCATGTCTAAGTATCTAATAGAACTTGTATTCGAAATATCAGTTATTTAGATAACTAGTTCGAATTTTAGAACTATGCGTTGATGAATCTGTATGTATCATTTAGGCGACAGGTTAGCAACTTTCCATCTGTTTTTAAGCCTAAAATTATGGTAGAATTGTCTAATAAACGTAAAATATATTACTTTGTCCATGTCACGATTCATGCAATTTGGGAATACAGACGGGACTTTATTACATACGTATGAAATGTTTATTTTTTTCTAATAAGTTATAAAGTTTCGTGTTTAGTTTGGGCAGGTAGCAACAGTGTGTCATCCGTTTCGAGTCGTAAAAACTTGTATGGAAATTATTCGTCACTTTCACATGTTTGGATAATGCATAGAAAACGTTGGTTTTAGTTACCAAAGTTGACATAAAATTATGTAAATAATTTTAGTGTAGAGACAGGAATTTTGCTGGTAGCAACAGAATTCACAGATTTTTTTAAATAATGAGAAATATATTTTTATAACTGTTGAATAAAGACATTTTCCAGTCTTACTATAATATCGTTACATATTACGACAAAAAGATAAAATCTTTATTTTAAATTATTTAATGGTTACTGGTTCAAAAGGTCAACCTTATTTAAATAACCGCTTAGATAGGTACATGATTATAATTAAATCGTTATCACATAAGGATCAGGCCAAACTATGTATTATTCAACACAATTTTTATAATGCTAAGACATAACACTATTTAAATCTACACCTAGTAAAGTCATATTAATTCAGATATTAGTATAAAGTAGCAGAACCGACAAACTTTGTTCCGCCTTATTAGGTTTTAGTCTGAGTCAGTCGTCATGCTACGATTTTTGTCACATCCCCCGGGAACGGGATAAAACGTATCATTTATTCGTCTCCTGGTTCTAACCTGCCTCTTCACCAATTTTCAGCGAAATCGGTTCAGCCGTTCTAGAGTTATAAATAGTGTAACTAACGCGACTTTATTTTATAAATGTAGATTTAATACCTACATCATTAAAAATTGCAGGCGTCATAGACTTCATTTCTTAGACTTTTAATTAATAGCATAATAAACAAACAAGCATTGTAATAAAAGTAAAAGCTATTTCCACGCAAAGTCATCTATCCCCAGTAGGCGCAAAGTCCCCTTTAAATCTCACAAAATTACATAACGAATATTTCCACATTAACCTAGTTTAAGTGATTTGCCAGATTGGTTCAGCTAACCTTATTATTACCTCATAATCAACCTGTTAATAAAATTAATAATACGACATTGACTACTAGTAGCTATAACATACTACATAGTAAAAATAAGCCGACGATTTTCAAACTCACATACGAAGTAGCATGACATACGAAGAAAAAATATTTAGTATTTATTTTAGCTTCATCGTTTTATTTTGAACTAGCTTATGCCCCGCGGCTTCGCTCGCATTAGGTTTAGATTTTTCATACAACGGGATTTTCCCGCTAATTCCCGTTCCTGTGGGAATTTCGGGAATTCCTTTCTTAGCGAATGCCTACGTCATAACATCTACCTGCATGCCAAATTTCAGCCCGATCCGTTCAGTGGTTTGGGCTGTGCGTTGATAGATCACTATGTCAGTCAGTCAGTCAGTCAGTCAGTCAGTCACCTTTGAGTTATATATATATAGATGTCATAATTTTGGAGAGAAAAAAAATTGAGTTTAAAACCACTTTTAGGTACTTGTTTCCCGTATTTACTTTTTTATTGATTGGATGCGTCAACATTTTTTTTGTATTACGACATCCACGGAATAAACGGAACGGTGTAAAATTGTAGCACAGACACTACACGGTAAATTTAAATTCTTTTTTTTAATCTCACTCTTTAATTACTCACTATCATACAGCACTCGTGCATTCCCAAATGGGGTAGGCGGAACACAAAAAACGATACAGTCAAAATTACGACCATTTCACGCTTCGCAGCAACTTTTAGCATGATTATTTGTGTCTAATTATAATTATAAATGTTTTACTACTCTGTTACGTGTGGACTAAACCAACGTAATCTAGGAAAGTCTATAATTATTTTAAAATGGATCTTACAAGATATAAAGTTACTAAAGCTGTAAAATAAAGGATGCAGTGGTAAATATAATTATACATAAATCTCGAAAGTTATAAGTGATTTTGCAGTAATGTTCCTCCGGTGAAAAGAGTTATGGAGAAACCAATTAAATGTTAATTTTGAAATGTTGGTCTTGTAAATGATACGCAAATTAATTGAGAACGCTACACTGCGCAGTGTCTAGATATTAATATAATGCAGTTTAGTTGCAATGAAAAAAAAAAGAATACCGATCTGCTTGAATGAATAAATCGCCACTGAAGGGAAACTTATTGATAGTATTTTCAATTGAATGTTTTGCAGTCAATTCCAATTATCATGTAAACATTGTTGTTTGATTTACGATGAAAACGTAATGCATAGATACATGGTTGTAGTATAATGTTGTTTACTTTCGACAACTCGTGTGCTCTTGTGTTTAGAGTTACACCTCTCCATTTCTTCCGTGAATGACGTAAGAGTCGACTAGGAAATTGATTAAGGTAGCGTTTCCCAATTGCCGGGTCGCGACCCGGTACCGGGCCATCGAAATAAAATACCAGGTCGCGACATTTCCATTTTTAATGTACTTAACTAAAAGTCTGTTATTTTACCTAAAAGAAGCTTGGGTTCAAAAGTGTTAAGTGGGTCATGAAGGGGCAGTCTGAAAATTACCGGGCCACGGCAGGACAAAGTTTGGGAAACCCTGGATTAAGGTATATTTTAGGTGACAGGCTAGCAACCTGTTACTATCATACCTTTTAACTTAAAACCTAAATTTACGCTAAAGACGGCTGCAAAACGTGAGATAGTCATGATTTTGTCTATGTAGTAGTGTTTCGTATATTCTGTACACTTAGCACAGAGACACACGCGAAACGACACGCGCGCGAGAGTCTACCTGTCACTTTCTGACGTCACTAGTTAGACAGTGACAGGTGTAGTCTGTCGCACGCATCTCTACTCGCGTCTTGCTATGCTACGCCGGCTAGGTACCTTATTTGTATTCCATAGGCGTGATGTCTTGTATGATACATGTTGTAAGCGATGAGCTTCCAACCTATCTTAGATTGTATAATTTTAACCTATTTGTATCATTTTAACTTATTTATAACCTAAAAGTTGCCAAAGTGGTAGATTTGTCGGTGACATTTCGCTTCCTCTGCCATCTCTAGGAATGCAGACGATGTGTATGTAAATTCATGTATAATCTTTAGCCAAGCATCGATTTCTGACGCGTCGTGGTCTACCGGAAAGATATCCACATCATTTTCATTTTAATAATCGCAAAACATCGGATTTGATTCACATCAATATTCATACTTGATGTCTATACCTACGGCGGTTGGCCAGTCGCTTTCGTTCATCTGCACGTCTAGTGTATTCAAAACGATGATGAATTCGATATCGATTTCGTTTGCGAGTTATCGCGGAATTGTATGAAAACGCGTCGACCGCGGCAATTGTGGAAACGTTCCGCTGGCGGCGCTGTCTCGCTTTCCATACAATATTGCGATAACTCGCAAACGAAATCGTTATCGACTGCATGATGGTTTGGACACACTAGACGCTCTGGTTGTGCAACTCAGCGTCTGCGCTTCCCGTTAACTTGATTGATCGATTTCTACGACGTTTATCGTCAAATTGTTCTCTATAATAAACGGATTGCTGTTAGATTAGTGGTTGCAGAATTCGCAGTAATTCTAGGCTGGATGTAACACAAAATTGCGACATGTCACACTTTATTACACACGACAAGTGTCTTTTGTCCACTGCACATGCACTTACATCTTGTTCTGACATCAAACTTGGCCACTTCGAAAAAGCGATAGCTCTACCGCTTAAAATCTGGCCCAGAAATTATTTTGTCAGGAACATGGACACGACCATGAAATTGAAATTATTAATTCGTTTTTATGATTTCTCTGTGGTGTCGGGTTTAGAATATCACAGACCTGTCCATTTCTCTCATAAACTATGGAGTTAGGTTTAGGTATGCTTTTGGCGACAGGCTAGCAACCTGTCACCATTGTACTTCTTTTATGTTTAAATCAAACATAATGCCAATGTGGCTTCAAAACGTATGCTGTATGCTGTTATTTTCTTAACAGTTAACTGTTGTAATAATTATTAATACCTACTATCACAATGTAGGAAACCACAAGAAACCATTTTAATAAGTGCTAAAAAGGCTACTTTCTGAAAAAGGCGAAATGGAAACTGAGTAAGTGAATATTCACAGTTTAAGTGACTTTTTCTCATACATCTCCATAAGCAAACGACGGCATTTTATGGCCAAAATTTAAGGCATTCTTAGCCAACCGTTTTGCGAACAACTTTGCATGTATGGTTACTTTATGGATTCACTCTAAACTTGGCGTGCTACAGACCAAAAGCAGCAGATTTTTCCAACAACTTCCGAGCAGCTTGCAAGAAATTGTTGCTGCGAACTTTTTTTTAGATTTAATCGAGAGTCTTATCGGAATGTCAATCATGATAGGCATATTCACTGTAGACTACAAGTTCTTTCTCAAAACCTTTCCTTATTAGACAGATAATGTCAACAAGACTTGAGCTCTAAGGTCATTATCGCGGGTAAATGAATTAAAAAAAAAACTGGGTAAGAATTGCAATACTAATTGATAGCTTAAAAATAACAAATGCCGTATGGTGTCTATGTGTATGTGTGATTTAGAATAACACCTCTCCATTACTTCCGTGGATGTCGTAAGATGCAAATAAGGATATAGGTCAACGAATATTTTAGGCGATAACCATCAGCCTGTCACTATTGTAACTCTTGATTTAGAACCTGCAAAAATATTCCAGAAATGGCTACTAAAAAGTGAAGTAGCCATAGATTTGTCTGTGCAGATTTTTGTGTGCTCTGACGACCATACTTGGAAATACAGGCGAAGGCATTAAAAATAACCCTTTTGCTAGTAAAGCGTAGTTATAGTTACGGTTACATAGAGAGATTGGGCAGCAACTTTTGTCATAATGAGGACTTAAACGATGACTGCGATCTCTAGCAGGTATCATCAAAACCTTGACCTACAAAACTAGCTGGATACAACTGCCAAACATCTGATACTTGATCTTCCCACTCAAACAGCATTCAAAGCATCTGCAGCTGACTTGACCTACTCCTAAGCACACGAAGCTCAGTGAAATCGAAACTCAAGTGAGTTAGCCGTTGTTGATTTAACACTCGTAAAGATTACTGACGCGCCTTCGTTAAACAAGTTAGGCTGAGGTCGGGAGCGGTTTTGATGACAAACAAATCAATGTCAGCTTCTTTTTGACTAGATTTTTAGCTACTAATGAAGCGTAGATAGTGTGAAAAATCCTTTGCTGTTTCAACATGCTTGAAGGACTAATCGTCGTACATACATAAATCTGTATGGGAATATATGGGTTGAGCAGAGCATACGCAAAAAAGAGAAAGATAACTATTTAGCATAGCTTCAGCATAACTTTAGATTTAAACAATAGATGGAAAAGGTATGACAGGAACAGGTTACTAGCTTGCCGCCTAAGCATACCTAAACCACCATCGTTAATCGCCTCTTATGACATTCACGGAAGAAATGGAGATGTGTCATTCTGAACAAGAAACCACACTGAAAAAAGGAAAGGTTACGGTTGTGAAATGTTATGTAAAATTGTTACGTTTCATACTAGCTTAGCTTAGTTTCCTAGGTCATACAATGTATAGGTAAAGTGAAACCACGTAGAGGTAAAGTAAATGTTTATTGCTTTCGACACTGCCACTGCATTGAGCCACGCAAACCACCGCATTATGGCAAATATTGCCATCATTTCACGAAATTGCGCTCGCGATTCGTAACGGCGGTATCGTCAACAGCTCAACATCAATCTGATCATTACAGTTGTTTTCTTTCACCCCTGTTCTCTTCTGAGTTCACTGTGATGATTGACATCTATTTTCTCTTTTATTAATTTCATTATTAGATAAATATACAGAGTGTCCCAAAATTTGAGTCAAGCGAAAGTCCAGAGATTGTCCACCGTAGGGGTATGTAAATCACTACCAGGTATACAGCGATTTTTTGTAGTTTACGAGTTACAATTTTTTTATAGTATTTTTTTGTGACACCTTGACCTAGGCAGAATACATTGGCCTCAGAGGTATGAATTTTATTGTTGAGATGCATGCTTGATTTATTTTTCAAAATTTGTGAATAGTGTGCCTTGTGGATATCGTACATAGCGACTACCTAAGGAAATAGATTTATTTAGGTGAGTCAGTACTATACCTGTCAAATTAATACTAAAAATATGCCAGAAGTGGACACAAAACGTGAAACAGTTGTGCTTTTGTCTATGTAGTGTTACGTGTGCTCTGCCTAACCCATTTGGGAATACAGGCGTAATATAATACGTACCTATGTTGAAATTCTCTATATTACGAGTAGGTCATCTTACAACCTCATTAGGTTTTTCGCGTTCCTGATAATTCAACCCAAAAGATTTAGATAATGAAACTAGCTTGCATACTTTGTTCATAACGTGCCGATTCAATTCATAATGAGCAACAATTTTCCGTTTGTTGGCCAAGTGGGTTTGCACCAATAATTCAATCAATTAACTGACACCTGTAACGAAATTTCACCAATTAGGCGGTTGCGGTAACGAATTCCTGTCGGGTCGTAACGTAAAACGTTGGCGGTGGGAATATAGTTTCCTTTATTGATCAATAATCATAATATTTACTGCGAGATCGTTATAAAAGTTATTGCTCTTTTTAATATCTACTAATGCAATAATACTACAGTATTATCGCGAAATACTTACATACATTAATATTAAATACTGTTTTAAACTTTCGTGATTCTCACACATATTTATGTTTACGCGGGACTTAATCACGGTATTTTTTAATATTAGTCGAGAGGTAATTAAAAAATACCGTGATTTAGTCCCGCGTAAACATAAATATACATTAATATTCCCAAACTGGGTAGGCAGAGCGGACGAAATTGTGAGTGTTTCGCTTTTTTTCCCACTTTAGATAGACAGTGGGATAATATGTGACGCTATAAAAATAAGCATTGTTTCCGTAATAAGGTGTAGGTACCTATCTCTTCTAGTAAGAACAAAAATAAAAATCTTACTTTTTATTATTTTGTTTGGTGTTGCAATGCAGATGTGAGAGGTAAAAAACTGTATTTAATGCAGTTTTTTCTTAATTTACAGAATACCCAGAGTATAAGTAGGTTCAGAACGCACAAAAATATTTTCTTTTTTGTAAAAAAAAGTAACCTAAAATGCACCGCTTACCTATTTAGTTTAAGGACGCAGAATACTCTGTAGCGATTTAGTTATTTTTTCAATAATTTATGAAGTTGCTTATACTTATATCTCAGTAAATTATCGTACGGAGGACTGTAACAGATTGCAGGTATGCAATTGTATATGTTTACTCATGCGTGATAGAATGATTCCTTCGCACGAATATACTACTTGTTAAATTGCTAGCAAGGCGATAACAAATAAGCAACTGTCATTGTAATGCAATTAACACTAGTGGCTTGTTGTGATGGTCTTTGGCATGGTCATGTAGTCAATGAAAATGAGTCATCTACTGAGGTCGGTATTAAGGACATTTTTACAGTAAAAAGATACGAAAATGAATGCATTTGCATGATTAACGACAACACCTCGATAGGCAACTGCTATTTTCTAACGTTTCTAGTTAGACAGTGACAGGTGTAGTTTATTTCGCGTGTGTTTCAACTCGCGCCTTACCAGGTTGAGCATGCTCGTGCTCGAAGGGTTACATACTAAAAACACAAAAAAATACATAATTGTTTATGGTAGCCCCCCGTATACAATTATTATATTTTATTTTTAGTATTTATTGATATAGCGGCAAAAAAAATACATACATACATACATAGGTACATAATATTCTCACGCCTGTATTCCCAAGAGAGGTAGGCAGAGCACATGAATTCAAAAATTCAGTGCCACGTTTAGCAATTTCAGGGTACCTAACCAGATGGTTAAACGTGATATTGCAGTGACAGGTTGCTAGCCCATCGCCCACAATACACTTACCCTTTCCCAGAGTCGACTCTTACGACACCCACGGGAAGAAAGGGGGAGATGCTATTTTAACCCGGCACCACACGGGTATACATAATGAGTGAAAATGTCGCATCTACACATCACAGTCGAATCTAGTTAGCATACAGCCTCGTGACAGACGGAGGGATGGACAGCGAACTCTTAAGTGACAATAGGGCCCCGTTTTCACCCTTTGTGTACGGAAGCCTGAAAAGGAGGCTCTTTTCTGAGTTTATAAAATATTTTATGTATGTTTCGTGACTTGAACAACTAACTCCCCCTCAAGCTTGTCCCACACTGGACACCCTGTACATTCCGCAAAACCTAAAATTTCTTCTCGGGACACATGAGTAAGCAATGTCAAAACTGCAACCGTCACATCGATTATTTCGCATATCACACCACATTTGTGTATATTTCCAATGACAAGTCGCGGAATTACGCGAGTCGATGAGTAAGGCGTGTTGCAATCGAAAGTGGACGAGATGCGAGCCAGCTGCGCCGGCGCAGCGTAGAACAGAGCGGCCACTTTGTTCAAGTGAGCAAGTCAAATAGTTGAAATCTCCGATATTTTAGTTTCTAGTTCAGTGCCTTAAAAACGAATGGACTGACAAATGATTGGATGGAGCTAAGAATCGCTGCAAGGCTGCCTTTCGATTGAAACTGCATCGAAATTGCTACATCCGTTTGAAAACACTATAACTACACACTTTAGCTTCACTTTTAATATTTTTTTAATATTGAGAAATAACGGAATTACTCACGTTGTTTATACCGAGATTAGCTCGACATGTTTCGGATCAATCCGTGATCCATCATCTGGAGCTACGCGCCACGGCAGCGGACAGACGCGCACGCTAATCTCGGTATAAACAACGTGAGTAATTCCGTTATTTTTCACTATAAGTGAGTCCCACGGTAGTTTTATGTTTATTTTTTTTTTAATTTCGCATTTGATTTGATTTCATTGTGGGTTTCTAACATACATACATACATATACATATTCTCACCCCTTTATTCCCAAGAGGGGTAGGCAGCGCACATGAATTCAAAAATCCAGTGCCACGTTTAGCAATTTCAGGGTAACCATATATTTATACGTGAAATTGCAGTGACAGGTTGCTAGCCCATCGCCCACAATACACTAACCCTTTCCCAGAGTCGACTCTTGCGACACCCACAAACAGCACCAAAATTGTGAAAAATAGCACGACCATAATTTTAGGCTGCAGTCATTTTTTTTCGTATGAAGTTAAAGTGCGTATGTATCTACGATCTTATAAATTCACGGTTTCTAAAACCGACTCTTAGCAAAACTAATGTTTTGTCGTTGAGAGTGTTTCTTGACATTTTAAGTAGTTGCGCTGACATAAGCTATGACTGTGGAGGCTGTCATTACTATCTTAAACACGGGTGAAATACGTGTTGGTGTATTACTGTATTTACATACGATGCTTGCGAGATGTTTTAGTAAGCAACAATCAGTAATTTAGAAGATTAAAGGATGTCTTGGACGACCGATCCTATCACTTTTAGCAAGCTTTATAAACACCACTATTATCTTTAACCTTGAACGTTCTTTAGTTATTGTTGTTTATCTACAAACGAAAGTCTTTAATCAGTGTGTGTTACTAGAGGTGACTTACGGCACCGAAACGTGGTCTTTCACTATTCACTATACGCCTCATCTCAAAGCTCAAAGTCGCTCAACGAGCTATGGAAAGGGCTATGCTCGGGCTGTCAACGCGATCGAATCAGAAATGAGGAGATCCGTAGACGAACTAAAGTCACCGATGTAGCTCACTGGATTAGCAAGTTGAAGTGGCAATGGGCAGGCCACACCGAGCAGATGGGCAATGGGGTCGAAAAGTGCTCGAAACCATGGACCAGCAAGCGCAGCGTAGGACGTCCATCTACAAGATGGACAGACGACCTTATAAAGGTCGCCGGAAGACACTGGATGCAGGTCGCTCCTTACTGGTGCATATGGAAGCTAGTCCAAAGGGGAGGCTTATGTTCAGCAGTCGACAGTATGATGATGATGACCTACAAATAAAAAATACGTGTCTTTATGTTAGAAATGTCTACAATCACAATCAGTAAGGACTTGTGTAAGAATAATTATGATGTCATTTAGCTATCTAGTCAGTTAAACAGTCGATAGATTAAAATATTGAGACATTCAGTGCTCATAGTTAGTTTTTCATTACTATTTTATTTATTCTAATTGTATCTTTTTCATTTCTGCTTAATACAAGTTTTAAAAACAACAAAATTTATCTCAATGGATGGTATGAATACGGATCTTATTATTATGTACAGACAGATATCAAATGTCATCGACTAATTATAATACAAGTTACAGACAAAATTAATCAATCTCATGATATTCTTTGCTTTGAACAGAATTAACATTCTTGCCTCTAGACTGTGTCTAAATTCTACCTGACAGGTCACAGGTCAAGGCCAGAGACACAATATTTTAAAGCAATGACTATGTATGCTAGTGACTATGCATGTGTTTCGAAGAATACTCACACATTTTTAATTTGCATCTAATTTGCAAATTCACACGTTCAAAAACAAAAGACGAATCTTCAAATTATGCTAAAAATGGTGAAAAAGGTGTGAGGTGTATCATCATTTGCTGGACATTCCTCTCACATGGTACGCTACTGAGTACGATCTTCAGCCACTCTCGTCCATCTCTTACCAGCTTCCTTGCGTATCATCACTCCACCGCATCTGAGGACGTCTTACGCTACGTTTGCCGATCTGCGGTCTTCACTCGAAAACTGGTCTACTGACTACTCCAACGGTTCCCAGTTTTTCAGGTTAGGGCCCTGCGCAGACGACAGACTGTCCGCGACGGACTTTTTAGTCTGTGAAAACAGAACCTATGGAATTATATTATGCAGTAACGCACACGACGCGCAAAAAGTCTGGCACACAAAGCATTAATGCAGACTTTTTGTACGCCGCACACTCAATTGCACAAAAAGTCTGTCGTTTGCGCTGCACCTCTGTATCCGATATTTAGGATGTATGTTTGTCTACTAGATACAAACTAAACTAAGTGACAAACAAAAATCGTTAAAATAGCTCTACGGTGGCTTATGAATTCAAGTCCTTGATCGTACCTTCAGAATTTTTTTAAGTACCTATCCCGCCCTATATATAACTACAAGCTGTGCAATGCATTCACAAGATACACGCGTAGGATTGTAACGTGCATAAAGGCCAAATTTGTGTGTCAACATTAGAATGCATGCCGCGGACAGCCATGAATGGAATTTAGTACTGGATTATGGTCCTTTGGTTTATAAAGTGATGCGAAACTTCTATGGTTGAATGTGGTTTGTATATTTAAGTAGACAAAGTGGTGTTATTCTTGAAACCTTTTGGCTAAAAGAAAACAAGGAAAAGAAGACTAAGTGCAACGGTAAAACTAAGACACCATAATTTGAGTATCTAGACCAACGTGTTATATTATTAAATCAGGTACAATAGCAACCAAAATTCACATAAAAATGATTAAGGGGATTTCATAGTTTTTTTTTGCTTTTTTAATGTACCTACTTAACTCTTCATTGTAATAAAATAAATAGGTAATCCGTGTACAAAAACAAAATCCAGAAACAAGTCATGTTGTTTGACAGACACTTTGAATCTAAAAATCCTAAACTTACAATTTCCTATCAGACTAACATTGGATTAAAAATACTTAGAATTTATTCATGAAATTATCGGAAACCGTGAAAGCTTAGTGGTTTGACCTGTGTGACCACTGACCACAAAGTGGGTCGTGAGGTCGAACTTTTGACTTTTTCAGAATTGATGTGCGAATTCGAATTTAATATTAACTAGGTATCAGGTGAAAAAAACATCGTGAGGCAATCAGCATACAGCAACAAAGTAGGTAATTCAATATTCAGAGGCAAATATGCAATCCGCACTAGGAACGCGTATGAATTGTAGGAATGTATCAAAGAATAGGATGACGAATATCTGTTTAAGGACTTTCCAAGCCGTCATGTCAAGATTCTATCAAATTATTGCGATAACTGCTACAACTGTGTAATGTATAATCGTCGAGAGTTCGCGCAAAAACACACGCGCCAAGGTGATGTTGCGAAACTGCGTTGGGGATAATCGATGGCCGTTTTTGCAGACGTCTGGTGCATTATGAGATACCTATGAGCGGTTAGTGCTGTGTTAGTTTGAGCGGGTGATCCTACCATCATTTGACCCACTGTACCATTATGGCCAGCTGTTTATTTAACTTGTCTTAAGAGTAAGAATAAGTCACTCTTACAGGCTTTTTTAAATGAATAATGGATTATTCAATGGGAATTTCACTTTCGTTTATTGAACCAACCGCAAGTAGGTAAGCTAGGTATTGTTATAATAATAATATAATAATAATAAAATCTTTATTGACTCTCACACATGCTTAATGTATTACATAAAGTTATGCATAGATTAACAAAGACCAGTGCCACAAAGAACAGTTATGAAAATAGTCTGGACTTTCAAAAGAGTCACTTTATTGTATTTGCAAGTGTAATGCCAGGTTCAGAATAGCACCTCACCATTTCTTCCGTGGATAACGTGGCGACTAAGGGTAAACAGTTTTAGGTATTTTTTAAGCGACCTAGCATCTCGTCACTATATAAACATACATAAGTATACATCACTAGTATAAACTATGTAACGTTTTGTCTGCTCTGTCTATCCCGTTTGGGAATACAGGCGTGATGTACCTATCTATGCATGTATGTAGTACATATTATTAAAAACAGTAAAATAAGTAGAGTATTGTAGGTAAGTGTAATAAACGGATAGTACGGTTTTGAATTAGAGAAAAAACTGTGAATATAGACACAAACACACACATAGAGAAGATTTTAATTTAATTACGTCACAAGCAGCTTGCGTAAATTCCGACCTACTTAAAACGTCAATTGATTTTCAAATTATTTCACAATACGTCTATCATCTGGATCTCATTAAAATATTATCGACTAATGACCTGCTTTTCAGCTATCATCTAAAACTTGTAAAATAAATAATCTAGAACTTAAACTGCTAATTGCCACATGGAAATGCAATAATATATGTGTAATAGAAACGCTACAAAACGCGAACTAGGTAGAAATGCAAATCCGTGTAATTTCACAACTTCGCAATTTTTACGTTATCTCGTTATCTACTACCAATTGGAAGCTACGTTTCGAAATTGTGGTTAACGGCGTCTAGCCGAATTAACGTGATCGTAAACCTAACAGCAATAAAAATAAACTATCAGTTTACTGGATTTGGTAATGACCAAGCTATAAAATTTATTGTGAAACTGCTAACGTACCATGTTTGGCTATATTCATTTTTCTTGCGGTTGGGGTGGAAATGTGAACACACGGCCCGTGGGCCAATTTGACCTGATGCCTCTAAATAATTGAACCGTTAAGAAAACATTGCCCATTGTCGGGCTTAGAATAACACCTCTACTTTTCTTCCGAGGATGTCTTGAAAGGAAACTACAGAAATGGCTTTAGGGATACTCTAGGCGACAGACTAACAGCCTGTCACTGTAGAACCCCTTTCATCTTTGTTAAGTTTTAAAATTATGCCAGAAGTGGCTACAAAGGTATAATACTTAGTCATGGCTTTGATTGTATAACTTTTAGTGGAATAAGCAACATTTTTAGGATATCGAGAAGAAGGTAGAAACCAGCACAATTTGCAGATAAAGCAAAATGGCTTTACTTCCTATCTTTTAAAAATACGCCTATACCATTTCGCCTTTAAAGCGTCGTTATGTACCGTCGTCGGAATAATAAAACCACGTTAATTTACAGAGAACGACATACGTCGATGATATTGTATTTGTCTGCGTCCCATCTTCGTTACAAAGAGTTTCGGACGGTATCTCCGCCATTTATAACCATGGTTTTCACATCATTATACTTAAGTCCGCGACTCATCACCACTGTTGCGCTGGTATTTATTCAAATGCGCCTGCGCCGAAGCATAATCAGCGATGAATATTGCATGAGTAAAAGCGTGTTTTGACGGATATGCGGCAAGAGCGACGCTTCCGATAAAGCGGGGACTGTTTATGCTATTATGATCTACGCTGTCTTGAGAAGCGTAAAAATTGGGTCAAGAAGCGTGAAGATTAGGTCGGGTTGAGAGAACATTCGCTTCAAATTTAGAAATATTAGAACTAAGGACGAAATACACATACATTTATCACGTATGTATTCCCAAATGGAGAAGGCAGAGCACATGAAACGCTTTATAAACTATGACTAGTTCACGTTTCGTGGCCACAATAGTGACAGGTTGTTAACCCGTCGTCTAAACCATTACTTATTTCCGTAGTCAAATAACATACACGGAAGAAATGGAGAGGGTTATTCTATCCCGACGCCACGTCAGACTTTATTTATTTACTCATATTCTACCCAGGAATAATTTATGTATACCTAATGTGTACCTACCTAACGCTGCGTGCACGCCGCGATACCGCGAAGGCGCAGAATCGCCTGTACGAGAACATTAACAATCCATTTCTCTACCATGGCTTACTTATAACATTTTCACCATTTGAAATCAAACTATGCACATTACGATTTCATTTTGCGCTTTACAATCGTGAATCTGCGGCAGATCTAAAGTATGGTAATCAAAGCGGCAGCGAGCTAAATAAAACGTCAGCTATAAATTTCTGCACATTATTTAACACTATTTGCTTAATTAAATAGAAAGCGTAATGTGTAAATAGTATTAGTGTGCACGTGCTCCGCGCATTTCAACTGCTTGTTGTTACAACATTTTTAATGCATTTTCAGTGTGGAAAAGAGCAGAATCAGATTTAATTAAGCATTGTAGATGAGTGCTGTGATTGGTCAACTCTCAGTTTGTTTATTGTGGTATAGCATAAGTACGCTATACCACATATATTTTTTTTAGGAAAAATTATAATGGCCTTTCTGAATCTCTGCTTCTTTTTATAAAACGCAAATGGTGATACCTGTTTGTATTGAGAACATTACAACAAACAATAGTAATTGTTACTGCAACAATAATTTCCAGTTAAAGGTCCTGAGAAAAAATCAGATTTAGTCCGTTAAAAGTCTAATCTGAGATGAAACGGAGTAGGTAGGTACAGTCAGGGAAATTCGATGTTTAGCAGGTTGATATATGTACTTCTAAAGTTGGCCTGATTACTGTTTCCAGTCCGTTGCATTACATAAAAAATTCTCAACATTGAACTTCGTGGTGAAGTTTGTCCTATAATGCAAACAAATTATGAAGGCGGTCAACCTGCATAAACATTCAATTTCCTCGACTGTACTTACTTATAGTTTGTCCATAATAAGTATGTACCTACATAAATGATAATTAAAAAAATACTTCTTTTAGGTTAGTCATAATTACTAACTGCGTTTATATTCTCCTAAAAGAAGAGTCCCAGCAAACAAATTTTTTCCAAAATGTATAAATTTATCGCCAAAAATTTAGAAGAAGGTTAACAAGTTAAACTGAATCGTGATACATTACGACATAATGAGATCACATATATTAACACTTCCACTTAATATGTATGTATGTAAGTGGAACTATTTTGAAATTACAATTGTTTATCTAGTGTAACTAATGTTATGTTTGAAGTGCTCCCTTGTAATTAATTAGGCGAGCCCTAAAATAACATTTTCTAATTATAAAGATTTGTTTTATTAATGACCTTGGCAAGTCACGGCCATTTTTTTTCAATTTATACACCGTTTCATATAAGTAACATTAGATTTTTAATTGACAAATACTCTCACATTTTGTAGTAAACCCAAGGCGTGCGAATGGCGATACAGTTTGTATTGAGAACATTATAACAAACAGTAATTAGTATTATTACAATGATTTCCAGTTTTACCTTTGGATTGCTGAGAAAAAATAGATTTAGTCAGTTACGTGTCTAACATTAAACGTAACGGAGTATAGTATTAAAAATACAGTTTTTTTATAAATTGGTTAAGGTATGCTTTACGTGACAGGCTAGCAACTTATTACTATACCTTATCGGTTTAGGTAGTTAAAACAATGTAAACAATCTTGACGTGTCTTTTCATTTAAATGTATACTCTTTATAAATCGAAATCATTACATTTTACAATTTAGGTATGAAAAAATCGTTTACTTTCATAATTGAATTGTATAGTGCAACGATTTTCATTTTTAGACTGTGTATTTCAACAAAAAGACATGTCAAGATTGTTTATATTGTTTTAACTACCTAAACCGATAAGGTATATAATACCGCTCTAACTTTAAACTTAACATACCTACATACATAGATGATGCCTATTTTCCCAAATGGGGTGAGCAGAACACATTTGCATATTTGCATAAATAAAGTTTTTCATTTTGAATTTTGACACGAAACGCTAAATAGACAAAACCATGACTATTTAACGTGTAATGGCCATGTCTTTAAACTTTAAACTTAAAAAATATGATAAAACTGCCATAATTTCGTGTGGTACAGACCACATTCGGCAATACAGGTTTGTCATTTACTTATGCTTATGTATGTAACACGACCAATGTTGTAATTCACAATTTGTCACTACGTATTTCAAGGTATTGGAGAGTGTCAAAATTGTCAATCGAGCTATATTAGCATGCCACAGGCGGTCAGTAGGCTAACCGGTCGTGTGCCCTACAGGCATACTTTGATGTGACCCTACTGATTCACTGTGACATTTTTATAATCATTGGGCATTGGGTATTGGTGAAATTTAAATCATGGACCCTTTTACAAGAAATGTCACTGTGACATACCATACTAACTATTAATCAAGGCAATATGAAATTCATTGTGAAAAGGGTCAAAGTGGCACAGGTATCAGTTTCCTTGACTGTACCTACTGTACAGTCCTAATCCTAAGTAAGAATACATAGAACGGGAATAGGTTTATAATTTTATTTATTCTGAATACATTCAACTGCTAGTCACGGGCCTCCTCTCAGTATGAGAGGGTTTAGGCTGTAGTTTCCAATATCGAATTACTTCAACAATGTGTATAGTTTTCCTCGCGATGTTTTCCTTCACCCTATAGCTCGTAGTAAATATCAAAAATTCAAAGGTGCTAGCCCGGGATTCGAATCCACGACCTTTGACCTTTCTTAGTCAACTCCCACAACATCCACGGAAGAAACGGTACATATATATTATCTAAAAACATTTTTCTTTTGTTTCAGAAACAACATCCAGTGAACACAAGTGTAAAGTGAAACTAGTGCGTAGTGAAGTTAATAATTAGTTCATAATCATAAATTTTAATTCATATAAGTTTAGTGAAAGTTATAAAACTGAGTCTCAGCAAGATGATGACTTTATACAGAACCATCAAAGGCACGAGTACGACGAAGAGGAAAAAGCGAGAACGGAGGTTAGTGTGACCAATGTAACCAGTTTCGGGGCCTAAATACATAAATTAATTAACAAACTTGCTAATTAGGTATAAGCGATTTTCGTAGCGGGGTGGGACCATAGTTAAAATTCAGTGGTGCTGTTTCTAACGTAACTACCGAATCTTGTTGGCGAGCTCGTCAAGATATAAAAATTAGGTGCCTTATATTATTATTTCAGTATATTTATTTATCTTTCTAGTTATTATTATTATTATAAGCCTGGGTTTGTGTCCCACTGCTGGGCCATTACTTCCATTCGTCTCGGTCTTCTGAAAATAAAATAACACCACAAATGTCGCTTAAGTTTTTTTTATTATTATGGCCATGACCGAGCTGTCACGTCGATCCAAGACTCATAAAAAAAACGAAGAGTAAAAAAAATGACGATCGCTTCCTCTGTGTAACGAAAATTAAGTCTACATAACGTGACACAAAGAATTCAGTTAAATTTTATTTTAGTTAAAAATTATTTTTGACTAGGTACAGAACCGTGACTGACCATGTATATTTTGCATGTATAGTTAGCACATATTTAGGTTTAAAATTAGATGAAGAGGATAAATACCGACAGGTTGCTACCTTGTCCTCTACAACATACCTAACCTAATCATCTCTTAAGACTCTATCTACATCTTAAGATCTACGGAGGAAAAGAGGTGTTAAAACCTCACACCACTCGGCAACTTCAACTTTACTTAAAACTTTGCGTAAAAACCAAAAGTACTTAAAATTTAAATTTGATATTCAAGATATGACGCATCTTTTAAACATTCTGTGTCACGAATCGAAGGCTATTCTCAAGTATCAAACACTAATTCAAAGTGTCAAGTTTCATCGGCATTTTTCCCCGTTGCGTCTACGATAAAAATATAGGTTTTTAAAACAAGTTACATACATTAATTGTTTTAAACATAAAATCACCGTCAGACTCATAGTGAAATATAACGGATACAATCACTTTTACACGAATGGGTTTGATAAAAAAAGTAATTTCAGTCCTAACTATGGGGAACCCTCTAAAATTTATTGTTTATTTTCTATTTTAGTGTAAAAATCTTAATGACACAGAATACATCTACCTACTTACAAAGTTCCAAAAGTTTATCTTATAGTTTAGGAAAAAAGTGGGTAAGACATACGGACGGACAGACTGACAGACAGACAGACATGGAAAATCTGTAAGGGTTCCATTTTTCTTCATTTGGCTACGGCACCCTAAAAAGTACGCTAATTGTTGATAAGAGATCATCATAATCATCAGACAGCCAAAGGCCGATCGTGAGTCAATAATAAAACAATCAATTACTTTTATAAACTCACTTATCAAGTGTGAGATTCAAACAGTAGCGCACAGCACGAAAGTCATTTGCGATTATGTACACCCATACACCCACTCGTGCCCTTGACACGAATGAGGCGTGGCGAATTACCGAGATAGGTTATTATGATAGGTTACTAGGATAGGTGGACAAATTCGCTGAGTGTACAATGCATTTAAACGCTGTAACTTCCTATGGTCCACTCAGGAAAACGTCAGAGTTTTAACGGTCAAATTCTTACACAATTTTAAGTACATATAACCAAGGCGTCACCGCAAATGGAGAAACTATATGTTTTGTTTTTTGGTCTATTAATGTATGTCTTACCCCGTTTGGGAATATAAGCCTGATGTTGTATCAAATCATAAAGTAAAGTTGTGTGTTCAAGTGGTACTAAAAATTGCAAAGTGTTAAATCAATTGAATAATTACATCCTACATCACGATTCAAGGAAAATAGTAGATGCCAGGAAGGGTGATTGAAAAATATTCTGTTGACCACTTGCGGTCTTTTCTCACCAATTGCCTCCAAACTTACCAACGCATTTCCGACCCAAATATCAAATACAAATACTTTACACAATTACCTAATGTTCTAGTTAAGTGGACATTGCCTTCTAGGGCAGCTAGGTTTAAGCCTAGAGTCTAGACTGTGTCCTAACCCTGTGACTCAGTGCTTACGCAACCCAGGGGCATATTTTAGACCTAAATTATTGCCTTTCTAATATATACTAGCTTATCAGCAGGGCTTGGTTTATTATGTTGCTGGTTGCAATGAAAGGTTGGTTTTGTGATATATATCGGTATTATCGGTGTTGTATTAAGTTTTTTTTCAATAAAAAAATGCTGTTATGTTGTGTAAGTTGCTTCACATTGAATTTAATTACCTACTCTAAGTTCGAATTTAAGATTTAGTGAGTTAAAAGTCTTAATAAACAATAATCCAGCCTAAATACGCCCTACTGCAGGGCACAAGGCAACTCTTAGTATGAGATAGCTTGGGCTATAGTACCCACGTGGGGCCCATGCTGATTAGGAGCTTCACACACAACATTGAATTAAACTTCGTCGCTGTGTGTTTTTTCTCACGATGTTTTCCTTCACCGAATATAGCGTGGTAAATAATATCGACACCTCCAATGCAAATGGTCGTAACGCTGTTTTTGGCAAAAATGAGATTTTTTGCTCATTGTACTTATTTTTATCCAAACTACAATTTCCAAAAACAAAAACGTTAATATTTTTGTTATTTACTGAGTTTTATAGTCGCTAAAAGTCGTATCATTTTGAACTGTCCCACGCAAACCGTCGCACTACAACATTCGACGATTTGCGCCGTTCTATTGGGCGCGGTCCGACTTATGACAGCAGACTTGCGACGTCGTATCTTAGCAACGGTACACGCTACGAACATCCTGCTTAAACAAAATGAAAAAACATACCTAGTTGTGTTTTAAGTTGTTGTAATAACAGGTTCTAATAGTTACTATAAACAAAATAAGAAGTCAGCGAACTGAGAATTTGTTAA
>BHDV01007544.1:325466-340538 GCA_005406045.1 Adoxophyes honmai
CATTATCAAAATGATTTCATCGGATTGACGTAGAGGAGTTAGAGTCAATATTAAAGATGATAAAATAACGCAAGGAGCAATAAGGTACTTAAATATCATAAAATAAGTAGTATATCACTGTGTCCGCAAAAACTGTTCTATTCTTTATTTGGATAGCAATCGTATTTCGTTTTATAGTGAGTGGTGTATAGCTAAAAATGTAACAAAAATAGCAAAGACTTATAGAAACAGTATTGGAACAATGTAAACAAAAATGTTTACATTTAATTTCATGTGCCTATGAGCAACATTTGTAATAAATATCATGTGTACTACATAATTAAGAATAATATAACCGAAGGGGGAAATCAATATTAGGATGAAAACACTAAACCAAAACAAGAATAAAAACAAGCAAGATACCACAAAAAGTGAAAGTAAAATAGTAACAGCCTGTTTTGATTTTTAAATGATTTTGAATTGTCCACATGGTATTGTTAACCTCTTTTATTACAAATAAACAATCATCCCCGTGTGGTGCCGGGTTAGAATAGCACCTCCCCCTTTCTTCCCGTGGGTGTCGTAAGAGTCGACTCTGGGAAAGGGTTAGTGTATTGTGGGCGATGGGCTAGCAACCTGTCACTGCAATATCACGTTTGACCATCTGGTTACCCTGAAATTGCTAAACGTGGCACTGGATTTTCGAATTCACGTGCTCTGCCTACCCCTCTTGGGAATACAGGCGTGAGTATATGTATGTATGTGTGTAAACAATCATCCATAATTTCAGTTCTTGATCTAGTTAGTACATATGCATTTTGATATATGTGGCCTGTAACTAACAGTGAGCAAAATTTATCGAATACAAAGTAAAATACAGAGCCAAAGAATTTAGATTTTTAAATAAGTTTCAAATATTAATTTATTATCGACAAATTTACTTTTCACTTACAAAATAATCTTTGTTACGACGTTTTAAGTGAACCTTTTTGGTAACATGTCTGTAGTATATAGTCGTATATCAAACATACGACCATATACAAACAGTTTATGTGAGCCTTTTCTAACGTAAAAAGTCGTAACATAATGATACGACCTTTAGACAAAAAGTATAAAGTCGTAACTTCAGATTTTGTGAAATTTTATCGAAATAATAATTTATATTGCAATAAATATATATAATCCCTGTTCCTTAAACCACTGCAATTAGGTTGAACCAAAAATTTTATCAGTAAGTGTCATATAACTTGCAAAATACACAAAAGAATTTTAAAAATGCTCTCCTGAAAAATCACGAATTTAGCGTTACGACCTTTTGCGTTGGAGGTGTCGATATATTCCGTTCTAAATATACTCTCTACATTACACCATAAATAGGTAGGTGATTTTCTTCTTTCCCTTGGTCTCTTGAGGTAACGGCTCCAGTTATTGACAGGTTGTGCTGACACGCACTAGCAATGAACTCTTTCATTCATAATTTTACGATCACAATGGTTTTAAAATTGATAGTTGTAAAATAAATGATTACCTATTTCTTAGTGAGTATGAAATAAGAATCATTGACCATTACGAGGAATCTATTTAATAAATATAAAAAAGAAATGTTTTTTCCTGTACATCATACATTAAAATAATAATATTAATGTATATTAGTATAATTTTAATTAATAATAGTTTTACCGCTAGTTTACTGTTAATATGCGCTAGCGCCACTAAAAAGTGAGCGGTCGATCTTGGAATCACGTGGCATGCGTTACTTTCTATTTCTTTATCACGTCAGTCATGTGGCTTGGTACGTTGTTTAGTAACTTGAAGCTAGATGGCGTTAGTATGCGGCACAACATTAAAAAAACTATTGAAAAAACGTTGACGAAACGGTTTTAGATAAAGGTCAGGTCAAGTAATGACTGATGGTCAATCGTAGCAAGTAGAACAAAGTTGTTTCGGCCTATCCCTGTGGGAAAAAGGCGTGATGGTATAAAAAGTAAAAAAAAGTTAAGTCCCACTGCTGGGCAACAATCTCTGGTCTATTTTTGCACAAATCTCCGTGCTGCCTCAAATACAGCACAATATTTTAAACGTATAAAAAAATAAAAATGGCAAAATATATTGGGTAAATATCGAAAAAGCCTGACAACAAAAATCTACGTGTAAACCTGGAATTCTGCTAAAATTGACCACGAAACTTGAAATAGTCGTTGAAATAGTAGTTGGTTTTGGCTTTGGAACATTTCATGTGCTCTGCTTACCCCGTGTAGGACTAAATCTATCACGGCTGTGTAGGTACATAATGTATTTATAAATAAACGGGAAAATGGGCAGTGGGCACGTCAAACGTAGTTAACCCTGGCAATTCAAAATTAAAACAGAAGCAGTTTAAAATTAAAAATGGAATACGACAAAGCAAAATCGTGAATAGATCTTAAAGGAACCGGCACACGGCAAGCTCACAACGGAAGTGACAGTGCGACTTAAACGAATTCCAAACATTCGCGCTTGCGCAGCAGCCTTGTATTTCAAACTTTTTTCTGCATTTCCGACTTCATTGTCCCATGGTCATATTTAGGTAGAAAAAATATGCTAAACACTACTTACATACATACATCAAGTGTATATGTATTCCCAAATGGAGAAGGCTGAGCACACAAGAGAAAAATAGACAAAACCAAAAATTTCACTTTTCATGGCCACTTGTTATACATACCTAATTATATTTTAATGGTATCAAGTTGGCAGGTATGATAGTGACAGGTTGCATATCGCCTAAAATGTAGCTTAACTTATTTCCTTATTCCCCTCTAACGACATCCACGGAAGAAATGTAGAGGTCTTTTTCTAAACCCGACATCACTCAGGTTGTACAAAAATTTAATACATGTATTCAAATATAAAAGTACACTTCAGATTAATTCAAAAGTTATTCGAGTACGTTACTTACTACACTCAGCGACGAAGTAATTCAACGTTGTGTGTGAAGTTCCCAATTCGCACTGGGCCCGCGTGGGAACTATAGCCCAAGCCCTCTCATACTGAAAGGAGGCCTGTGCCCTGCAGTGGGACGTATATAGGCTGATGATGATGATGATGATGACGTTACTTACTAATTGAATTGCTTAAGAATTTTTTGCTTATTATAATTTTAAAGTTATTGCAACTTCAACCAAACTTGATAGCTTAAGCTTAATATTGTTTAATCGTTATAGAGATCAACAACTAAACAGTTTATTAACTTTTTTGTCTCCTCAACAAAGGTTACAAAATTATCAGATAATCCGTAACAATTGATTAATTATAACACATAGTAATTAGTGACAGTAAACTTATTTAGTACGCCTTGAACTTTACATATCTGATCTGTACGTACCTGTCAAAAGTAAAGGTGTGAACTCCAAACGCATACTATAATGTTCCGCATATTTCACTGTTAAGCTATATTAGAAGTGATTTTTCACGCCCTCTAGACAGGTAACTGATGTCAAGTGAGGAGGTTAAGTTTAACACGCCGTTAAAATAAAGTTAATTTAACTTGACCGCTATTCAGCTCAGTTTTTTTTAAACATATCTGTAGTTACAAACAGACTGTATGTAGCTACCACGTATAACATAAAAAAAACCGGCCAAGTGCGAGTCGGACTCGCGCACGTAGGGTTCCGTACCAAAAACTGCAAAAAATCAGAATTTTTGTATGGGAGCCCCCCTTAAATACTAATGTTATTTTTATTCAATTATTTATTTTTATCGTAGATATTTAATTAAACATTCTGTGAGCATTTCAAGTATTTAGCTGTTACAATTATTTAAATAGACCCAAAACAGCAAAAAAAAACTGCAAAAAAATAGGTTTTTTGTATGGGAGCCCCCCTTAAATACTAATTTTGTGTTATTTTAATTATTTTCTTTTAAAGTAAATATTTAATTAAATATTCTGTGAGAATTTCAAGTATTTACCTGTTACAGTTATTTAAAGAGATCCAAAATAGCAAAAAAAACGTTTTTTGTATGGGAGCCCCCCTTAAATACTAATTTTATTTTAATTTAATTATTTTCTTTTAAAGTAAATATTTAATTAAATATTCTGTGAGCATTTCAAGTATTTACCTGTTACAGTTATTTAAATAGATCCAAAATAGCAAAAAAAACACGTTTTCTGTTTGGGAGCCCCCCTTAATTAATATAATTATTTTAATTTTAGTATTTGTTGTTATAGCGGCAACAGAAATACATCATCTGTGAAAATTTCAACTTTCTAGCTCTCACGGTTCGTGAGATACAGCCTGGTGACAGACAGACTGACGGACGGACAGACAGACAGCGAAGTCTCAGTAATAGGGTCCCGTTTTTACCCTTTGGATACGGAACCCTAAAAAGACAATAAAGGAACGTTCCGAATTCGAATTTAAAACGCTTTTGTTTCACAAAAGAATTAAAACAACTTTTTTTTAACGCGGAAATAATCACAGCCAAAACTAAATCCAACTGGCCAGTTACAAATGTCAGATAAGCCAAACCTCGTTAGTCGGCATACGACACCTCTAATCGATACTCGCATCGGAACTAATTATATTTTGGTGCAAAAACACAATCGAGTTATTAATGTTTTGATTTCTCATTACCGAGTCTTAGAAAAGGAAGATCGATTGATCCTAGGTGGAGTCATTGACTTGAGTCATGCATAAAAGAATTTGACTGACGTTTTGGAAGTCTTATAGCGACTTGTATGAGTAGAAACGACCGTGACTCGTTTGTAGTTACGTGTTTGCTTCTCGATTAGCTATAGAAAAAAATGTGACATGGACTTTTGTTAATTTTTGACACTTGGTAGCACTTATGTTCACGGGAGTCAAACAGATATTCGTAATTAAGTACTAAACTATCTGACCCGGCAAACTTCGTACCGCCTTAGCGTAGCTTTGATGCACTACTTTATTTCGTATTTTTCAATCATTCTGAGAGATTTTATTAACATTTTTTTCCGTGAGAACCTTCTACAGAGTATTAGAAAACTACAAAAAAAGGATCAGCCAAATCGGTCCCGCCGTTTTCATGTTATGGCGTGAACGGCTTTCATTTTTAAATATATAGATAAGGAAACATGTTCCGTTTCCCCTCCATTTCTCCCGTGGATGTCAATAGAGGCAACTAAGGAAAATGGTTATCTCTTAGGCGATGGGTTAGTATAGTAACCTGCCGCTATACCTGTTCAATCTAATTTTAAACTTAAAATTGTGCAAAAAGTGGCTACGAAACGTCATGATTTGTGGTCCATGTAGCGCTTCGTGTGCTCTGCCTATAGGTATGTACCATAATATGAATACAAATTTTGTATGATTGTATGTATGGACAGATTTCATCTAAAAATCTGTATTACGTGACACCTCCTCAAAATGTACAATATTATGATGCTTCAAAACAATTCCAATCGCAAACAATTCATGTCACTGTATTCACCTTAAACTACTTCCTTATATCTTTTACATGGGTTTCACAGCATTAGGAGGCCACTGTTTCGTGGACAGCACATTGCATAAGTCTATTCATATCAGTATCGATGCCAATAGCTGTCCTATTGTCATCGGTCGAGCATCGAGCTGTCATCGGTTATGGCATCTAATGGCTTCATCTCCGTTTGGCATTAAATCGATTCGATACTGATTTCGACAGCGAATTTTCGTACTACATTGAGTTGGTTGCGGAAGTATTTAGTATTCGTCTTTTAAAATACACATCACTTAGTCATTTTTTTTATAATCCTTAGTAATGTTGAAGTTGCTGAAATGGAATTGACAGAGGTGTTTTCTTTATTTGTTTGTTATAGTTACGATGGGTATACAGGGTGGCCCATCTAAAACGGTCAGTATGGGGAAGTCCGAAACTATACGAGATACGAAGATCTCTTCTTAGGAACCATGACGTCGATTTTAATAAAAAGAAAAACTGCATTCATACATTTCAAAAAAAATGTGTACTCAGTCCGGGAATCGAACCCGGTTGTTTTGAAAAAAAAAAAAACGTTTTCTATTTCTATTTAGATATCGATTGTGTATGTGTAGGTCTGAAGCAGTAAATATGTGCAAGAAACATGATTTTTAAAATGAATAAAATGCATTGTTTTTACATGCTTTAATTTATTTTAGTAAGTGTTCAGAGTGATCACAGTTACAAACGTAGTAGGTATTGAAAAAGGCGGTGGTCACTTCGAACACCTACTAAAATAAATCAAAACATGTAGAAACAATGCATTTTATTAATTTTAGAAATCATGTTATACACACATATTTGCTGCTATCTAATAGAAACAGAGATATCTAAATAGAAACAGTATTTTTTTTCCAAAACAACCGGGTTCGATTCTCGGACTGAGTACACATTTTTTTTTAAATATATGAATGCAGTTTTTCTTTTTATTAAAATCGATGTCATGGTTCCTAAGAAGAGATCTTCGTATCTCGTATAGTTTCGGACTTCCCCATACTGACCGTTTTAGATGGGCCACCCTGTATAACATGTTATAAAACATTTTGCGGTTTATCAAAAAACGGCGTACAAAATTATGCAAGTAGCACCCAGATTAAGGTAAGTAGATAAGATTTAGGGTGGATTCAACATAACAAGAATGAAACAAATCACTTTTTTCCGCTTTATTCGTGAAAAAAGCGGGAAAGAGCGTCCTATGTCACGAAAATATTATTTTTTGGTTGATTCGACCCTTAGTAATATAAAGAAAAAAATCATAATGAATTCCTTGTCTCTGAATTTAAATAGAATCAAAGTCACACAGGATAGAGCCTGATTCTTAGTGTACCTAAAACAGTGTTCAATAGGATTGTAAGTATCCCCGATTTCAGGTGTCTTTTACTGGCAATAGTTAACTCCTACGTTAGTACCGAGTACATCGAAACTCTGGTACAATGCAGGCATTACGCGCCAAATGTATTCGATTGAATCTGAAATGGGAGGCTCTTACCTATGAAAATGGCATTCTATATGGATATTTTCATTGCAGTTGAGACTTCCAAATTTTTTATTTATGTATTTTTGTGATTAAATAATGGGGGTAATTTTAAAGATGAATTTATTAAAAAGGTGGTTTGTAAGGCTGGAAACAAAAGTAAACGAGTTTAGAAATGTTGTTGATAAAATAAATGCTCTAGATAGCGCGTAAAATTGAATATCTTTTATGTCAGATATATGTTATGGAAGTTACGAAAGTTAGGCGCATCAAAAAAAATAGTAGTATCGTCACAATTTTGATTCCTAAATATTCAAATTTTGGCTAAGCCTTTCATAAAGCAATCCTATTAGACTATGAAGAAAATAATACTAATGACGAATACCAAAAAACAGCACAGTGGGTATTCCACAAATGGTAATTTGGTAGAGCAAAAAAGCTGTCAAATAAACAAAAAGTTCGTAAAAATCAATTCCTACCAGGAAATTTTATGATTATGAGTCAATCTAAGTTATTTATTTTGCGAGAATGGAATATGCTCACATAGTGCATCTATGAATACAAATGTACAAATTAAAAAGTCATGTAATTCTGACATAATCGATAAACATTATGATGGTATAATAATTTATCATCGTAATCATATGCATAAATTCTTATTCATGAATTCTTCTTTGTAATCGATTATTGGTTCCAATGGTTTATTCTTTTTGCGTAACAATACAAGGAAGTGTTTTTCGAAATTCACGTAATATTTAAATTTTACAAATTCTTTGTTTGTTATGCAAAGTTGCCAGCGTTTTTCCAGTTAGCTCGTAAATTCGAATTTTTCAAATTCCGTCACGAATTTTGAGGAATCTGAATGCGGATTACATTCTTTTGCGGTGTATGTACATGTGCGATGTTTTTGTCTCAGTAGCGATAAAAAATCAAAAATAAATAAGACGAATGTAACTAATTCGTTAAGCTCATTCTAAGCTCTCAAATAAAAAAAAGCACAACATTAAAAAAAACTAAATTAAATACGAACAAAAATTGGGCGTGTCTTTTTTACACCAAATTATGAAAAAACATCATCAGTTGTGTATGTTACTGTAATAAAATTAACAATGTAATAAATAATAAAAAAGTAAGCTCGAAATTTAGTACTAAATTATATCGACTTGAATGCAGTTTCAGTGGTAATCGCTCACCATCAACAACGTTAAATACAATAGAGAAGACTTACGCTGTTCACTCTTCAGGAAGATTATTTTAATAAGGCTGACTAATAATAACTGAAACAGAGTTCAAACTCAAACTAGTCAAAGTGCCAAGGTCACCTGTGCCTCTTTGTCTTTTTATTTCTGTGTTCTTTGTACAAAGCCCACCAGAACAATTTCCTCTTAACTTCTGTTCAAGTCTGTTGATGACAAGCGGCTGTACGCAGTTTAAATGTTACTGAGCATATATGTAGCAACTGATGACGTGTTATCAACGACAGTACTGGCATCTTTACGTTTCTATGGTACTCCACTCACAGATGACGATAATGGTAGCGACACGAAATCTAGCAGCAGACGTCACGTCAGCCGATCGTAGAACAACAATATATGTCTCACAGAGATACATACAGCAATTGTTAAAAATGTCACGTTGACATGCAATTTCATACACGAAGCTTACTCTTAAATTTTGTCGGAAGCCATCACTTCTTGATAACGAAGATTGAGTTTTCTGACGACATTTGCGGTTACCGTCAGCCATCGGGCTCGACTGCTGCTGATGGGTCTCCCTCGAGGTCCCAAACTTCGTTTTGTTCTAAAATCATTTGCCCGAACTGTTTTGTCCTAATGGGTATTAGCCCTAACTATCAATTGCAATAACAATCATTTTCCATAATTAAAAAATGTTTAGAAATGACATAGGTTAGGTTAGGTTTGTTTTATGACCATACTCGTACATAACGAGCGTCAAAACAATCGTTCCTGAAATAAAATCTTTAGGAAAACTAAAAATATGCCATATGGGTGTTAGGACAAATGATCGTTAGGTATAACATAAAATTTTAGAGAATGCAAAAATGGGTAAAAAACGTTGGGAAAACATATAGATCCGCTGCTGATTCATACGTATGTCAAATTGCACCTTTAGGGTCACTGTCCTCGGTGGATATACATATAGCACTGGAATGCATTTTTTTTAGAATTGTAAAGCAGCTAACGGGTAAAGTTATTGATGTGGGACAAACTTTTTATTGCTTTTCCAAACAAGTGACTAATTTTTGGATTCGTGATTCCAACGCGCACGCTGCATACAAAATTGATCAAAAAATGTTTTGTTTTTGTCAGATTCATCGTTTAACATTTTTAATTTCATTCTTTTTGTTTTGCGAAAGTGATAAGAAACTTATTCATTTTTATAGATTTTTTATTTTTATTTTGCAATATATGAAGGAAAAATGCTGTCTCTATTAGTCTTTTATCTAACTTAAAAGTCAACGGAAAACAATGTACATCAGCTGGATGGATTTCAGATTCATTTTAAGTTTAATGAACAGATGAACGAGGTATACCTAATAGTTACAGGTTGCTACTGTTGCTACTATCGTAAAACCTTTTTTTAGTCGCCTCTTACGACATCCACAGAAGAAATGAAGAGTAACCCAACACCACATAGGCCATCTAAAATTTGCAATGCATAAATGCAAAGAAGATAGTGAAATAATTATAAATAGTTCTTTAAATGAAGCACAGATTCTCACTTAACCTTTACTAATCTATAAAAGGATTGTTTCTTAATTGTTCTTATCAAAACTGCTTTGCCAATTAAAAAAATGTTCGAACGATGAATATTAAACTACGAGTTATCTTTAAGAAATCAGTAGCACGTGCGAGGGCTTTTAAAAAATCTTTTATTTTGTAATTATTTCAAAGTTTTTTTATGAAGCCGCCTAGCATTAAGTTTTTTAGTATATTTTGCCAAATCTGTACGTATTGCTTTATGACACGTGTACGACTAGTCTTTATGTTACACTTCTAGGACAATTTCAGGTTTTCAGTCAGATAAAAGTGGTATGATAGTGACAGGTTTCTAGGCTGTCGCCTAAAGCACTACTTAGCCGTCCACTTACGTCATCTACGGAAGAAATGTAGAGATGTTATTCTAAACCCGGTACCACACGGCAATTAAAATTATGTATGTTCTAAAAATCCTTGTAGAACTAAGTAAGGAACGAAGCCAAACATTTCAAAATTTCCTTTCTTGCCGTTTTAGTCGTAACTCTAATACTGTCTCTTATTCCTGTCCGATTCGATACTCTTTGCACCGAAGTCAGCTTTGATAATATTGCAAACCGAACGTCAGGCAAAGTGATATTTATTAGCACAATTTATACTTCGCCGATGCCAAAGTTTTTTTAGGCACTTATCGAAAATGCTCGCGTAATATGTGATCGAAAAACGAACGCTCCAACATTTCCATTTCTCGACCAAAGACCTCAGAAGTGAGGTCGTTTGTACCTGTCTCTTAATAGCGAGGTTTATTTTTTTATTGCTATATTTTGTTCTAATCTCAAACAGGGATCCATATTTAATTGGACGGTGATAGGTATACGGAAAAAAAGATGATGGAGGACAATGACTTCTGTTTCTAGGTAAGTTGGTATCATGACTCAAGTGCAGAGAAACGGCGAAAAGTGTCTATGATATAGTGACTAATGCATAATAGAAGGCATTAATGCACGAGTGTACTTTATGAAAATTAAATGAACCCAAAGGGTTAATTTTATGAAGAGTCCCGAGCATTATAATCCCTATTTTTTATTATGCACAGTCGCGTTTAACAACTTTATCTACATTAATATTATAGACACACATTCAAATTATAATTATTTCAAGAAACTTTTGAAAATATTCATATTTAGTTAGTTTGGTGTAGAGTTTCGTGTGTTCTGCCTACCCCGTTTGGGAATACAGGCGTGATGTATGTATAAAGATAACGGAAAAATAATACAAAAATTCAGTTGTAACTAATTAAATATTTTATTTACAAGCTTGTCAAGTTCAAGGTGCGATTGAACATAATAATTAACAAACATAAAAGTATTTTTATCTTATATTTTGAAGTCGACCTAATGAACGTAAGATAGTGTTCTTAAAAGTCTTTCCTCTTACTTTGATAAAAAAAAGTAAAAAGGGTTTTGTGGTTTCGCGTCTGTTTTATTTTTAGGCCTTTCGGTAACCTGTAACTAAATGCATTTTGATGTCAAGAAAATGTATTTATCAAAGTTCTTTTTCATTTTATTTGAAACGTTGAGATTAGTCGGTACATTGACACCCAAGTCCTTATTTTATGGTTTTTGTTTTATGATGTGAGAGAAAGAATTTTGGGTGTCCCTCGAGATCCCTAACATCGTTTGTCATAAAATCATTGGCCCGAACTGTTTTGTCCTAATGGGCATTAGCCCTAACGATCACTTGCCATAATAATCATTTTCCATAATTCTAAAATAGCCAGGAATCAATTAGGCAGGGTAGAAATCAAATAGGTTAGGTTAGGTTAGGTTTATTTTATGACCATAAATAGGGAGCGAAGCGAGCGGAGCGCCAAAACTATCGTTTCTGAAATAAAATATTTAGGGAAACTAAAAATAATGTATGGCATATGAGTTTTATACCAAATGATCATTATGACATAAAACATTAGGGAATATAAAAATAGGTGAAAAAACTTTAGGGATCCAGATATAGATCCCATGCACGCCGAATTCATTGAACTAGTAGTAGAGTCTATGCCTGCTGTCGGGTTTACAATAACACTCTCCATTTTTTCGTGGATTTTATAGGTATGATGCGACTAAGGATATACTACGGTTAAGGTGGGCATTTATTCGAGCGTTTCAACCGTCTCATTCATCTGCCTAGATTTTATATGAATCTGCTGTAGATTTTGGTATCGGTTTTGACTATATGTTAAGAGTTCCTGTTCTTCTAATACGACGGTATCAGAATATTCTTTCATTTTTACAGAAAAGTGTCCAGATGAATGAGACGGTTGTAACGCTCGAAGAAATGCCCAGGCACATTTTAGGCGACAGGCTAGCAACCTGTCAATATAGTACCTACCTCTGGCTTAAAACAAAAAAATATATAAAAATGGCTACGATACGGCAAATAGTTGCTGACTATGTAGCGTTTTGTGTGCTTTCCCTACCCTTTATTTGCTAATGGCGTGTTAGAGTCTCGAAGAAAAGCTCTTCTTGTATGACTGTTGTACCTAACATTGGCCACTATTGCTGCATTGTCAGCAGAGATCGGAAAAATTTGCGACATTGTTTGCAATTATGTGGACATGACTCCAAAATTAATCGAAATGTTATTCAGTTAATTAATTTTTACATACATACTCGTACATACGTAATCATGTCTACGTTCCCAAATGGCGTAGGCAGAGCACAAAAAAACGTGAAAGAGACATGACCACGATTATAACTATTTCACGCTTCGCTGCCACTTCTAGCAATTTTTTTTTAATTTTGTACTTGACTTATAACTTAATTTCTAGTCAATAAATACAAAAGTTTGTTAAAGTATTGGTTTATTAACAAAAAGTGACAGTATTTTTTCCAAATCGTTATTTATTTATTATAATTATAATAAATATTTACGGAAACGATACCCTTTGTTTAAATACGAACCTCTTGCTAATAATTATTTATGTAATTCACCGTCGTCGTAACGTTTTTTTTTTAAGTTACTATAGTATAAACGTGCTTATAAGCACTTTATGAATAAACAATTATCTCTAAAAATTCAAATTATATTTCAATTAATAATTAATTAACATTGTGATTAATTTTGGAGTCATGTCCACATAATTGCAAACAATGTCGCAATTTTTTCCGATCCCTGATTAAGTATCAGTGAGTAAATGTTTTCATTTAATAGAATCAGAGCATAACTTTGAATTACCAACATGACGTCAGTTCGCTTGAAGGAAGTGACGTGAATGGGCGAGATGTGACCTTTTCACAACGTACACTTAACGCGTAGGCAATTATTTATGGGTTTACTGCATAATGTCATACTTGACTAATATGTATAATACTCCACAGTAGAGTACAAAACATACACTAGTACATACATAGGTACATACATACATACAATAACGCCTAATGTTTCCAACTGGGACAGCCAGATCACACGAGACGTGACATAGACAAAACCATGATTATGACTATTACACGCTTTGCAGCCACTTTTAACCTAATTTTAGGTTTGAAAACAGATGGACGATGTAGTACAGTAGTGACTAGTGGCTAGCCTTTTGCCTAAAACATACATACATACATACATACATACATACATATCGTCACGCCTCTTTCCCACAGGGGTAGGCAGAGACTACTTTGTTCCACTCGCTACGATCCTGACATACCTCTTTTGCTTCATCCACATTCATCAATCTCCTCATAAAACGCCTAAAACATACCTAAACCTATTTCCTTAGTCGCCTCTTACGACATCCACGGAAGAAAGAGAGGTGTAATTCCAACCCAATACCACACAGAATTAAACCTCCATGTTCAATTTACGAAAAAAAGTCATGGCAGAATTTTTTAGGTCGGTAACTTGTAATTTTGAGTAACAAAAATATTTTTAATCGAGGAAAAATAATCACAATTTTTCACAAAATGTCCCATCTACTTCCCAAAAGTCTGTAATTTTAGGTAAAAAACATGTCTCTAAAAGCACTTGACTTAAAACACACGTTCCAAATGTAATGGCCTCATTGCTCATGAAACGAGTTTAATGGTTGTTACCCCCGAATTTTATCCGTCGTTAAATTTTTAAACCTAATTTTAAGTGATTTATTTTGTGGCTTTTTGCCTGACAAATGACAAATGCTGTACTGCTGGAACGATATTCATATTGTTCATTTTCACAATCACATTACTTCTAAAATAACTATGTTCAAATGTTTTCTCGACAATATTGACTCAGGGATGTTAAAAAATATATTTATATCTCAAGATTATTCTGTGAGATTTCTTGTGTGGTGTTGGGTTTGAAGAGCAATTTTCTATTTCATCCGTGGATGTCGTAAAAGACGACAGGAAAATAAGGTTAGGTATGCTTTAGGTGACAGGCTAGTGATAGGTTCACTATGTACCTATTATATTTATTCCATCTGTTTTTAAACCTAAAAGCATGCTTGAAGTAGTTGCAAAACGTGAAATATTTAGTCATGGTTTAGTCTACATAGTTATTATTATCACGTTGGGGATATCTCTCTGCCTATCCCATTTAGAAACACGGGCGTGATTGTATGTGTGTATGTATTATTCTGTAACCTACTCTAACGCCGTACTAAGTAATTAAAAATTATACACTTTTACAAATTCCACTACAAAACTCTCCTCCCCTAGACCCAGCCCAGTATCCTTGAAGACGTATCTATTCTCGGCCATCTTATAACACCAAACCTATACATGCATCTTCAACGATTGCGTTAGATTGTCATACAATGATTAAAGGGGCGTGTACAATGACAGCACCATCGGCTTAAACACACAATACATTATGAAACACCCGACTGAATCGCCTCTAGCGACGCCTCTTATATAAACACAGCTTTACTGCAACGCTGACAACAAAACGGTCCATAGGTCAACTACCAAGATACATTTGCAGCTAAATTCTCCACTACTATAATGGCTTGCTAACAATTCGTAAGAGAACGCGGTCAGTTTCGGTGTTGTACTATTGAATTGGTAAGTTGGTGGTGCCTCACAATTCGAATCACCATAGCAAGTGACATTTAATCTGTAATTATCATTATAATATGTTCGGGTGTGGGATTATTTGGCAATAACGTTCAAAAGATGGATCAGGTTCTTGTCAGGTTGTAAAATGACAGTTACGTGATTATTTGGTTTATTTTGTTCGTTTACTTCGGAAAGATTTAGGTTGTTATTAAAATTAGCGATCGAAGAAACTTCCGACGTTGATTATGATCGATTGGATTTTAAAAGAACTTAATGCTGTCATAAGTAACTATCGTAGGCTATTATATAGTCTACTAGCTTTTTCCCGCGGCTTCGCTCGCATTAAGTTCGGAATGACACGGAAGAGATCTCAAGAATTATTATGTATTTCGATTTG
>BHDV01007544.1:341567-386315 GCA_005406045.1 Adoxophyes honmai
TCCAGTAGTTTGGGCTGTGCGTTGATAGATCACTATGTCAGTCAGTCAGTCAGTCAGTCACCTTTGAGTTTTATATATATAGATTCGTATAGGAAAAAACATTTTCTTACTTACAAACCCTTCTAATAATTACAACAATACATACAACCACACCTGTGTTCCCAAACGGAGTAGGTAGAGCACACAAAACGCGACACAGGTAAAACCATGTCTGTTTCACACTTTGTAACCACATCTAGCATAATGTTAGGTTTGAAAACGGATGGAAGAGATAACAATAGTGACAGATCAAGCTTGTTTGTAAAACTTATAAATTGGTATATGAAAAAAAAAATCGCAACCTCTTAATTAGATTCAGGAAACTTTTAGTATCTACATTATGCTAAATACATACATACATACATATTCTCACGCCTGTAATCCCAAGAGGGGTAGGCAGAGCACATGAATTAAAAATCTAGTGCCACGTTTAGCAATTTCAGCAGGGTAATCAGATGGTTAAACGTGACATTGCAGTGACAGATTGCTAGCCCATCGCCCACAATACACTAACCCCTTTCCCAGAGTCGACTCTTACGACACCCACGGGAAGAAAGGTGGAGGTGCTATTCTAACCCGGCACAACACGGGGGTTATGCTAAATAGTGTTATATATTACGTGATACTTTCTGAATCAATAAAACGAAACAACGCCGTCACATAATTTACATTTGAAAGTGCACCATTATTATTCATTGAGCTGTTTATATAAAAACTGCACGTGTCTAATAATGATTAATGATAGATTCAAACATAATGACAAAACAAAGATCGTATCTGGCCAATGCAATTTTAGTTGCAGCCGAAAGTTGGCCAATCGTTCTATGTGTGCTCAAACAATCGAATCCGGACCGGATTCGTATCGATTATTCGTAATCGAATAGACTTACCTACCTACTTATTAATATTATTTAAAATAGGATGTTGCCAATGATCTAGCAAGTTGAAGTGGCAAAGGGAAGGCCATACTGCACGGATAGTAGACGGGCAATGGGGTCGAAAAGTGCTCGAATGCAGTAGATTTATGTCGATACATAAATCTATTGTGAGAGTCACTCAGGGTGAAACAAAACGGATACACTCGGGTTTTATATTGAGATTAGTTGAAAATGTTTTGAACCAATTTGTGATCTATCACCAGGAGCAACGCAGCTCCACAGCGTTAAATGTTATGGTATTGTAAGTTTGTATTTATAGTATAATGTTTTAAGTGTAGATTGCACGTGTTTAGATAACCATCGAGTCCTAATTGGTCCCGCATACGTACATTACATACATGCATACATTCACGCATATGTTCCCAAATGGGATAGGCAGAGCACGTTGGTACTGCATGGTTTCGATAAATCCCGGTGCTTAAATATAGACTTCGAGTTTTTTACATCAAGGGTTAAAATCCCTACCAAACCTTGTCCGAATTCGGCAATTTGACATTTATTTTATTACAGGAAGTAGACATATTTCATCGAACACTGAAATGGGTTTTTGACCTCTCAGATACTTCCTGCTTACTTTACTTGCTTATTAAAGTCAGAATTATTTTAATAATAATGGCTGGTTTTATTAATTGAGACGTCATAATAGCTCGGGTCGACCGATGAGTTGACGGACAATTACTGTCGGCGAAAGCGGACGTTGCCTTGAAATTTGTGGTGCAAGTATGGAAGAGAAAGCGATTTGAATGAGATTTTTTCATGTTTGTTTTAAAATTTAGAAGATTAAAACTAAAAAGGCGTTGTTGAATGTGAACGTAGTAACGATTGTTTTTTTTATTACAGTGTTGAAGAACAAATTGAACAATACCGACGTAAAATTATAACTTTTATCAGTGTTTGTAGTTACGTTATTCTTTGATAAACCCGCATAGTTAACTGTTTGCTTGTTGTCGTTAATGATAATACTTACAATAAACACAAAGCGATAACAATATTACTTGTTTACTAGTATGCAGTCAAACAGAACAAATTACCTTAATGTCAATAGTTTATTTTATTGGCTTACCGTAATATCCATAATGACATTGATTTAACTTTAGAATATCTTTGATACACACATCAAGCATTTTCAGGTCTTAGTTGTCAGTGAGACGGTTTTTTCTCGTTCGTTTCTTCATTTGTCGCTTCCGCTTGTGTTTTGCATCAAACGAGCATTTCGTAAGCTTCGGCTAGCCAAACAGTATTACGTGGTTCACAAATATATGAGACGGCTCGTGACTACACAATAAAGTAATGCAAAATATGTATTTAGTGACTAGAAGGAAAGCTGACACTTACATAAATATTCAGTTTTTATTGTTATCAGAGAACATCATTTATACTAAACCTACATAACATTTTCCGTGCAGTGTCGTTTTCAAACTCAGATAGTTCAAATAACACCTGATTTCTTTCGTAGAGATCGTGAGAGGCGACCAAGGAAATATGTACTTAATAAATATAATAGGTTTTAGTAGTTTTAAGCTAAGCGTCCACTTGTCGGTATCGTACGCATCGGACGTATCGCACGCAACGGATTGTATACCTTATCGGTTTAGGTAATTAAAACAATATAAACAATCTTGACATGTCTTTTTGTTGAAATACACAGTCTAAAAATGAAAATCGTTACACTATACAATTCAATTATGAAAGTAAATGATTTTTTCATACCTAAATTGTAAAATGTAGAGATTTCGATTTATAAAGTGTACGTTTAAATAAAAAGACACGTCAAGATTGTTTACATTGTTTCAACTACCTAAACCGATAAGGTATAGTATTCTTTGTAAAGAAACTCATACAAGTGCGTCCACCTGTCCGCATCGTACGCATCGCATTTCGCCATACATCTGATTGAATCCGATGCGTCCGATGCGTGCGATGCGGACCTGTGGACGCTTAACATTAGGCGACAGACTGGCAGCTGTCACTGTTATACCCCTTACATCTGTGACAGGTTGTTAGTCCTTTTCCGTTCTCTAAAATATCATCATCATCATTATTTCAGCCATAAGACGTCCTTTCATAGGTACCCGTTGGAAGCGACCTGCATCCAGCGTTTTCCAGCGACCTTCATTAAGTCGTCAGTCCATCTTGTAGGTAGGACGTCCTACGCTACTGGTCCGTGGTCTCCACTTTTCGACCCCATCGACTTTCTGCTCTTCGTGAAATGTGGCCTGCCCATTGCCACTTCAATTTGCGACTCTAAAAGATATTTTAACCTATTTCCACTATTAACATTTTCGTATAGTCGCTAGAAATACTACTTTTGACCATTTTACGGCACTGCAGCTGCATTGCTTGTATCGCGTCACTTTTATTGAGTAAGTGGAACGGCCAATATAGGGTCAATCAAGTTCGTACACTTGGCTGTATTACGACGTGCACTCTTGCGCGCCTTTCACTGCCAATCGAGAAGACAATAGCTAACATGAGTTACATTTTGCTGAGTAGTTTATAATAGTACAACTGAGTTTCACGTAATGTCAAGTATTCGTCATACTAGAGAGACGGAGGGGAAGACAACGAATGGGCTCTCGAAGGATTCTATTTTCTTCTTTCAGTACTTTTATAATAATAATAATCGAGCCTATAAACGTCCCAGTGCTGGCCCGCTAGGCACAGGCCTCCTCCCAGTATGAGAGAGCTTAGGTTACAGTGAAGTGGGACCGTGCAAAATGGGGTAGGCAAGGCACACAAACAGTTACAGCCATTTCAGGGCCACTTCTAGCATAATTTGAGGTCTATAAATAGATTAAAAATTTAGAATAATAGAGACAGATCTGATCGCTAGTTTGGCGCCTAAAGTGTAAAACTATTTCCTTAGTCGCCACTTGTGCCAAACACAGAAGAAATGGAGAGATAGGTATTATTCTAACTCAACACTACACACATTTCAATAGATATATTTTTAATCAAAGCCCCTATCGGATATAGGGTTTCACGTTATATGTTATGCAATATATTCTAAACAGATAGTTCATTAGCAAATATTGTAGCCAAAGTATATGTTCCATTGTTAATGCATTCGAGCCGTGATTGCTTGCATAATGAATTCGACCGTAATCACATGTTTATTGTAATGATCAGAAGATAGTTTAATGGTGTAATTGGGCTATTTAAATATTGATTAGTTAGGAAATGTCAAATATAATCCAGTTTCTTAACATGATCCTTTACACAATGTCACAAAACAGTGACCTTTTTTGTGAATATGTTGTAATTGTAAGATATTTCACTATGTTTATTGAAGCCTCTCTTTTTGTATGTCTTAGTAATTAAGTTTCCTCTCTGTCTAAAGGGATAAGTCCGCCTTTTACCATCGCTTGCTTTTTTTTGCATTATTTGTATCTAAAATTAAAAGACATTAAATACGAGAACGACCTAAAAGTAGACCCTTTGCAAGAAATAAGGTTTTAATGTCAACTTTATCGCACGTATTGACAGAAATCGATTACTATTATGTAAGTGAATGGCATCGATTTGAAATATCGATTTATTTCCGCGCTCGATTTGTACTATTTTTTAACAAAACTGTGTCATTGTTACGACTGCACCGCGGGGTGTTTTAGATTCTTGAACTGTAGATCTTTTTGTTGAATTTTGTGATCTATTTCATTTGTCATGTCTATGAAAACAAATTTTTAGAACAGTTTTTTTTTTTCTTTTTTTACAAATTAGTAATGAACCAAAAATAACATCTGTACAAAGCGATAAAAAAATTATTAAATTTGAGCTAATTCGTGATTCGTGGGGATCTCGTGTCTAACCGCTGCCGCCATAGCGCGTTGCTCCCAATGATGGGTCACAATTTGGCCCGAAACCCGAAATCGTCGAGCTAATCTCGATATAAAGACGAGTATATCCCTTTTAGCGTACTATAACTGAGTCTCACGGAAGTTTCATAACATGTTTAGGCGCAGCGCAGACGTCAGAGTTTTGTACGATCGAGTCTGCGCAGCCATAAATTGTCTGAATGGCGCGGTGACAGCTTCCAGGAATTTCTATTCAGAGTTTCGTGGAAGCTGTCACCGCGCCATTCAGACAATTTATTGCTGCGCAGACTCGATCGCACAAAACACTGTCGTCTGCGCAGCGCCTTAGGGTGTTTCTTGAGACTTCTCATTCCCCTGGCGTGTCATAATAACTATGATTTTTGGCTTAATTATAGACAAATTATCAGAAAGCGGTGCCTATTTAAGGGACATTATAACGCATTAATCAAAATCGTATTTAGTTCCAAATTGATCGATATTTTTTTAAATAAGTATAGCCAGGGGAATGATAATTCTCAAGAATTACCCTTTATCGATACTTCCAAAACTTCAAACGCATACTTGCTGACATAAGTATTTCGCTTAGATAGATATCTTATTTAATTCACTTCTAAGACAAGGACCTTTCTAAAGACTAAACTTTTCAACTGCATTCTTCAATGAATTGATCTCAAAACCATCACAATGTGTACTTTAATCCTTTGTTCTAAAGTTCATTCTTGTTTGTTACAGGTACGGAATCTGGCGGTTAGATAGATCGTGACTTATGATTTCATTAGGCGCCCGTGCGCTTGCGACACGGGGATAACACCCTTTTGGTGAGACTGTAATGGTTGTGCACGAAATTATGGTGAGAGTAACGAAGGGAAGTAACAGGATATATCGACGCTTGAAAGGCGAAATGGGATGTGACTTTTAGGATATTGAATTTATAATTAGAAGAAATTAAAGTCAACACAAGCACAGTTTATTATTATAATTCACAGTTTTTAGCAGAAGAAAGAATAATAGACTAAGAAATACATAGATGTTTAAAATTAATGATGCTTTAGTTTTTTAAACAAAGGTAAATCCTAATCAAATATGACCAAAATAAGCACCAAAATAAAAGAAGTTCTCGAGCCGCGGCGTCTGAATTACCACAGAAGGTGTCACAATAAAACTAATAAAGTTTTGGTCTGTAGAGCAATGCAATACTATGGCACTTCAGGAAATTGGTACGACAAACAAACACACATGGAAAACTGAAAAAAAAAATAGGCTATAGTTTCCTGAATTTCTGTTATGAATATTCCTGTGGCAACTCGAATAAAAAACGCTATGGGTTTGTTTCAAAAAATGCAATCAAAACATGCACTATGGTATAGTAAAGTGGCTTTACAGTTATAGGTTCAGTGCGAGATCATGCAGTGACCTACAAAGCTATTCGCGAACCCGTTCTCTGTGAGCGGTTTGCTCTGATATTGAAATTAGATTATTCAATACTGATTAGATACTGTTCTCTGGAGTTTACTTGGTCTAGTCTAGTCTTTAGTCCAGTTTAGTTAGTGTGGAGTAGAGTTAGTTAGGTAGTAGTATTTTAAGGTTTACATAACTACAATTATATTTTGCGCTACATTGTTTATTTTTTTGTATTGTTATTTGAATTGACAAAGAACACCAATTTAAGCGTTGTGATATTAATTTGGTGGTTTAGCTATGTCGCTACGAGTTGACACCATCTTCATCTTCAGCCTATGTTCATACACTAATGGACATACGCCGCTCCCGTGGCAATCAATTGAAGAAGAAGAACACTTAGTGATAAACCAATACACACACATACAATCACGCCTACATTCCTTAACAAGGTAGGCAGAGCACACAAAACGCTACACCGGTTACACAGACAAAACCACGACTGTTTCACGTTTCGTGGCTCCTTCTAGCATATTTTTAGGTTTTAAGTTGGCAAGTTCAATAGTGACAGCTTGTTAGCCGGTCGCCTAAAATATACCTTAACCTATTTCCTTAGTCCTTTCTTATAACATCCACGGAAGAAATGGTGAGGCGTTATTCCGAATCCGACACCACACGGAACATAAAAACATAGTAACCACATTCCTCGGGTCATATTTCTGCGCACGCTTCTGCAGGGACTAAATCACGGGACGAAATGTTTTATTGCCGGCCAAAGGGGGCTATTCAGAGCCTCTGTACTCGTACGGCCTAATAATTAATATACTATTGAATACAGAATTTGCATATAATTGTGACAAAGAGCGACAAATAACGCAATGAATGGGATTTTTGGATTCTTTGTTTTTTAAGGCGAGATTGAAGCTGCTGTGTTGCTTACGGTTACCAAGAAAAGTGTAAAAAGACATGTGGTGTTGCTTTCTAACATAACAAACTAAAGTAAACGTCGAGGTTTTGAAATTAGCTGTCATATTATTATTGTATGGAAAAATTGCCCGTTTGGTATCGGATCCAGAATAACACCTCTCTTCATTTCTTCCGTGGATGTCGTAAGAGCAGACTAAGGAAATAGGTTAAGTTATATTTTAGGCGACGGGCTAGCAATCTGTCACTAAAATACTACCTCTTCCATCTGTATTCAAAATTATAAGTATGCTTGAAGTGGTAGCGATGCGTACTCGTCATGGTTTAGTCTATGTCACGTTGCGTGTACTCTGCCTACCCGATTTGGGAACATATTGGTGATTGTATGTATGTATGCCTAAGAAATAAATTTCAAGCACTGTTTTTCACGACCTACCTCAACGTAAAAAAAAAATCAACATTGTCTCATGCATCGCATTCAACCCTATCCTTCACCATCGCGACCTCACAATGGCATCGAAAGTAATCTATTTATAACTCAATTATTCCAAAATAGGTCGGGGATCCATCGCGGGGACGTTCGAGAAGTTATCGCACACATCCGTCCGATTCGCACGTCCCTTGAATGGCCCCGGGCGGCACGGACATAGGGTATCGTGATAGACCTGAAACAAAATAGATAGGGTAAGATAAAAATGAATGACATAACAGAAAACTGCTCTAATGTTTGAAAGAAATAAAAGAAAGCGATTAACTGTGTGCCATCACTCTAACTTTTAAAAGAAGACATAAATAAAAGTATAATGTACACTACCATCCAAACTTCTACTGAAAATTGGTTTGAATGAGATAATAGTGGACGAGGTAGGTACCTAAGTAGTTTTTAATCTCACAAAAAATAAGCCGCATTTTAACTAGTCCAGAACCTACGCACGGAACCCTTCGTTTTTTATTTTATCACAATTTCAGTACCTTGACATTTTGGCCGCGTTTCGGTCACGAGTACACACTAAAACTAAAAATACCCAATACATCCCGCTTAGCACCTGTATACATACATACATACATACATGCAGTGACATAGACAAAACCACGATTATGACTATATCACGCTTTGCAGCCACTTCTAGCATTTTTTAGGTTTGCATAGATGGTAGAGGTAGAATATTGACAGGTTGCTAGCCCGTCGCCTAAAGCTTACCTAAACCTATTTCCTTAGTCGCCTCCTACAACATCCAAGGAAGAAATGGAGAGGTGTTATTCTATCCCGACACCACACGACGGTACACTAGTATCGTTTAAAAAAAATACTAAGCCGTATTGCAAAATTCTTTTATATCATCAAAAACGTATCTACACATTTAATCGCATCGCAGGATTGTTTCCAAAATGCCTATAAATTTAATAGAACGCACGCGCATAAATCCGTTTAGTTTATGTGGAGACTGAGGGTGCCCCTGACAGATTGTGGTCGGATGAACACATCGTACAGGTAATTGTATACCGAAGCGCGGAGGTCCCGAATTGACATTATAATAGAGAAGCCTGAAAAGGCAAGATTTATTTTGTTCTGGTTTTTTCCCGATTTATGTGAGGTAGCTTGAGTTTGCACTCGGGTTTGTGGTATCTCAAGATTCTATATTTATTGCGTATTGTAATTATAGAAACAGGTCAGGTCAAGAGTACCCGAAATCGACGAGCATGTATGAAGAAACTAATGAATGTGGATGAAGCAAAAGAGGTATGTCAGGATCGTAGCGAGTGGAACAAAGTGGTCTCTGCCTACCCCTGTGGGAAAGAGGCGTGACGGTATGTATGTAATTATAACTTAGGTTTTTGTTTAAAAATATCAGTTGTTTGTGCTAATAGGCATTGCACGTCTTTTTTGAGTCTACCAGCGTCCCCGTAAGACTGTGATTGACTTAAAAAAAACAATACTAAGTAAACTACTACTGAGTTTCCTAAGTAGCTTATAGGTACTGGATATAAGCAATTCTATAAGTTCTATATGAAAAAAACTTTTTTGAAATTGCATAAGTCTTGTTTATACGCATCGCACTCTTGCACGTTGTTTTTTTTTAAACAAAACACACAGACAATGCTCTCTTCTTTACACTTATAATATTTTTACACACTTCTTAGCATCCTATCAACAGGTTGGACGATTTATTTCAGTAGCTTGAGATAAAAATGCGGACGACACGTGTTTATTGCAAAACACCTACAAGTAAAGTCAAGGGCAGAAAATAATCGCGACTCTAAAAGCTTGTTTTTTAAATACATACATACATAAACATCACGCGTTATTCCCTGTGGAGTATTTGCATCTCACGCGTATTTTGCCGTGTGGTGTCGTGTTGGGTATAGAAGAACGCCTGTCCAATTTTTCCGTTTATGTCGTAAGAGGTGACATAGGAAATAGATGAAGGTCTATTAAGGCGACAGACCAGTCTGTCACATTATAACTATTTAAAAATTATGCTAGAAGTGAAGTTAAGTACAAGTTTTAATATTTTTCTTACCCGACTGCGAAGGAGTAGTTATGAGTTTGATTGCTTTGCTTACTTATTTACTTCTTATGCAAGATATTCTGAAGACAGACCAAAATTTAAGTAGGTGGCCGAAGCCGAAGAATATATTTGACGAGAAGGTTGAACGATGGTAAAGGTATGTATTTTCTAAGTCGCATACGGCATCTACGGAAGAATTAAAAGTTTACTTAATATTTAGGTCTTTTAAAATCAGTCTGCAAATGTTACATAAATACTAAAGTTATAAAAAATATATAGGGTAACCGTACCAGTGGTCAGCCCCAAATCAAGTTTTTGAAGTTTGAATAGCTGGCATTTTTACAGGTTTCGTCGGATAGTGAAATGAAGTACATGATTGTATTAATTATTTATTATAGAGTCTGGCTAACGTGACTCTGACCTGAGAAAACGCGGCAAATTTAAAAAATCTTTATATGGTATTACTAACTATAGTAGGAGAAAACTGTTTTGGTACTTGACAATTTTTTATAGGACTTGATTAGTTTTCAAACTAAATGATATAACTATCTATTTATACAGATGAATTTGAAGATGATTTTGATTATGACTCATGAATAAATGGATTTATTACTTTATAAATTTGTTTTAATACAAAATACATTAGGTGTATTAATTTATTATTGACTACTTAGTACTGTAGAGCTACGGGGGTTTAGTTAATAGGTAACTTTATAAATAAAAACTGTTCTTGAGAATATTCTGATTTATTTCGATAGTTTTCTATATACTGACAAATCTATTCTGTTTTTCTGAGTGACATCTTAATATTCTTCTTTTTAATGTATTCCAAATTTACATAATTATATAAAACCTATTCTACATCCCTCCTCCCTACAAATGGAGGGGGATCCTACTCTACCCTATAGCCCTACCTATCGACGGGCATGAACATTACACAGCCAGCCTTTACTAGAGGCTAATCACACACATCTCTATGATTTTAACTATAGAAAAACCGTCGCAAAAACAATAGTTATGAATGCAATCTAATCTGAAACAATTTTCAATACAATATTATTTAAGAAAATATTTAAAAAATGTACAATGTTGAAGTTTAAAAATCCTTATCTCGACTGCTATTCAAACTTATTTCTATCAAGTTTCTTGAGCGTGGCCTCGACCTTGAACACCAATCCAGTGTTCACCAGGCTGCCCTCATGCCAGTCTCCCAGCTGCCTCGATGCTCACCATGAACTTTGACACAGGAAAATAAAATTTTGTTTATACATAATCAACATGCTAATATGCAATGAGTATATACGTTTCAGATTTAAATTTCATTGTATAAATATATTTTCCTTTGAATGCAAACTGTTCTTGTTCAATTGGAGGCATGAGCAACAACCATAAATGCATAAAGGTTAACATATTTATTAATGAATAAAAATAAAATAAGGTTTAAATACCAATTTTGATTTCTCTTCCTCCTCTTCAGGATAATAGGCGTCTGCCTCTCATAATCACTGCCTGCATTCGCTGGAACCTCTGCTCCATAAAATCTTATCCATATCATCTTCTGCAAAACAAGGTGTAAAATGGATATAAATGAAGGTCCTCAACAATTTGACACATCCAAAACAGTGAACTCTTTTTTTGACCAATCACTAATATAACTAGACAAGAAATATTTTTTATCTTTGAGTACATCTTTCCGAAACTAAGCAAATAAATGATTATAACTCTAAATTGATGCAAAACATACCCGTTAGTGAAGATATTTATTTTAAGAATTAACATAGTCTGAGTTTCTATCAAAGATTTCTTCTCCAAATTTTAAGACTTCTTATTAGTGTTTCGACGGTCTTTTTAATATCGCAGAGTCCTTGAATATCTTCAAGATTTTCTATAAGCAAGAAATAGTATTATAATATAGTAAATACAACATCATTTAATAATCCATAGAGGATACATGCAAAAAAATATCAAGATTAAAGGTCATACTAACCTAAAAAATCTGAGATCGTAAGTAAACATTGTTCTTTTTCTTGGAAAACAATTTCTTTCTCCTCTTGTTTTTGTCTAAACTTACTAATCATCGTATTTAGCAATTTTCTCACGTTACTTTCCAATGTTTTACCCATAATAAAGCAATTTATTAAAATTAAATATAAATCGTAGCACAACACTGACACAACGTTTGACGTAATGAGACGTATCTTTGGCAGATTAATAATGTTGCCATATAGAACTTTTTAGAAAAATCCCAAGTCGCAGACTCGTTAGTTCTACTCTAGTTTCTCAACAACCTTTGGCGAAATTAATATTTCTCTTTATAAAATATATATTTAACTTCAAATAAAAAATGACCCATTTTGCCAGTGGTCAGCCTCTAAATTCCAGTGACCAGCCACGATGGTCCCAGTATTCAGCCCTCATAACTTTGAATCAACATGAGATCGAAATGAGCTTAATTTGTATAAAAATCCATATTATTTAAGTTTCTAGGTATTATGTCTTACAATTAAGGTAAATAGAAGAACTATTCGGATTTTAGAGGTTTGAATACACTCACGTCAGCCGGTTTCATTATGTGCGTGCTGTTGGGTGGAAGCGCATAAAGTATGATATAGTTAAAACAGTATGATATAGTTATCATAACAATAAAAAATTTGCTAAGTTTCATTATCAAACGACTCTTATGGCCATCAACAAAGAGTATGACGGGTTTTTGCAAATCATTATCTGCAAGCCGTTTGTTGAATCCTCGAGTAATATAGTCCATATATTATTTAAAATTGAATCAGGACCCATTTTTCTAGGACCTTCAGGGACATGTAGATGAATTCGATCTTGTAGAGTGCCTCGAGGAACTCCAAACGTTCTACTAGCTTCTCTTATTGGCATTGTATTGCGCATGGCTTCCATGGCAGAAGAGAGTTTCTCTGGAGCATACGTTTGTCTTTGTTTGACTAAAAAAGGAAACAGAATTATTTATCAAAGATTATTTACACAGGTACCTTTTAATTGTTGTTATACCACCTTGTTAAATACAATGAGGAACTATTTTAGGTAATAATAAAATGTTTTCTACTAACGTCCATAAAAATACCACTTAAAAGGGTACCTACCGTACAAGACACTTAACTGTACATTAACAATCGAATATAAACCTTAACGCAATGTATTAAAGTAGGGGGCTACGTAAGGGGCTACTTAGTAGAACAGCAACACCCACTGCTCAGCCGCGTAAAAATTAAATATTTAAGACGGCTGACCCCTGGATGTTTTGAGGAATATGAAAGGACATGCCTTACTAAATTTAAAAAGTTAAATTTAATGGTTTTAACGGCAGCCTTTTCTCACACTTTTAAAAATAATTCATAAACCCAGTATCCAGCTGGGGGGAGGGCTGACCTCTGGAACTTTTATGAAAAAATCGTACCCAGTGCCCAGCCCCCACAATATTTACGTAAAACAGCAATATGTTCGTTCAAATTTAATATAATTAAATGCATTAGTTAAACATAAAGCTTAGTAGCATAACAAATGATAGAATTTGATAACAGAATATATGTTTTTTTTACTTTTAAAGAGAACACCACGCGAAGTTAAAATAATGGCGGTCATGACACTACTGCTCTTGTCGGTCGCCGCCACCTGAATTAACGAGTTTATTTCTCCCGTCTGACCCCCCACCTTACCTGTCGTGTGACGAATTAACCAATTAGGGACCAAAGTTTCTATTTAAGTGCGCTTGATTCGTTTATTTGAATTTTAGCGGTATTTATAACTAATAAACGACAGAAACGGCTGACCACTGGGCCCTGGCTGGCCACTGGTACGTTTACCCTATTTGCTAAATGGAAAAGATTTTGTATAATTTTTAAGTATCAATACGTTACTTTTGTTTTCAATTTGAAGACAATGTTGACAGAATCACATTTGTTTAACAGGTAATTTGCAGAACCTCCAAGAAGAACACGACAAATATGTTTTTCGGATGGCTAACAGTTGAACTAACCTAAAGCATTTAAATTTACATAATAAACAAAGATAGTGGCGCCAAAAGCAGCTGCAAACGTAACTTGGCACTGTCAGGACTAAACACAAAAAAGGAAATTAATTACGGCCAGTAACTTTTCAAATTCCAAATTTGAATAAATATTTCGATTCTTCTTCACCTGTGCCTTGGGGCTTGTTCATAATTCATCACTTGGTTCTTTTAAAAACAAATATCCATTGTCCATCAGGCAATGAATGAATGAATAGTTATGCATACTGAGAGCAAGTGACAACGCAATACGAGTGCCTTTCATTGTATTCAGTGCGTATTGAACTGCCTCGCGCTGTGTCTGCGGTTAGCCTTGCAGGGTTGCTAGAAAAAAAAAACAAAAAAAAATGAATGAATTTACATATCGATGGCAGCAAAGTAAAGACGGACATCTACATTTTTGCAAAAAAAGTTTTTTTACAAAAACTCGCTTATTTTAACCATATCTACAAGTCTGCATTAAAATAATTTTAAATTTCCAAATAATTTAGAAAATTTCATACGTAAATGATGCCATCTACACACAGTTTAAAAAAAACATCGCTGTAGAAACGGACATTTGAACTTGACCGCTTTTACTTCGCTACTTTTAAGTGATGACTTAAACGTTAACAAAGTCATCTACCACTTGTCATGTTGTATTATGTTACAGGTTCATTTCATATCTGCACGGATATCTGCCAGTTGTCCGTTTCTGCATTAAAAAAATCCACATTTCTTGAACTATTGTGTTTTATTTTTTTTGCTTTTATATGGACATTGTCATATTTTTTAAACACTAAACTAAAAAAACGTTTTTACGAATTTAAAAATTAACATTTTATATTTTTCAGATTCAAGTAGACGTCAGGATTTTTTGTTATTTGCATTAAAAATACTTTGATCATGTACTAATAAATAATGAATGAAATGGAAAACATAGATTTTATAATTTCCACGTACAAACGGACATCAGACAGATGTCTTCTTTTACGTGTAAGTTTTTCTAATGTAAAAAAGGACATCTACAGTTTTTCAGAGAAAAACAAGGTTATAGCGTAAAACTTTTTATGCAATCAGTAAAAAACGTTATTTTAATGCAACATGCAAAATTTCATGTTAATCAGTCCATTACTCTCAAAATAGTCGAACTTTTTTAGTAATTACGCTCTCCTGTAAAGTTGCGTTTTTGTAGATATCTGTTTTTACTTTGCTGCCATCGATATACTCACTGTTTCCTCGAATGGGGTGGGCAGAGCGCACGTAACGTAATATAAAAAACTAAGTATGAGTATTTCACGTTTCATCGAAACTTCGAGAAAAATTACCTACAACAGTTGCTGGTCTGTTGCCTAAAGCAAAAACCTATTTCCTTATTCGATTAAATTTTAACGATTGTCATGGTGCCATAGCGCCACCTAACGTAGTAGAACTTCTCCTACAAACGTCTACATCATCAACTGTCAAAATAATATCCTACATGGCGCTAACGAAGTGTCAAAGATCGATTGCATGAATACAACTTACAACGTTCTCTCTGTAGACTTCAGTCCCAGCATAACATCTCCCTGAAAAGAGATATGTCTTATAGTTATAGAGTTTTACCTAGAATTTAACATTTTCCGACCTCATTTTTGAGACGCGATGCGCACCGAAATAAAAACATTCAGAGGTAAAATTAAACTAATTTTCTTTTTGTATAAAAATAAAATGTATCAAATTATCAAAAGCCTTAGAACAAAATGTTGTTCATGATATCAGCTATCTTCTTGCGAGGTTGCTGATGTTTAACAGATAAACCTGTATAAGCTGTTTTTGCTTTTATTTTATTTGAACTTGACCCTCTGCGGCAGCCCTACGGAATGGTCTTCCTCGTATGGCCTATTCGACATTGTAGCTCGTGTTAACAGGCCCTAATGGTACCTTAGAAAATATCAATATCTAATTCTTTAAGATATTGCGATGCGAATGTTAACAAGGAACTTATTATCTTGTCATTGCGAACCATAAATATAGGCAGTCGCTGAATATAGTGTGCTCTTGTAAGTGCTTGTACTAAAGTGGAGTTCTAACAGATTGTGGTTGCATGTTCTGGATAGCTTTTCGATTTGTATTCCAAAATGGGATAGGCAGAGTATTCAGAAAGTTACGTACTCAAAAACTCCAAAAAAATCATGTTGTTCACGTTTTGCAGACAATTCTAGCACATAGGTTAATTAAATTGTTTTTGGTATTGGCGTGATTTTGGTATTGGTTTTTTGTTAACTCTTTCATAGGCTAGATGACTAGAAAAAAACTATTTAGTCCGTCAGATAGACTACGAAAAAATATTGTACCCATATTTTTTTTTTATTTGACAGACTAAAAATGACGATAATACAGAGCCTAAAAGTTTCGCGTGACGTCACGTTAGAGTACAATTTTTACTCAAACGTGACGTCACGAGCCCCCACTCAGGAAGTTTGATGATCTGTACCTTTGTCGATGTTTAATTATTTGATAAACTAAAAAATATGTGTCTCATTTTTTTCCGTAATCTAACTTACGGACTAATTAGAATGATATATTTTTAACCCTGTCATCATCCCTATTATAGATAACTGTCCCTGTGCTGGACACTGACCCAATGCTTGGCACTTGCAACCTTATGTAGGACAGGTGACAGATGGGTGCCATCTATTGGGCGTTGAGGCGTCGAGCATTGGTACCTTTACCTTACAAACTATTGAACAAATCAAATGTATATTGCGTATTGTTCATGAAAATATCATGCGTAAAGCAACAAGGAACAAAAATAAAAAGCTTTTGACGTTGACTTTAAAAAGCAAACAACTAGACAATCTCATTTACCTCATAGAAGTAGCACCGTAAACACCATCCATAAAGCGCTTGTCACTTCGCACGATAGTAATTCACGTGTCCGAGCAAAGCCGCCGATCTAACGACAGCCCATCCCGGTACTTTACTATATCACATATATACAATCACGCCTGTATTCCCAAACGGGGTAGGCAGAGCACACAAAACGCTACATAGACAAAACGATGACTATTTCACGTTTTGTGACCATTTCTAGCTATTTTTTAGGTTTTGAGGTGCGCGTACGTAGTGACAGGCTGCTAGCCTGTCGCCTAAAGTATACCTTAACCTATTTCCTTTGTCGCCTCCTACGACAGCCACAGAAAAAATGGAGAGGTGTTAGTCTAAACCCGACACCACACGGGGGATATTATAAAATAGAGAACAAAAAATTATGTACATTTAAAAAAATTAATAATCGTGAATGATCCCACAAAGATGCATCAAACAAAAAGGATAGTTCCTTAAAAGCTATTGATTTCGAATTGTCCACTGTTCAAAAATCAAACTAGACAATCTCATTTACCTCATAGAAGTAGCACCGTAAACACCATCCATAAAGCGCTTGTCACTTTGCACGATAGTAATTCACGTGTCCGAGCAAAGCGGCCGATCTAACGACAGCCCATCCTAGTACTTTACTATATCACACCGTCCAAATAATAACTTATATCGAAATCATAACTCTGCGTCGACACCCACTCTAGGGTGCAGGGAGGTAAGTAAGGAGGGGAGCTTTAAGAGCACTGATAAGAGAGATAAAACCTAAAAAAAATACATACATGCTATAAGTGCTCATATTCATGGGTTTGTCTATGTAGCGTTTTGTGTGGTATGCCTACACCATTTGGGAATACAGGCGTGATTGTATGTATGTATGATGAGAGCGATACGAAGGTCGTACGTGATTGTATGTGACTCTAAACTTTGTAAAAAGCTACTGCATAAACTACATTGAATAAATAAACACATTTCTGTACTGAATCATATATTCGTGGCAACTAATGTGGGTTCAGATTCTTTAGGCGACAGGCTAGCAACCTGTCACTATTGTACTACCTCTTACATCTGTTTTCAAACCCAAAGTGATGCTAAAAGTGGTAGTCCAGTCAGTCAAGACAATCAATTCACTATAATTCCAAAAGTTTTCAAACTTCAGTCTAGTGAATGGTACATTGAGACAACAATAAATCTCATTTTGCAACCTTGTCCGCAGTCCGGAACATTGTTAAAATTGCAATTTAATTAATTTTTGCTGTATGGTCGTGAAAAAAAATCCAAAAGTTCTGCAAAGTTGGAGTTGTGTTAAATATACTATTTTACATCACGTGTCAAATTTGCAACCAATTCAAGTGTACGGAACATTTTTTGTTATTAAAAATTAATGTTTTTCTTTATTAAATTGAAGGAAAACGTTCCAAAAGTTCTGCAAACTTGACACATACATCGGAAAAATATACCGAACGGTTGTATAAATTTTTTTTTACAATATCCTTTTGCAAATTTGTAAATGCATCAGAATAGATGTTTTCGAAGTTTGCAACCAAGTTTCAAAACTTTTGTAATTTTTCCGAGACAGCCTTGCTCAAAAAATTACAACGAATTTAAAACGAATTATAAATAAACATGTTCCGGTCGACCAAAAAGGTTGCAAATTTATACAACCGTTCGGTATATTTTTCCGATGTATGTGTCAAGTTTGCAGAACTTTTGGAACGTTTTCCTTCAATTTAATAAAGAAAAACATTAATTTTTAATAACAAAAAATGTTCCGTACACTTGAATTGGTTGCAAATTTGACACGTGATGTAAAATAGTATATTTAACACAACTCCAACTTTGCAGAACTTTTGGAATTTTTTTCACGACCATACAGCAAAAATTAATTAAATTGCAATTTTAACAATGTTCCGGATTGCGGACAAGGTTGCAAAATGAGATTTATTGTTGTCTCAATGTACCATTCACTAGACCGAAGTTTGAAAACTTTTGGAATTATTGTTAAATTTTCGATTTCGGATGTCAATTATGACTGGACTATGGCTGCGAATGCGAAGTGTGAAAAAGTCATAATCATATGTCTATTTCACGTTTCGTGTGCTCTCCCTACCCCATTTGGGAACATAGACGTGATTGTATGTACGTATGTAACTAATATCAAGTTTACAATCACGTCTGTATTGTGACGTAAGACTCCAACCAATGCTATAGAATTTTTTGAAATTACAAAATAAATATTTGTAGACAATTACATTTTCTTCCTCCTCCTCTTTGATCCTTATTGCTGCTACTCTCTATACACAATGGTTGGCTTCCAGAGATCCCTTTTGGGGTATATCCGCCTTTGTACATACTTTTTATTCGCGACTTGTCTGTACTCTTTTTTTCCTTTTTCTTCGAGTCTTTTACTTGCTTAAAATCTGTTCAAAACACCTATTGCAGGCCAGTAACATGCACACAAGCAAGCCACCTACATACAGCACCATCCACCGGCTCAAACTGCTCATAGATCACACCCAACAGCACGACAATGCACATACACCATAAATATGAGATACGTCATCTGATGCCGCAGTGACCGAAACCCGCGATCCGTGATATGGGATATATACCCATAAACAACGTGATATGTATGACACCTACTTACTTACGTGCGGAGTTTTGGTTTGATGGTCAGCTTGTAATAAGTTAGATAGGCGGTTTAATGTAGGTAGCGTCAATGCGGAGGCAAAGACCATTAAAATCCTTGTTTATTTTCTACATAGTGCAACAGAATGTTTTATGTCAAAAGACTTTCATTCTTCGTCTTAAAAGGTAAATATTCGGATGTTCGACACCTTTTGTCAATCTTAATAGTACCTATCAATCAATCCAATTTACGACAAATAATGGGACTTATACCTTTCTGTAACTTTACACATTTTGCTATTTTATTTGCGATCCCTTACAGTTTTCTAATTAGCTTTTTAAATGACAATTAAGCAATCTTAAGGGAAGTGGCTAAATATCCATTCTCTCTACGTGCCTGTGTAAGCACAGGGCATCTTTTAGGTAATTTAGTGTCTAACATGGCCCATGTTTCATTCATACATATTTACAATCACGCCTAGGTTCTAAAATTTAATAGGATTATGAAATACAAACAACGTAGCATAGACAAAACTATGACTGCTTCACGTTACTCCACTTCTAGATTTAAAAAAAAACACATGAATGAGACAATAGTCAAAAGCATACCTAAACTTATTTCCTTAGAATACCGAAGAGGTGTTATCCGATACCTAACTAAAAAGTAATGTTTTATCGTATTGAAACCCATTTGGCTCATTACTTCAAGTAACTGTAAATTATTTAAGCTACACATTGAAGAATCAACCTCACCTTGTAAGACCATAAAAATAAATTCCCGTAAAGCCATCAATACCGCAGATCAATACTCAGCACACAATTTTACAGGGTGCCCCGTTATTCCCTGTCAAATTAACAATAAAGGTACAATTTCAATCGCGACCGCATGCAGCAGCAGGTATCGTCGACAAGTTGTATCTGTTGTAGTATTGTAGCTGTGTAGTGAGCTTCGAATAACACCCTTCTCTCTCTTTTGTAGGTGTCGTAAGAGACGACTAGGGATAGGTAGGTATAGCCTCCTAAGGCCCAGCACCAAATTTTGATCGTTTGAATTTAATGCTTAGTGTCATTCATGTAAAATTCAAACTTATATTGACATTAGTCCTATACGTAGGACCATGGGCCTTAGGAAGATAGGTTCAAATATGCTTCAAGCGACAGGCTAGCTACCTGTCACTATTATACCTCATTACTTACATATATACTTATGTACTCTCAAATAGTCACGTTTAGCATAACTTAAGGTTTCAGAAACAGATGACCTATTTCTTACGACATTCACAGAAGCAACGGATACGTCTTTCTTCTGTTTTATACCTAAAATATGGCAAAAATGGTTGCAAAACGTAAAAAAGTTTTGTTCACGTATCTCCCTTCCCGACTAGGGCGCATAGCCGTGACTATATTCCAGTAATTTAGTCGACGACACTTCTGCTGCCGTAGCAAGCGGTCGAGATGGAAATCATACCTTTACCGTGTCCCAGCCTTGAGTTAGGGATGCTCCGACGTGATAAATACTGGTACCGTAATCTTACGTCATCAGGCCACGGGTCCGATTGGAATGGAGGGAACTGCGGAGAGTGTATATTGTGCAGTATCGTATCCTGCGTGCAAAAATGTATCTAGAATGTTGAATAATATGTAGGAATTTGGATCATATTTTAGGGGTATGTGGATAGTAAAAGTTCTATTGAACATGCTTTTTATACTTTTGTGATTTTTGTTTTTGGCAAAGTTGGATACTGCGCGGACAAGTAGGACGAGTAGAGTATTTTGTAAATATTTTGTTATTATATTCCACTTTTCGCAATGTTTATTGTTGCCTCTGTTTTTGTCGGTCATCATCATCATCATCCATCCTATATACGTCCCACAGTAGGGCACAGGCCTCCTCTCAGTATGAGAGGGCTTGGGCTATAGTTCCCACGCGGGCCCAGTGCGGATTGGGAACTTCACACACAACATTGAATTGCTTCGTCGCTGTGTGCAGGTTTCCTCACGATGTTTTCCTTCACCGAATAGCTCGTGGTAAATATCAAATTCGATATCGCACATAAAATTCCGAAAAATTCAGAGGTGCGAGCCCGGGGTTTGAACCCATGACCCTCTGCTTGAGAGGCCACTGGTCGAACCGCTGGGCTACTAGGCTTTTGTCGGTCTCAAACATACAATTTCCTCTTTGTCTCTCAAAGGTTGGCTGTAAGAGATCCCTTACGGAATTCATCTGCTTTAAAGCTTCACCAACTTGTTTGTACTTACTTTTTGTTTGGCAATAATTTAACTTACACACTTAAAACTAATAAAATCAGTAAAACAAGTCAAGTTTTGAACCTACGGCACTACCCACTTGTAGATCCAACACCCCGCCAACTTAAGTATCGAATGAACGTAACGGTCCCACAGAATTCTCATCCCGAAATTCGGTACCATCTGTGGCCAACGTCACCCCACTACATTTACGGTACTGGGAACGCATGAATTTATGAGAATCAACCCCACCAGCTAAGACAGGCCTTCTCAGTAACACATCTCGTTCGAAAACAGGGGTTAAGTTAGGCTGGTTGTAGTCTGGGAGCAACCACGGGTGGTATGACACAGATCCGTCGGCCGACTTGTTGGGCGATCGGTTGGTAAAATATGACGTGCGTTGATGATTGGTGGGTTTGTATTTAGAACATTAAAAAGAGGCATTTCTTCACGCGATCGCGATTTAGGGTCTTTGTACGTTCTTTGAATTTGTTGTGGGAGTAGGTTTTGAAAAAAGGTGAATTGTATGTAAAGTTATACACTATTTTGATACTAATAAAACTAGTTTTGTTTACTCTATGTAAGGCACTACTTTGATATTGGTAAAACTGTTTAACAGTTGGTGAAGTTGTTCAAAAGAATATTGAAAGCGAATCATAAAGTTAATAACTTTATGCTGGGTGGTCTTTACTTGTACTGTAAATTCATTTAAAATGTAGTTTATTGTAGACATTGAGCTCACACAGTCTTCAGAGAAATCTTGATACTTATTTAAAAAAAGTGGACAGACTGTATGTGTGCGTATATTTAATCTCAATGCAATACTTTACAAATAACACCCGAAGTATCAATTTATGAATTACTTATATGTGATTGACATTCTCATAGCCATTAATATGGAACTTTATTATTTAATGTCAAATATCAGATTGACTGAGAGCGCACCACCAATACGAAGTTTCCCGATAAAATACTATAGTAAATATTTTGCACTACACCCTGTATGATCAATCTGAATTTAGTCTTAATATATTGGTGGAATAAACCATGTTTATGCAAGAATGTTGTACGGAAATAAGCCAAAATATCAACAAAAAGCCGTACAACGCACCGCGTAACCTAACACCACATATCCTTAGAAAGAAAGACGGCATTCACTTCTACAAACTTACTGAAAACCCCGACTTCCTTTACTTTAGACCTTATTCGGTTGAAATAAAGTTACAACGAGAGTTTAAGGAAAGTTTGTGTGTTTTGACAAAACTGCGCTTCCTACGTTTCGCCGCCAAAAAACATTATTTGCGTCGTCCATTAAGAGTTTAACAATGGACCGTTAAGTAAATGCACGTTGATATCCTGCTGTTGGACTTTTACCGTTTTCTCATACGAGTTATTTTGGTACGATGTGAGATTTCGCTTAGTTTTTTAACTATTTTTTTTTTAACAATTAATTGTAAGAAAATTGGTTAAGGTATACTTTAGGCAACAGGCTAGTAACTAGTAACCTGTCACCATTATATTATGTACGTCTTTTATCGATTGCCCGTGTGGTGCCGGGTTAGAATAGCACCTCCCCCTTTCTTCCCGTGGGAGTCGTAAGAGTCGACTCTGGGAAAGGGTTAGTGTATTGTGGGCGATGGGCTAGCAACTTGTCACTGCAATATCACGTTTAACCATCTGGTTACCCTGAAATTGCTAAACGTGGCACTGGATTTTTAAATTCATGTGCTCTGCCTACCCCTCTTGGGAATACAGGCGTGAGAATATGAATATGAATATGAACCTAACTAATATACGAAGCATGTTGGTTTGGTGCATGGTTTTGCCATTTGCAATAATGAAAGCAGGCGGTGTTCGTAATACACAAATTAATTCGTCGATTCAAATGTAACCGTTGCAAAGTTCAAACTTTTATTTTCGTGATATAATAAATTAACGTCGCTTATAAATATTTACGATGTAATAATTGGTATCGGTTTCGGCAAACTTTCTCATTTCTACGAACTTGTTGGTTATTTGCTCGGTTTGTGTTTCGATTCGTTAGGGTTGGTCACGTTTTGGATATACATCAATATTAATAGACATTAATATTCTACATACGATTAGTCCAGTGGTTAAAGACCCCGTAGCCAGGGCGCTCGTACGCCAAAACTATTGGCTTTATAAAAAAAAATTGTAGGCAATTGTCTCTTGTTTTATTTTGTGTAAAACTGTTTTTATCGTGAAATGAGTCAGACAGGAGATATTGTCAAAAAACTGCTTTTACTCGACGTTTTTCCAATATGGCGGCGTGAGCGGCAAAAATACGAGGCGGCAAAGTTGAAATTCGGAAAGAACACGTCAAAATCTAAAAAATACCAATTTTCATAACTCCCGGAAAACTTTCCAGGTAACCTCTATGTGTATTATTATTTCGAACTAAATAACTGTACTTCCTTAATCTGAAAAATAAGGTTTGTTGCGAGCATTGCAGACCCTAAGGATTATTGCACTCGGAAGAAGATAGATGGGTCGCGGAAGCATGGCGGGTAACGCATGCGCCGACCCAATTTATGCGTACGCGCAGCGCGGCGCCTCAGGCGTCTTGAATCATTTCTGGAACCCTCTGATTTCCAATTGAAAAGTAAAGTATGCTATAATTGTGAAAAGTACCCTGTAGTTACATACATACATACATATTCTCACGCCTGTATTCCCAAGAGGGGTAGGCAGAACACATGAATTCAAAAATCCAGTGCCACGTTTAGCAATTTCCCCGTTGGCCCCGTGTGGTGCCGGGTTAGAATAGCACCTCCCCCTTTCTTCCCGTAGGTGTCGTAAGAGTCGACTCTGGGTTTGTGTATTGTGAGCGATGGGCTAGCAACCTGTCACTGCATCACGTTTGACCATCTGGTTACCCTGAAATTGCTAAACGTGACCCTGTAGTTTCCTGTGTGATATCTGTTTAGAATAACAGCTCTCCATTTCTTCTACGGATGTCGTAAGAGGCGACCAAGATTTAGGTATGATTTAGGCGACAGGCTAGCAACCTGTCACTATTTACCTGTTCCATCTGTTTTTAAACCTAGAACTATGCTAGAAGTAGCTGCGGGGCGGGAAATGGTCATGGTTTTGTCCGTGACTCCATTCCATGTCGTGTTTCATGTGCTCTTCCTACCCAAATTATGCTATGCATATTTTAGCGGCATTTAAATTAAATACTATTTTCTTTAAAAAAAATCCCTCTACATATACGGACATTTACAAAGGTAGGTATTTAACAAGTTAGAACCCAAAAATATGGAAATGAAATAGGTAGTTTACAATTTTTTATCAGTGTAAAACAAATTCTCTTTATATTATTATGTTTCTTTGTAACAATTGGGGGTCTCGTTTTTTTTTTATTTGGATCGAATAAATCGATTACTTAGTCGATTCTTTTTGCTCTGTGCACAAATTGAGGCGCGTTCCAATACCGTGTTAAGAGTAATAAGTTTTTAAATGATTTCTTTACTGTAATACTTCATAACAATGTCCAGAATAAATTATGGTTCGCTTTTTAACTGAGATGTTTTATTTTATTGAAAATTTCTTGCAAGATGCTGCGACGGATTTAACATTAGAAAAATTGTAATTTTTACAGAATCTTAGGCAAGTAGACTAAATAGAATAAATAGTATTTGTAGTAGAATAGTAATTGTTTAAAAGTTAAGATCTTACGTTACGCAAAAAAAAATCGTAAGTAATATAAAAGAAAATATTTTTTGTTACCCTACTTATAGTATCTATAGTAAAATTATGCCTGTGTTCACAAATGGGGTAGGCAGAGCACACGAAACTCGATAGAGACAAAACCACCACCAACTTCTAGCATAACTTTAGGTTTGATCTTAACTCATTTCCTTAGTCGCCTTTTACGACATCCACGGAAGAAATGTAGAGATATTATTATGACGTATTTGTTACTTATGGTAATTCAAGTTAATTGTAAAATAATCCGTAAATGAATGAATTAAAATTATTCATAAAAATAACTTAAAAGACCAGCGTTAAAACCTGTGTACTCAATTGAGTGGACAACTAAATAAGTCATCAAGCCACGACACGTTGTAATGAAACACCTAACGCCTGCATACATTATTCAAACGGTTGAGGAAAGACTTAATTGAAATTGAGAAACCCGGAGTGTTTGCGGATTGCGTGTCTTTATTTGTGAAAAGAATTATTGGCACCATTTAAAAATAATTTTACTTACTGTGAAATAAAAGACACGCGTCTTTATACGGAGATTAGCTCGACATGTTTCGGGTCACAGCGGCTGCTGATAGTCGCGCACTGTGCAAGTGTGCACTTTTAACGCGACTGCTTGACGCAATCGACTGACTGACAACTACCCACATTTTCACCACCACATTTATTACTCGTATATTATTGTTTAACGTCGGGTAGCAGACAACACTAACAGCTTTGGTCTCTACAGAACATACGAAACGCTATGACAAATCCATGGTTATTTCACGTTTCGTAGCCACTTTTTACTTATTTGTAAAATAATAACGGGCTACTAGACTGTCACCTAAATCATACCTAAACCTATTTTTATAGTCGCATCTTACGACATCCACGGAAGAAATGGAGAGGTGTTTTTCTAAACCTGACTCCACACTGGTAAGTAGGTACAAAAAATGACTAAGAAAATACGTAAAATGTTGTATAAGGTAAACGCAGGTATTAACGACCCATCGAAAATCTGCAGGTATTACCGACCTATTAATGTTATTTGCAGTTTCTCCGATTCTAAAACTGTTTAGCTATAAGTAAGTATAGCACACACATGCGCTCGTTTGTTGCCCATCGTTTAATTATACTTTAATGTGCATAACAATACGTAATAGAGATAAAATGTATCGGTTTCTGTGCGGACCTGCGTGGTAGCCGATTTTGCCATACTAGCCCTTGTTTCACTAGGTAAGAAGGTGACGATTCTGCGTAAGCAATTTTAAGCAAACCGATGAAGCCAAAGCATACAGGATTTTACTCAAATGACTTGTCAAAGTGTGTTCTATTAAGTTGCTATCACTCTTAAGTACAAAGAAGACCTTTTATATTGGAAATCTGCAAATTAAAATAGGGCGGTAATAACTTCACGACTTTTTAAGTTGGATCCTATTAACGACCCATAGGTCGGTGATGGCCTCAACACAACATTTTGTTTTTCTTTCTTTTTTATGTTTTTATTAACTGATAGCAAAACAATCAATATACCATTTGATTCACAAAGAACTAAGCTCTGTGTAAATCTATATACGATCCATGCAATGTTGTCTAGTTTTCTTATTTTTACATTGTCAATGTTGTGAAAACTATAATATTATCCGAATATTGATGTTGTATTGCAATTTTTACAAATTATGATTTCTTTATCAAAGACTGATTTGATACTGTTGTATTTTATTATACCAATAGATTGAAGTGTATTTTACAGTCGAGTTAATCAAAGAAGTACATTCTAAGTTTTTTTTATGAATCGGTAATGCATTTTACATCTATACTTACTAATTTTATTACCGACCCATAGTGGTCGGTTTTGGGTCGGTAATAGTGACATTGGGAAGCTTTTACCGATCGCACTATTTTTTTATTTCTAAACTAGTTGTTACCCGCGAGTCCATCTGTAATTGAGTAAAATTTGTTAATAGCTATGCTCGAACCGTTAGCGAAGTAAAGCTGTAAATTTCAATTATTTTTTTTCATAATGTATATGCTCAAAAGAACAGTGCAGGTATTAGAAATTCGTTTCTGGAAGTTTTTTTATTCATTCTAGGGTTTTTTTTTAATAAAATAAAAAGTAAACTTATAGGTAATAAAGTTTTTTTATTTGTTCAACATACACGAGGAGAGGTTGCTACGGAAATCCAATCGAAGCGAGACGTGTTAATATATTTTTGGTTTTTAATAAGTTATTTTCAGTAATGTTTTTGTACCACTTCCTTACGATCGGCAATAGCTTCCTAAAAATCGTTAATAGCATCACGACCGTTATCATGGGTCGCTAATAGCAACAATCGACTTTGTCACTTCAAAAAATATTTTTACCATGATATTCTTGTAATTGGTAGTAATTCACTTAGTGAATGAAATCTATAGACATAATAATTAGCGTATAAAAATAATAAAAGAACTCTGAAGATAGCCAGTATACTTAAAATTCGCCATTGATTTCAAAATTGCCTTAAGGGGGTCGTTAATACCTGCGTTTACCTTACTATAAAAAAATGCTGTATCTATTATTACTAACTGTGACAACGATTTACGTTGAGGTTTTGCCACCAAACTCATTTTAGGCAGTTCTCAAACTTTAAGAAAAACTTGTTACACCACAATGCTTCAATTTGTCCTTTTGTAGGACCACATGACATCATGTGTCGCAGAAGGAAAATACCTAACGCATTTCACAATGCTTACAAAAACAGTAGTTCCATTTGACCATGTCCTTGGAATAAACGTGTCGATGCCTATTACCATACTAACAGGCAGTGTTCGCTGTTTTCGACATGATATCAGAATTCTGAACATTAAACAACCGTGGAACTCAATCATTTCGAAAAATACAGATAACTCACATTTTAATAGCTCGACATGTTTCAGGCTAATTCGTAGCCCTTCATCTAGGAGCCACGGCGGCTGCTGCTGAATGTACGACGGCTCGTGCTCGATGAAACTAAACACAACTATGTTAAAATATTAGTCTCATAGAATATTACGAGTATCTAAGCTTACTTCTGAACTTCTATCGACATAAGCCAAAATAATAATGGGCGAATCTTGGCTTTACATTGACAGAGCCATTTTTTGTGACCTTCTATGATAAACTGTATTTTCAAACTAGGTTACTGAATAACTTTTTACTGTGGATGTCAATGATCTCCGTAAAGCCATTTTAGGATCTCCGCTATTTACTTGGCGTTATGCAAAGTTTACATATTCGGAAGTAGGTAGATAATGAACGAGAATTCCGTCTCGAGTTAACTAGTTAATGTGCTAATCTACCAGCTTTGGGTATCCCGGCTTCTAATTTGGCAAGGTTTAAAGAAGTGGGGGTAAACCGCATCCCTAACATAATATACACTCACGCCTATATTCCCAAATGGGGTAGGCAGAACACACGAAACGTGACGTCGACAAAACCATGATTATGACTATTTCACGGTTCCCAGCCATTTGTAGCATAATTTTAAGTTTGAAAACAGATGGAAGGGGTAGTATAATATCGACAGGATGCTAGCGTGTCGCCTAAAGCAATACCTAAACCTATTTCCTTAGTTGCCTCTTACGACATCCACGGCGCTCGTTCCCTAAATATCAGAATTGCAAAATACTAGATTGCCGACATACCTGCTCATCAAAATATCAGATTTTCTTTATACTAGGTGCGTTTTTATTACAGTTTTGTAAAGTACCATGTTCTCAATACACCATTTTCCATTTAAAACCGAATTCCTCTAATACCAGATAACGAAAACACCAGGCTCGCAAAGGCTGTTTCGATAAAAAAAGGAACATAGTTTAAAGAAAATCTGGTATTCCGGGAATCTGATCTTTTGATAAGCAGGTAATGTCGGCAATATAGTATTTTGCAATTTTGATATTTAGGGAACGAGCGATCCACGGAAGAAATGGAGAGGTGTTATTCTAGACCCGACACCACACGAGTATTCTTTTACCATGGAAAGCACATGTCGTTTGCTCCACCCATTTGCCACTTGCTTATTTACCCTTTCTATGATAAAAAATACATTTACCTGTACTGTACACGTTAAAGTGTCAATAACATCTATCGACTATAAAACAGGCGCATTATACATTGCTCATTGGACTTAATAATTTACCAGTAACGAGTTCAGTAGCGGGCAGTGTATTATATCTCGTATGATTCACTAATTCTGTCATGACGTCACAAACTTGCTTGAAAGGGAAAAACCCAGAAGCGAAACGTCACCGTCGAGGTTTTCTCAGATTGTCATCATTTCGACCTTGATCGAATTCTTCACAGATGATGGGTTTGTTACACGGATGTGATTTTAGTGTGGGGAAAGTATAGGGCCTTTGTTTCTGAAATTTGCGTATTGTATGGAGATTTTTATAATAGTTAGATACATACATCACGCCTGTATTCCCTAATGGGGTAGGCAGAACGCATGAAACGCTACATAAACAAAATTATGACTATTAATTTTCACGTTACGTGGCCACTTTTAGCCTATTTAGCCCGGCGTGATTGACGTGAAAAACAATTACGCGGACAGTGACGCTGGGTCATAATTACCCACCATTAAAAAAAATTTTTTTTCGAAATAAAAGACGTTATCTTATTTTTTTTTAGTTATTTGTTAAAAAGGGTTTTCTGCACTTGTTATAAAATAAAATTATGCTAGCATATTAAATCAATTATACTTTTATTGGTTTCCAAAGTAACACATGCAAAATCAAGGTTCAAAGTGTAACATTTATTAGTTTTTTATATTTTTAACAATTTTATTGAGCTTTTCTTACAAATAATGGGAAGTAACAACCTAAGTTTATAAGATAAGAGTTTAAAAATACTTCTTATACTAAAAAAAGTAAGAAATCCGTCTTTCACATCGTCACTGATGGCCATGGAAGTACTGCAAATATTGCAGTATGGGATAATATGATTTGGGCAAATGTAAATACGACAGACATGACAAGTGCGGTTTTTTTTTCTTGTCCTTTTTAGTCGGACATATTTGACACCGCTTGTGAGTTCCTGGAATCTTTCTAGGCGGTTTCTCGGCAAGTCTACCCACAAATTCCACGATTATCATCTTCGGAATCTGATTCCTCCAGCAACGTTTATATTCGGTCTGGGTGGTTTAAAAGTGACATTGTCGGCAAAATACTGTAAAAAATAAGTAAATGAACCACAGAAATTGAACTAATCATAAAATTTATCAAAACAGGCATACCACAAAAATACCCCGTCAGCGATGACGCTGGGTCAAACTTACCCGCTTTGACTTGGCGCATATATACTCCCTGTGCAGCCGGCGTGGCACCGAACTTACCGGTGGACTGGGGAGAGGGGATACGTAACTCCAGCTACTCTAACGGTTAAAACAAATAATCAACGCATGAAAAAAATATGGACGTTTTAAAACGCACTGGGTCACTGTGACCCAGCGTCAATCACGCCGGGTTAGTGACAGGTTGCCTGAGATATACCTTAACCTATCTTACCTTTACCTTTATCTGGTAGAGATCCCCTCGGGGATAAGTTCGCCTTTGTACATGAAGCTGTAATCCTGTATCCTGTTTTTCTGTAACTATTTTATGTGCAATAAAGAGTCATACAATACCTATCTTACCTTTTCCGTGTGGTGTCGGCTTTAAAATAACACGTCTCCTTTTCTTCCGTGGATGTCGTAAGAGGCGACTAAGGAATTAGGTTAAGATACTAATAGTTACGTTTATTAACTTACTAGCTCTCCGCCCGCGTGGAATTCGGTTATATTGCGGTATGAAGCGAACATTCCCTCGGGAACATCAATTTTTTCCGGGATAAAAAGTACCCTATTATTTAATTCTATCTTTACGTGTGCAAAATTTCAAAGCAATCGGTTCAGTAGTTACGGCGTGAAAGCAGAACAAACAATCAAACAAAGAAACGCACGTTCCGATTTATAATATTAGTAAGGATAAGGATTGCAAATAATATTGCTAATGTGAAATTAATATTTTCGTTCAAAGACGCTAAATAAACTAACAACGAAAGTTAGTTTTTAAAACATTTTTTACTGTGAATTAAAATGGCTCTACTCACTTCTTTACATCAAGATCAACTCGACGTTATGTCACTCAATGACGTTGAATTTGATTCACCAAAACCATGATTCCACCTAAGTATGCTACAGCATCTTTGAACTTGTAACAATAATGTCACGGTCGACATATCACAAAGGCAGGCATTAATTACAGATGGAAACAGAGGGATCACTCGTCACTTGTCGCGTGGTGTCGCAACGTATCGATTCGGCATGTGGGCCAATGCCGCTAATACAACGGTTAGGCGGATTGCACGAGTAACGACGTGTTATGAAATGTAGCTGCGTTGATTTAAGCTGCGATTTTGTTTTGTCGGTAATGGGTACACTGCGCTTGGTAGCTGTGGCTGTTTTGTGTTGATTAATATAATAGTCGTTGAATATATAAACAAGCTTGTATTCCTAAATGGGGTAGGCAGAGCACATGAAACGCTACGTAGATAAAGCCAAGAATATTTCACGTTATGTAGCCACGTCTAGCAATTTTTTTAGGTTGTAAGTTTGGTGGTAATATAGTGACAGGTTGCTGGTCTGACGTCTAAAATTTATCTTAACCTATAGTATGTCCTTAGTCGCCTCTTACGACATCCACGGAAGAAAAGGAGAGGTGTTTGTCTTCACCAGATACCAAAGGACAAATTAATTTCAAAAAATGAATTTATAAAAATACTTCTTTTGAAGGTTAATAAAATATACCTCTTTTATACCTCTATAGCAGGTTGGTAGTGTGTCACCTAAAGCTTACGTAATCTTATACCCTAAAAATTTGCTAAAAATGTGAGTTCAGTTTAGTTTATTCCCAGTGGTCTTTTAATACTAAAATTAGTCAGATAAAAATATAGCCAACAATATGCATGGTTTTAAGTCTTTATTCATCGTAGAATTCGTACATTACTATAGTATTATTTTAAGCATCTTTAACAAATACTTGTTTTATAATTTTAAACAAAAAAAAAACCGACTTCAAATTTGGGCTATACTGAAAGCATTTGTCTAATAATGAGGGTGACCTTCCATCACCAGCAGGCCTCACTACTTACTGAAATTATAATTTCCAGTTTGCAGGTGCATTCAGTATTGAAAGAATTATCCTTTAACTCCTAAGCATTAAGGAGTTGACCTTCCATCATCAGCTCAGTCATATTTTTTTTACTGCCAGACGTAAATACTGGTGTAGTTTTGAAAAATGTACTAAAAACATTACCTGTGCCAATAAAATTTGAGGGTTGCCCTCGATTTCCCTCATATTCCATCACCAGATCAAGATATACTGGCAATGGGACCACCTGGAAACTATACCCTTTCAAACAAAAAAAAAATTTCCAAATCGGTCCAGGCGTCTTCGAGTAATCAGCGAACACACATAAAAAAAAATAATGATGATAAAAAAAAAAAAAAATATATCCCGACGAATTGAGAACCTCCTCCTTTTTTTGAAGTCGGTTAAAAATACGTTCTGTAAATAAATACTGGTTTAGTCTTATTTAAAGACTCTTAGAATGTACAAAAAAATCTTTGCATGCATTTATTTGCTCGTCCATTATGTACGTTGGGATTTTGTCTGTAAAACATGCTGAGTCAGACCTCTTGACATTGGTCTCGCGATTTGCTAATATGTTTTGAAAGATTAGTCATTTCAGGTTACTTGTGTGTCACACTAAACTTCGGTACTTATTATCTTACTCACCACAACTTTTGGGGTTTTACGTTAGTGAAAAAATTATGAATGAAGTGAATTTTTGCCACCCATTCATGAAGTTTATTTCTAAAACTCAGGCAACAACAAATTCATTTTTAAGTATAAAATACTGTAAGTAAAAATGAAATACTTTTGCGGTTTACTTCGGAATTAATAAAATGCATTGAAAGTTGTATATTGTGTAGTTTAGTATCTTTTATTTATGTTCGTTTTTATCCTTTTCTACTGATATTTGTTTAAAAAAAAGAGTGATATAAGAAGTGATAATCGCATTGACTCAAAATTACAAAAAAGCTTTAAATCGATCGTGTACCGTCGCCCTAAACCATCCTAAACACCCTCTTATGAGCAACAACAGATTTAAGCATACACCTTTAACATCGCCGCCAATCTAAAACTTACCTTATCAGAATAGCATAAGGATTACTGACACTTCTCAAAATTGACACGTTTACAAGTTAAGTGTGTTACATGTACAGTTTGACATGTTGCCGATCTTCTAATTGCCGTCATCGTGGGCAGAGTCACGGCGCAGACTTATGGCGAAAAATGTCAAAAATACTTACGGGACATCTTAATGCGGCCTGTCAAATCCGAAGGCCAGGCGGCAAAGGCGTTCCTATGTTGGTATGCAAATAATGTGTATCTGTCAAAATAGTCGTTTGAATCTTTGGTGTGCTTCTTGATTTAACATTTTACTGATTTTTTTTTTGTTAGAGTAACATTCCATTTCTTCAGTGGGTGTTGAAAAAAGCCACTAAGGGAATAAGTCATGGTGGTTGGTATGTTTTAAGCGACATGCTAATAACAATAACCTGTGACTATTATACCTCTTTCATTTGATAAAACTCTTTCCTGATTTGCCACTTATAATACTGAAGAAATTGAGAAGTGCAATTTTAATCACCAATAACAACTATCAAAACAGTCCCTAATTTTTCATTGTTTTTTATACAGTATACACAAACTAATTTGGGTTACAAGATGGTAAGCGTCAGTATAATCCTCGGCATCAAACTTGGCCAGATTTTTTCGCGTAAAAGCGATGTGCAAACTTACCCCCACTCCAAAAAATCTTGGTAAATTATTTGCCGGTACCTATACCAAACTGATTGGAAATTCTTATCTAAAATTTTGAACGTCTGATCGAGAATACTGAACTCAGATAGCATCTATCGGTTTATACTTTACGGATATCTTTGGGCTTTTTCGGTGCAAGCGACCTCAAGTGACGAGTCATAGTCATACGACCTTACTCTTTGGAGGAAATATAACGTTTAGTTCCGTAACTGTCAATACTTGGGTTTCACTATACGTAACAGAATCGAAGGTCACATATTTGTAACATCATAATACATCGTATCATACAGACAACAAATAGTACGTTCTCCTGTGGATAATAAGTTCATGACTTAGATATCTCAGTATTTTTTTAAATTTTTGTTGTTCCTAATTATCGGAAAAAGATACTTAATTCTTTGCATTTCAGAAAAGAAGTGAAGAAATTTTTGGATGCTCTATTCAAGGGGTAGGTAGAGCAGGCCGTAGAGTCTCATACACATCCAATCCGTGACGAAACTGACGTACGGAGGCCATTTTTCTAAAAAAAAATATGCCAAGTTTTTGCGGCGCAAATTTTACGAAGCGCTAGTAAATTTGAATGAAAGATGGGCAAAAAAGCCTAGTTGCATTTTTTTATATTATTTAGGAAGTAAGTAAGTAGACTACCCGGTCCCAAAAATTGTATAAGTAAACATCACAAAAATACTTTTACATCAATACTTAAACTCCAGTGGGCGTATACATGAATCCCCGCAGAAAACCCAAACTGACAAAAGTCCAAAATCGGAAATTTCCTCAAAAAATCACGATAAATTTCCAGTTTTATCGTCTCATAAACGTTTGTCACGTAGCCTTCGTTTATCTCGACTCTTGCGCCTATGTCGTTCGATAGTGTTCCGATTAGCCCCGAAGTGGTGGGAGCGCAGTCACTCGCCGCCGTCTCGCCGTGCGCCCGCCGCCGCGCGCACAATAACCGCGCGAAACTTCAAAAATCGAACACTCAAACAATTCAAAAATCGAGTGCCCCATTTCTTCCTCTGTGCTTTTTAAAAAACCCCAGTGTTGTGTGCCAGCATTAGTGACGTTCCCAGTGAACTTGCTAGTGAAAGTTTCGGTTTTTGCAAGCGGTGAGTGTTTTTCGCCTTTTTAATCGCGTAATTGTTAAGTTGCACAATTGTCGTTTTTTGGTGCGACGGAAAACGGAATGTAAAATTGTGCAAGTGTGCGTTCGTGCATAAATATTGAATATCGATTTGCGGAAATGTGTGCACGAGGGTTTTTCGTGTATTTGGTTTGGCGTAATAATCGTATGCAAATTTATTGGCTGTAAAATTGCGTGCGTGAATTAAATTGTTTTCTAGCTGTTAAATTTTGCGTGCAGCGCGTTGAAATCTTTTGTATGCGGACAACTTCTAGTGGTACTTAAACACTGTCATCATTGCCATAGCAGGGAAAACTAATTAAGTATTCACTCTAAATGTCCCATAAAACTTATAAAAAAATTGTTAACCAAACTCACAATTAAAAAAAACTGGAATTCTTAAAAAAAAAAAAATTTTTTTTGATTAATTTTTCTAAAGAGACCTCAAAACAAACAAAAAGTTAATCACAAATCCGATTTAATTAAAAATAACTTACAATTACTAGGTAAAAAAGTTGCATAATCTCCCAATATAAGCTGACCTCTAGTAGCTCTGAGTTTGACTCGCAATCAGAGCTCAATTTATACAAGATTCTATATTGTGCTCTACACGACATAGTATGTAATGTCCAAAAAAAAAAACATTCTCTGAGTAGTGATTTCAATAAAAAAACAATTCCATCAAAAAATTTATACGACTCTACAAAAAAACGTTCGCATTCATCATACATCTGCCATGACCAGGGATCGAACCTGTGACCTCAAGTTTCACAGTCAGGTACTATAACTACTAGGCTATCCGGTTGAAACAAGTAAATAATAATAAAATAAGTTATCTTAAAAAAAAGAGACTAACATATCAAACAAACAAATAAAATATAGTAATAATCTTCGGAAATAAGTTCAGTTCCTAAGCCTTAGCGCATAAACACGCGCGAGACGACACGCGCGCGGGATATAAAGTAAACGTCTCTGTGCTCGACACTGACCCAATACATGTCACTTGCAACCTTATGTCATAGTAAGACAGGTGACAGATGGGTGTCATCTACTGGGCGTTGAGGCGTCGAGCAAGGCACATTTACCTTACACCTAGTTAGAACGAGACAATAAAATTTTTTAACTAAAACACTTTTACTCAATAACATCGTGAGATCAAGTAAGTAAATTGACTAGAAGCTGACGCGGTAATTAAAAATACCTCTTTAAAGTTGGAGAATCTCAGATATTTCAACAAGTTACAAAAAACTGAAAATTACCTTCGATACTTTAATACCTATACAAAATAAAAATAAAAAATTGATAAAAAAAATCTATGGATGATTCCGCGATTTTGGGCAGTTCTTTGGCACGTCAGTTTGTGGCCTACTTATCAAATGGGCTTCAGCGCATGCGCGAGGCGCTGCGCAGGCGACCTAGGTTGGAAGTTTCTCTCACGTCGCGCTTACATAACGACAAACTGCAATTATTTAAGGATACGGCTGTTTTTTCGATTTTAAATACAGTTGTGGAATTATTAAAATAGAGGATTTTTAGTGTTTTATCTTGAGATAACACCTCTTTGAGGTCGTGATAATAACAAGGGAAAATGTTATCAGTCTATGTCAGTATATTTTTTATTAGGTAACCTCACTAAAATATACAAAATATTTAACTAATTTCAGGAACTTGTATAAGAAATATTTATTAATATTTTATTTTATCTACATTAGGATGATCACTGGTTCAGGTAATGACAAATTCAGCGCTTATTATAAAAGTGTCGTCATTTAAAGGATTTCGGCATAGTTAAAATATTTATCTTACTTGTGTGAATAGTAGGCATTAGTATTAATAGAAAATAGTAAAAAACCTGGCTAAGTGCGAGTAGGACTCGGGCTCCAAGGGTTGTACCAAACCCTGCAAAAAGCACGTTTTTTGTATGGGAGTCCCCTTAAATAGGTGCCTATTTTATTTTAATTTAATTATATACTTTTGAAGTTGGTATACAACTAACTATTCTGTCAATTTTTCGAATGTCATTTGAATTTGCAGCATTTTAATCAACAAACAACAATTCAAAACATCAAAAAATTACGTTTACTGTATGGGAGACCTTCGTAAATAATTATTTTATTTTATCTAGTATTTGTTACTACAGTGGCAATAGAAATACATACATAAATAAATCTGCCAAAATTTCAATGGTCTAGCTAGCACGATTTGTGAGATACAGCCTCGTGACAGACAGACGGAAGAACGGACGGACGGACAGCGACGTCTCAGTAATAGGGTCCCGTTTCCACCCTTTGGGTACGGAACCCCAAAAAGGAGAGGCTTTTGCCCAGTTGTGGGGCATTTTAAAGCTTAAAAAAAGAAAACCCAAATGACCATAACATGCGGCGGTAGCAGAGCGAAAGTCACACGCCACGCCCGAAAAATTTCAACACCCGCATTATGTTATAAATTAACATAAAACATATTCACACACGCGACTGTCGCAAAACGCACTTTAGCGTGTTCCGTTAAGGTTGGTTTTAGGGTGTGCACAAAAGGGTAATGGTCCGGTTAAATGCTTTGTTGTAGGACAATGTTAGGTTAACAATGACAGGTTGGTTGTTCGATCATGTGTGAACATGTCATTTGAGTTAACATCAGTTTAAGCTAAGCTTGGAAATGATGATACATGCATGTATACATACAATAACGCCTGTATTCCCAAATGAGGTAGATAGAGCACACGGGACGGACAAAGTTATAACTATTTCTCGTTTTGTGTGCTCTGCTTACCCCATTTAGGAATATAGGTGTAGTGTATGTATGTATTGTTGTCAAAAATAGCCTTTATACGACGATTGAAGCTCACCTAAAATGGCTGTTAGGATTTTTCTTACTATGGCATACATACATACATACATATATATTCTCACGCCTGTATTCCCATGAGGGGTAGGCAGAGCACATGGAGTCAAAAATCCAGTGCCACTTTTAGCAAATTCAGGGTAATCAGATGGTTAAACGTGATATTGCGGTGACAGGTTGCTAGCCCATCGCCCACAATACACTAACCCTTACTATGGCCATCTTATATTTCTCCAATTAATTCAATGGCATTAACCCATATAGCTGCACGCTACACAACAGTATAAAACAAGCGAGACAAACCACCCCAGCACAGCAAAATAAACCTTACGATGCAAACAATAAAACCGCTACACTCATCTCGCACACACACAAAGATTTGCTCACACACTTCCGAATATTTAAGGTTATCGGAAGACAACGATTGCTGTGGCTATATTATCTTTTTTCCGATTTGCTAGTTCCTGCGGCGTGTAGCAAAGGAAAATAAACCATAGTGTCTGTATATAGAGTTGTTGTTGATGGTGAGGCGTCTCGACCGGCATTTGCCTTCGGTTTTCTAAATTATCCTAAAATCTACGTTTGAAGGTACACTGATATAACCAAGTGATTGATCGTTTTAGTGTTATTGTGTAATAATAGGCGCGTGCCTGATGATTTTACATCATAATATGATGCTGCGTGAACGATTAAGTGAAATAAGCAATTTGTGTAATTAAGTATTTAAAAGATTTGCATGAACGTTTTGTGTTTGAGGACAGATAACTCAAAAGAATTTGGATCTATTTTTTCATTGTTATTTAATGTTAGATAATATAGGACTGTGCTATATTTTGAATAATGTGCTGCAAATTAGAAATACCCGAAACCGACGAGCATGTATGACGAGAGGGGTGAATGTAAACGAAGCGAAAGAAGTATGCCGAATAGAAGCGGATGCTGCTTTGTTGTCTGTCTACTCTTAAGTATGTATGTGTGCTGCAAAAATGGTCATTTTTTACACAAATTTGCTAAGATTTACGATGTCGCTAATTAACTTTTTCTAGACGAAGAGTTATTAATTAAAAGGCAAGATAAGATAAATCATTTTGAGTTACACTTCGTTTAGTAGATCTAATTAAGCAAAGATTAAAATCGTTAAGTTGCCATATCTCACTGAACTCGTAACATCTTGAGATGACATCATCGTATCACATGGAACGTGTGATCAAGTTTAAATTTATATTATTAGGGCCATTGACAGTGATTATGGAAATGCCATGAAGCTGGGTTTATACGAAATAAGATATTATTATTCATGTTACCTTCAAGGTGACATCTTAAAATAGGTATGCATACTATGGATGCATGTTATCTCGTATAGATAGATTGAATACAATGGAATTGTAAATAAGCAAATATACACTTTAATGTACAAAAAAAAAGAAAAAAAGAACGGAATAAAAATGGAAACAACTGGAATTGATATAAATATTCCTGTAATGTGTGTACTATTTTTGTCTTATTTTCTACAAAAAACAAGAGGGTAAAAGACGTAGATATTAAAAATATACTTTCAATTTATTTGTTGTATAATGTGATTAATGTGTTACGGAGTTTCAAATGTACAGAATTTAATGTCTCATAGAACAAATTTAAGAGGCAATTTCATTGAATATCCGATAGAGATACGATAAGAACATTCCCAAAACATTAGCAGTAAAACTAGTTTTTACGCTTCTTACATAACTTCGATTGACTTAATTCAAATAGTTTTGAAATGTCACCACATTCGCAACCTCTAATAGGCCTTCGGATGATTAGATCGAAATTTAAATCTCCTCCATATTGTTCCAACTCATTCGGTTTATATCAAGTTAATACGTTTTTTATATTCTTTTATAGTCCTCTTGACTGATTTATTACAGAAAAGATCGAGTTTTAGGATATTATACAATGTTATTCACATATTTTAGTTACACAAGTCTTGAGCCTTATACGTAGGTAACTTTTCGTGTTTGTGAAAACTTGTAGGTGTACATAATTAATGACGAAACGTGTGCTTTGTCGCATCTCTATTTAATTTTACACCACTGAGTTTTCACATTTTCCATTTTTTTTACTCCTCGAATTAGAAAGGGACAAAACACGGTGACAATCATCATACTTTCTTCGTGGCCAATTTCACCACCAATTTAATTGATGATGATAGCTAGCTCTACTAACCTAAAACAAAAAGCACTCAACAACAAGTTATTCAAATCCTAACTCAACATTTAATTAGCAAATATGTTGTTGACAAAGATTTTTGCCAAGCCCAAGTTATGTGGAGAAATCTTCGACAGTCGAATCCACTTGGCACCTCTCAATGTCAGGCGTTCATAATCGCAAAATTAAACAAGTGAATGTTGTCTATTGTTAACTTTTTGAAAGTAATGTAATGTCCGACTATTTGTTGTTAAAGTGCGTCAGGTACAGTGAAAATATTATTGATTGCAGTAGTATTTGTAGAGTCAAATCTAGTCATTGTAGAGTACTAATGTTATATAGGGTAACATAACATTGTAAATGATTTCATACACTTGCCGCTTGTTAGTAAACTAGTATATTTAGAGAAATTTTCACAATTTTGTAATATCACTATGTACCTAATAATAAAACAACGTCGCTCTCACTGTCTGTCCCTATGTATGCATAGATCTTTAAAACTAGGTAGGTATGCAACGTACTTTGATGCGGTTTTTTTGAAGGAAGATTTATACGTATAATAGATGCATAATATAGTAGAAAAACGCTAATAATTTCAGAGTTTTCCAATGTAATAGTATAAATGCTTCTTTTTTGCGCTTACATTGTAAATGATGGCTGAACTCTACGAGATACATACAAATGTTGCAGTAGAGTACAGCTGTGAATGTTGTATTATGAAGACATTACGTAGTATATTTAAAATGAGCATTGCCAGTTTATAATAAAAAAAATATAGAGGGAACTATTCCAGGCAAACAAGATAAGAAGCCACTTCTAATTAAAAAAAAAATACACATAAGTATCATGGTAGCAACTTAAAAATTGCCTCAAACTCACAACACGGATCTCGTAGTAGCGGTAGAGTTCCTTTTTTTCCAATTAGAAAAAAAAACTCGTACCATAAACAAATCAATGACTATAATTAAAACTTTGGTCAAATTCCAGAGACAATTTCCTAGCGTAGCTTATTACGAATTATTGGACCGGTTCAAACCAACTTGATTGGCGGCGAGAGGTCACTCGTGATTAGAAATTAACAAGGTTAAATTAAAACAACTAAACCGACATTTAAATATAAAGTTCTACTATTGATTGATAGAAAATATTAAGGTATCCAGGAACAGATAGTTCAACTCAGTTATGCGCGCGGCGGTATGTGTGCGTGCGACTGTAAATACACAGATTTCATTTATATGCAGTGGCAGTGACGTGACAAGCGCTTACGAATGAAATCTGTGTATCTACAAGCGCACGCACACATAGCCCCGCGCGCACAATTGAGTTGAAATACCTACCTAAATATAACGCGTCAGTAACAACGATGCTTCATCATCAACGATGTCCATCTGCTTAATTATCTATTTTGACAATAAAAGATTAGGACAATCGTTTAAGCGATTTATTCATACAAACAATACATTTATTTTAGATTCCCTAACGTAATTGAAAAATAATGTGTTATGTCAATGTCCAAAACGCTTGCATTTGTCGTTTTCCGGACATTACATACATCATACATCCGCCTGTATTCCCAAGAGGGGTAGGCAGAGCACATGAATTCAAGAACTCAGTGTCACATCTAGCAATTTCAGGGTATCCAGATAGTTAAACTTGATATTGCAGTGACAGGTTACTAGCCCATCGCCCACAATACACTAACCCTTTCCCAGAGTCATTATCTGATACATAAAAGCAGCTGGCAACCAAACCAATGAAAATACAATTTGCGTTTCTAGCTTTTGTGCCAGCGTACTTTTTGCCAACTGCTACATTAGCATTCGTCCTAGATTATGTGCTCGAACTTCAAGTCTTTCGGACCAATCTTAGAAGAGTTTACTTCATCGCAGACGGTCCTGGCTGGGCTACTAAAGATTGCATTGTCGTCCTATTTTTACAAGGATACAAAATTTCAGCTCAACCGGTAACTGGGAAGGGTGAACATCGGAACAGGTGAAACAAAAAAAAAAGCTTGTAATGCTTGTGCTATGTCAAAATACAGCTAAAAAGGAATGAACTGTTTATTTACTTAACATAGGTAGGTACTATAAAAAAAGGTAATTAATTGTTTAATATTATCGTAATCCCAAAGCCTGATCTTCAGGTCATTTTATGTCGCGAAATGTGATCAGGTTACCACACAGCTGTTGTTCAAACGTACAGGCAGTCAGTATGTTTAAGATTATACGGCACATAAAATAATAAAAGTTTTAGTACGACCCCATTAAGATCTATGCGTTTTAAAAATCTCCGTGGCATTATAACCTGTTTTGATTAAATTACTCGGTCGAAATTAAAGGGCAACAAGCGTGAAAGTAGAAACGCCTTAATTAGAACTTTCACATTATTTTAAGTGAAAAAATATGTTCTTACACGATTTTTGTTTTGGTTTGTACGCGTTTTGTTCCACCATCTGATAATCAAAATAGAAGCTAAAAGATGCTTAAGGAACAGTTTTAGACATCTAATTTTAACTATAATAAACTAAAACAGATCCACTTACATTTTATACCGAGATAGCTCGACATGTTTCGGGCCATTCGTGACCTATCTGGAACTACGCGCTATATCGATGTAATAACGTGAATATATCGTTGACTATAAGTGAGTCTCACAGTAGTTTTACGTCTAGTTTTACTTAGTTATGAACATAAATATTTCTATTAACAATACAGCTTTCAAACAATAACAATATCAATATTACTCTTAGCTACCATCTGATTAACCGCACGCTTAAAGCTTCGCGCAATTGAAAGGACGTAACTCAAGAAGGTGGTAAGTGCACATAAGTCTTTTTACAACGAGACTCGCCATCGGTCAAGCATAAGCATGAACGGCAACATTGCTTTCATCGCGTGTCCTCCGGCGAAGTGTCGCAAGGCGAACGCGTGCGCACGTTGTTGATAGGGTTGCCAATACTAAGACAGATTTGCCTTACTACTAATATTAAGTACAATCAGGGAAATTGGATGTTTAGCAGGTTGAGATACTTTTAAAATTGGCCTGATTACTGTTTCCAGCCAGTTAGTTGCATGACATAAATATTAATGCCTTGATCACACGTACCGAGTAGAGTGGCGAGAGAGTGTTCTCGGCCGAGTACTCGGTTCGTGTGTTCTATGAAAACAATAGTACACACGAACCGAGTACTCGGCCGAGAACACTCTCTCGTCACTCTACTCGGTACGTGTAATGAAGGCATAAATATTGAACTTCATGATGAAGTTTGTCCTATAATGCGAACAAATTACGAAGGCGGTCAACCTGCCAAACATTAAATTTTCTCGACTGTACTACTAGGTAATGACTAAGCGATTGTATTTAATTGTCTATACAGAACAGAGAACAGTCACTTGTAACAGGAGAACGAGCGCTCGCAGCTTTTCAATTGTTTTCGTCGTCACTAGGAAAAATTCACAAGAAATCATTTTTAAATTGATTTATCCGATTGAACACTTTCTTACCACAAACTGACTCAACAATACCGTCTATTTTAGTCTGACTGGGATCAAAACTGGCATGTGCAAATAAATCAAAACGAATACTTAGTAATTATTCCATGACATACCTTTCTACGCTTATTTGTTTTGGGTTCTAGTGAGGACGTAAAATAAAATAGTTGTCTATTTAATTGGCAACCCTATGGCCTTAGCCGCCATGTTGAATCGATCAACGATAATGGGCGCGTTAGAAAACTCGTAGGCTGTTAATAGGACTCTAAGGACATTTGAATTATAATATTATGATATGGCTGCTAAAATAATATGTGATATCGATTGTAAGAGCATTCAAATCAGTATTTCGCGTTAATATGATCAGGACACGTAGTGACTGGGATTGACATCGATTTATATTGTATCGATATTTTCGATATATCGATATTGCTTGTTTACGACGTGATTACTCAATACTCAATGAAAAAGGAAACTCACCTGATAAACTTATTGATATAACCATTCCATTCTATCCAGTGTTCGAGGCGAAGGAACCTATACGGCACATTTAACGTTTTTCTTAATCAAATGCTAAGCTTTCATCACATACATACATACATATCCTCGCGCCTATATTCCCAAGAGGGGTAGGCAGAGCACATGATTTCAAAAATCCAGTGCCACGTGCCACGTTTAGCAACTTGAGGGTAACCAGATGGTCAAACGTGATATTGTGGTGACAGGTTGCTAGCCCATCGCCCACAATACACCAACCCATATTCCCAGAGTCGACTCTTACGACACCCACGGGAAGAAAGGGGGAAGTGCTATTCTAACCCGGCACCCAGGGCCGTCTTTAAACTATTTGAGGCCCTGGGCACATTAGGATCATGGGGCAGCTACCATGGGGCTAGGCGGGGCAGTGCCCCGGGGCCCCCCGGACCGTTTCTATCGAATTCTAGGGGGGGGGGGGGGCACCCATGCTAGCTACGCCACAATAATCAGTTATAGGTGTGGGCCCAATTTTATTATTTGCCCCAGGGCCCTTGGTTACCTAGCTACGCCACTGGGTACATGTTATATTATTATTTGTAACGACATTGGTTAGATACCTATACCTACAGTTGTGTGCAAAATAATAGCAGTGAAGGCAA
>BHDV01007544.1:386509-400996 GCA_005406045.1 Adoxophyes honmai
GGGCTTTCAACACAGTTGAGTATAAACCTGTCTACCTAAGTATAGCAAATAAGTACTGGCAGAAAAAAATATTTTGGTACATCGATATTTTTACGAAAGCCAGTCAATTGGTTAGATATAGAGTCCAAATTTAAGAAAATGCGGCTGAATTAATACAGTAAAACTTGTTGCCATGCAGACCTTTGAAAATAAGTCACTAAGTTCCACGTCGTCCATTTTTTACACCTTTAAATGTGCTAAATAAAGCGCTATTAAATTAATTTAGGTGCAATAAAATGCAAGAGGTATTGAAAAAGCTACATCTCCCTTTCACAATGTTGATATAGTATTGTTAAACGTTCGAATCAACGCACTAGTTTAGAAACGAATTATTTTTTACGATCCTTTCTCTCACAATAATTAATCACTGCTTAATTAAAACGCCTACTACCTGCTGCAACTTGCGACAGCATGGTATAAAGAATCACAGTAGGCGAGATTCGAAGGCTAGTTAAAGACGACTAGCTGTACGACCGAGCTTTACTCGGATTATTCAGTAAGTAAGAAATTATATCCCGGTTTTTTTTTTCTCTGAAAATCACGTTTTCCCGGGAAAACCACTTACCTATGTAGATGAACTTAAAACTCTAATCCTTGTCTATATAAAAATTTTCAAATCGTTAGAGCCGTTTCCGAGATAGCTGGTATATATTTATAAATATATATACAAGAATTGCTCGTTTAAAGGTATAGGATATGGGTAATCCTCCAAAATTTTTACTACAACATCAGTTTTTAACTGCTGGTCGCGATGCCTGAATTTTTGTGTGGGATTTAATACAAATTTAATCCATTAATGCAAGATTTTTTTATTCTTTTTAGGCTATATTTATGCTCCGTCTGAAATGTCAAAATTGATTGCCTGATATATGCAAGCGTAATAAATTGGAAACGTTATTATTTCTGTTATATTTTAGGCTTTTCAAGTTATATGAACTTACGTATAATAATTTATTCGTAGGTATTTGGTGTTTAATTTAGTGTTCAAAGTCAATCAGTAGATAGTGAGCTGCGTGCCTACTGTATCTTTATTCTACATCGCACCTGTACAATTTCAAACTCATTGACTAGAAAGTAAATGTAACTTTATAAATTGGATACGAAATTCATCTAGTTACTGAATATCCTCGGGCGACGAAGATAAAATGAGCTTGGATGTCAAATAAAACATACTTTCCAAATTGCCTTTCATTATAAAAAATAATTCTACAAATTCTATTTTTGAAATCAAATAAAACACGATCGACCAATCTTCGACTGACTATCGTCGATTCTAAATGAATATCCAAAATAAAAAATACCTGACTGCAATTTTTTTATGGCTCATAACCTGCCAGCATTAAAAAGTTAAAAACAAACAAATTCGAAATTAGAATTGCTAATGGAGTTTTGCATTCGGTTGCTGGGTGCCGCGGAGTGATACCGTTCAATAAAATTCGCACCGATATGACATTTGGAGACTTGTTTTTTCTTATTTCGGTGAAGCTAGTCGGCCTCTGTGGTAACCTTGCACGATACTTAACACTTTTGTTCGATTTGTCTTACTGTTGCATTAACTTGTCCTTTAGTAACAAAGTTTCAAAGCAATATTTCTCATGAAAATATACAGACAATGCAATGTGTAAAGAAATTGTGGAACAACAGGATTTGAACTCACGACCTTGGTAATCCGTACAAAGTCCGTCCAAGCCGTCGAAACTACCCTCAAAGTGATTCACTCACTAAGAACCTACCAATCTGCTCTCTTAAAAAATTTCTTCGCACATTGTTATTGTAGGTATGTTGATCTACAGACTCTGAAAAGTAATTTAAAAAAATATTATAGATTGTTTTGATGACAATATTTTAAAGTTTAATCTTTATTACTTTTAGTAAGGCCGGTTTTATACCTGTAAAATTTACTGGCATATGTAGGGACGCAGCTTTAAGGTAGAATAAGATAGCAATACTCATCTCTCTTTTAGCAAATACTTGCGTCCTTAAAGTCAAATTTACAGGCTTAAACCAGCCTAAGAATCTCTTATACTAATTCACCTTTTTTATTTGCATAACTTATAGCCAATATTTGGTTTTACATTAAAAAGCACGTTCGAGTCCATGTGTTCACATTTTTAGCGAAATCAAGAAGTTGACGATCAGGTTTTGGCCCCGTGTCACTATGCCTGCATTCATATCCTTGTTAAAATGTTAAGGTTTTGTTTGTAGCAAAATGACATTCTTCTATCTTAGTAGCATTTCAATAAAACCAACAACTAGAGAAAAAGTTATACGATCATTTAATTTATAATATAAAGCACAAACTTATCGGATAACAAAGTACGCTTGCACGCGGCTTTTTGTATGCTTTAACTTACGACAGTTCTTGTATAACAAAAACAAAAAATATTTCAAGCTTTGTTGACAATGAATACTTATTTAACATAAACCTCATGAAAAATGCTGTACCTACATGTTTTCCTACCTATAGGGTATCGTCTATCCATTTGATAACTAACAACCGGATTTCCAATTCTATCCCTCCAATTTCTCCCATTAAAGGCAATAATAACACCAATAATACTGGCTGTTATACGAAGCTATAATTTTACTCGAGCCCAGCAACAAACTCTATTTCATATTCTATGATTCCGCAGGCTTTCTAGTCTAGGCTGTAAAGGAGAAATGGCTGACCTTGTCTGCATCTGTCATTACTTTTGACAGCTGGTGCTTTTTACTCAAATTAGGGTCAGGCTTTGTGCAAAACGTCTAGTGTCTAGGTTTGTGAATGAACACTTTTACTTGCTTGATTGGTTGATGTGGGTTGGCCGTGGTTTGCACATGGTTTTTTCCTTTTTGTTAGGTAAAACGTTTATCTATCACAGATGTGAATGAAAAATATTTTATTTATACCTTATCGGTTTAGGTACTTACTTAAAACAATGTAAACAATCTTGATGTGTCTTTTTATGTAAACGTACACTTTATAAATCGAAATCTTTACATTTTACAATTTAGGTATGAAAAAATCATTTACTTTCATAATTGAATTATATAGTGTAACGATTTTCATTTTTAGACTGTGTATTTCAACAAAAAAGACATATCAAGGTTGTTTATATTGTTTTAACTACCTAAACCGATAAGGTATATATCCAAATCATAATGTCTCTACTTAATGTATGCATCATTAATTTGTAGCATTAAAATGTTTACATTGTAAAATAAATGTTGATACTTCAATTAGATTCAAACTTCGAACATATTAAAACAAAAGACGGTTGAAAGAAGAAAACAAATGATTTTGAATTTGGAACACGCAGTCTTCTCGGCTCGAGATGCGAGCTCGTGACGCCGATGCGCAATTGTTTGACAAAACGAAATTATTGTAGCACAAAGATAGGGTAAAAACGCCTTACCCAATCAGTAGGTATCAAAATTACCTATGCATTCGATCTCTAGTAAATCCCATTAGTTCCACCGCGCGGCGAGAGTCAGCCGATCATTTTCCCAGAGAAAAGCCGTGAAACCCGCAGATTGCTTTCTACAGCCTACATACAAACAAAGACTTCATTTATCTGTTTACGATTGCGCGGGCAATTTATAGGGTATTTTCAATTGGTGTCAACGATGTTTTGGAACGGATGGTAAAGCGTAAATTACAGAATAATTAAAGAGGCCTGGTAACCAGTGATTGCAAATATTATTATCAATTTTGGTGCAGTATGGTAGAATTAAAGAAATTTCTACTATTGTTTTAATGGATTTTTTCATTAAGTGATTAACACAACAATTAAATTCTGATATTGAATAGTAAATGGATAACTCACGTTTTTAAATCGAGTTTAGCTCGACATGTTTCATCTAGATGAAGGGCTACGAATTAGCCCGAAACATGTCGAGCTAAACTCGATTTAAAAACGTGAGTTATCCGTTTGCTATTCAATATGAGTGAGTTTCATGGTAGTTTAGTGTTTAAATTAATTCTGCTCTGGTATTGCTAAAAAAATTGTCTTTGACCCGAGAACTTCATTCCTGATTCGGTGTCTTATATTGTAGAATAACCCCATTTTTTAATACAGTAAAAAATATAAAAAAAAACGTTCATAGAAATAAAGCATAGATCAAACGAGGGTTGAAGGTATAAAATGTTACGCTTTTGTTTTTATAAGCACTTCTGGATGTTTACCAATTCGACTTGAGGAAACTGTAATAAAGAAATGCGGATTATCTTCTAGTCAACAAAGTGTGCTACATATTTTATTGAATAACAAAAGTGAGCGCAATACATCAGACGAATAAGCCGGCGCCTCTTACACCAAATGTTAACACTATTAAAGTTTAGTTGATTAAATGTGACCGTCCATGAGAAAAAGGTCCTTATGGCAGTTTCTAGTTACGGAGATATTAGCTGTTTTGTAAAATCGTTCAATTTTATCATTTTTTTGTTTTATGCGAAATAGTAAAATATAAAGATAGAGGTATATTTATACCTAGGTTTCAGTTGTGTAAGTTCATTATTTCTTAATTAAAACCTAGTTTAAAGTTTAGTAGAAAAGGGTCCTTATGGGAAATTGCATACAATAATGGCAAAGGTCAATAGATAAACTTGTTTAAACTCTTAAATAGTTAGATACTTTGCAAATACATTTTCTTTGCACAGTATCAGTGGTCATTAGGGTTCCATAGTCCATAAGGAACCCTTATAGTTTCGTCATGTCTGTCCATCCGTCCGTCCGGGCTCGTACTGCTACTCCACCGATTATCACGTAAAATGGCGGAGAGATAGATAATAAAGTTCCAAAAGTTGTTTTTTAAAATTATGAAAAAATATTTTATTTTCAGCCCCCTCCCATACAAAGAAAATTGAATTTAAAAAATTAAACTGGACTAACCCCAACGTGTGGGGTATCGTTAAAACGCAACAAAAAATGCTTTGAAACTATGTAGATCAAACCTTGTAATAATCTAAAACAAAGTTAAAATTTTAGGTGTCCCCCCACCGTAACTTTTGAAATATTACTTAAATAATTCTAAAAAAGATACGGTATATACCTCAAAGTAAGTACTTTAAAATAAAATTAAGGCGTATACTCAGTATCATGAATAGTTATTTTTGTACACTCGACCAACTTATGTAGTTACAGTCGTCCGAACACAATGTATGGAGTCAACCGCAAAAAGAAATTTAGCTAGCTACGGAACCCTAACATGTGCGTGCCCAACAAGCTTTTGCCAGGTTTTTTTATATTTTACCTACCCTACATTTCTCGTCTGACGTCAAAACATCTCGCGGCGGCGTGGACGTGGACGGCGAACGTTCTCTTGCGTTATGCCGCCGCTCAGCCTATAGATCTCTGTCTTACATACGATATTTTGCACGTTGAACTAAAACTTACATGTAGCTACTGTGGTGAACTCGGCCACAGGAACCAAGTACGAAATGGTGTTTACTTTTATAAAAAAAGGAAATCAGTAGAAAATAAATAATTTAGTAGTAGGTTAAATAAGTAATAATCATAAATCACAATCTAGCAAATTATTATAATTGGAATGTGTCCCCCCCCCTTCCCCCCTTACCCCTATCAGAAATCGCGTCAAATTATCTTTATTACGTGATACTTACTATGAATGGTTCCTTAGTAGTAACAGACTATTTAATTTTAATTATTCGTTGACTTTAAATGAGAATAACTTCTTACAGATAAAGATTTTGAGTATAATTAAAATAACTTTTTTTCTTCATTATTGTGTGGTAATACTAGATTAGGAAAAAAATAATGTTAATAATGTGCCATTTTGTAATTATTCATATGTTTTGTCTGTGATTGGTCATAAGGACCCTTTTCCCAAATGTATGGGAGTCAAATTGTGATTTTTACGTAACTTTGATAGTATATAAATAAAAAAATAAGACTTGTAGAATAATAATGAGAACTTTATGATACTCTAGTGGGCTGAATAAATATATTTTAGAACTCACTATACTAAATTTGTTATTTGTTATAGGGTAAAATGAAAAGTATAGTAATTACCACGTTTTAATTAAAATAGACATATTTCGTTAACTATATGATTTTATTTCTATCCTAAAATGTAAGTTTATATATGTCCTACTATATACAATAGTTCAGATTACAACATATTAAAGAAAAAGCTGAAAAAAAAATATTTTATTAATTTCATTCTTATAAGCGTGTTGCTGTTATCAAAGGCTGTTTTGTCAGGATCTGGAAGTCGCATTAATAAAACCATGACTGAATTCGAAAGAAAAACCCCTTGAGATACAAAATCAATCATAATCTATGTAACTTCCAATGGGAACATACTTAAAATAAATTTCAAACTTCTTTTGACGATTTCTCGAAAGTGCAATTTTAGCAAGTGTAAGTTTGATGATTTTTTAAAAAAAAAGTATGAGACTTAGGGTCATGATTGTTTTTGTGTTAAATAGCTTATTTAACATAGATTTAGGAACTGTGCTTAACTCAATACCTGCCATAAGGACCCTTTAGGCATGGACGGTCACAAATAACAATTTATACTAGAGCGACATAATGAGCTCGAACATTCATATTCATAGCAAACACGTCTGACGTAATTACCAGATGAGCTAACACGGGTTATTCAACCTGCTTGGAAAGTAAGAGAGAAATGCAGAGAAATTCGCATTAATATTACTCTAAGCATCATGCTACACCGAATCAGTCTGCGGAACGGCGATCCCATAAATCATTTTCAACTCTACAGCAACGCCACAAGGCATCTAATCGCGTATGACGGCTAAACTATTTAAATTATTTAAGTTATCATCACGATTTCAATTTGTACGACACAAGTAGAAATTCAGGTGCCTAATAAACGTCTGAACATGATCTGGGTTTCAGGTTTCACTTTGGAATTAGCAATAATATGGTTAGAGCTGACTGTAGTTTCCATTGTTTGATTAGAAATGCATAACAAATTGGAATAACCAGTGGGTAATTTTTTACGCGTCATGAATCGACGTTCAGTACATCATCATCATTATTATCTCAGCTATACGACGTCCACTGCTGAACATAGGCCTCCCCTTTGGACTTACATATGTACCGGTTGAAAGCGATCATCCAGCGTCTTCCGGAGACCTTTATAAGGTCGTCTGTCCATCTTCTAGCTGGACGTTCTACGCTGCGCTTGCTGGTCCGTGGTTTCCACTCAAGCACTTTTCAACCCCATCGGCCATCTGCTCTACGCGCAATGTGGCATTTGACGTTCAGTTGTTATGAATGATTTTATTGTGGCTCCCGTCAAAGTGTTTGTATTTCGAAACGTATTACCACAGATGATCAACCAAATTGAAATGGTTAAACCAAACTGTCACCAAAAAACGTGGCCCTATTCCAGCACTAAAGCACGTATTTGTCGCATCTAATTTCATTGACACTTTCTATCCAAAAAAAGTGTAAAAAACGAACTATAAAGCACTTTTACCGCACAGTGAGCTGAAATACTTAATTCCGACCTCATAACCGACAAAAAATTACACAAAAGTGTCGTCGTTCGTCACGACATCATTTCTTTATTTCCACACAGTGCCGGAATGTTCCCACTGTGTACAGCCTTCGCTACGCTCGTGGCTAATTTGGTGTTGAAATTTCTATCCTTTGTTGAAGAAAGCGTTGTTTATTGTGTTTTCAGGGATCTTTGTGGACATTAACTTTATAACGAGGCCGTCTCTATTACGGGCGGCGACAGGTAAAGACATTAGAGAATATTACACGGGTGTTTACTTTTTGTATACGTTTCTATCTGTATGAGTTATAAATGTCTTTATTTTGTATAAATATACGTTGCCCATAGAACAGGATTTATTTAACTTGGGACAAGGTCGATTAGTGTCAATCGTTTCGTGACATTTATTCGTATGTTATTTTATTGTTTATCTGATCATTTCTATCTCACTCGTGTAATGTTAGGCTTACAATAACACCTCTCCATTTCTTCTAGGGATCTCGTAAGGGGCGATTAAGGCTGTATTGCACCTCTTAACTTGACTCACTCATAGAGAAATAACATGGATACACACACGTTTTTACATCGAGATAAGCTCGACATGTTTCGGGCCAATTCCGACCTATCATAGCAACGCGCCACTGCTCTTTACCGCGATTGCTTGACGCAACTGACTCTGTAGCAACTCCCTAGAACAATCTAGAAGTGGCTACAAAACGTGAAATAGTCATCGTTTTGTCTGTAGCATTTCGTACGCTGACTAACCCATCTACGAATACAGCTTGGTGTATCTGTGTTCTGTGTGACCTGTTTAAACGCTCGAATTTCACCTAGCACATTACGACAGATTGCCATTTCACAACAATTTAGGGCAATCCTTTAATGCAATTGAAAGTAACGAGACGAAGTAATGAGACGACATACAGTTTTAAGATTATGTCATCCATTTAGTGCATCCATTCAGCGGAGCGATGTGGGCGATCAAACACTTAATTTGGGACAGATAAAAAGATGAGACGCGTAACTTGGTTGTGTAACGTGTTAAATAATTTTAATAGTGACATTCTGTTGCATGCTTTGGTTTGTTGATGTTCGTTGGTGGTTTTGCGGCTGCCTCCGTTTGCTGTAATGCTGGCTTTGCTTGTGCTGTCAGTTTTGTTACTTCAGAATTCGAATGTTTTGTTTTTAATTACTATCCTGCCAGTTTGTTTGTGCATTTACATTAGGCCTGTATCCCAAATGGGGTCGGTAGAGCACACAAAACGCTATTAAATAGACAAAACCATGTATTTTTCTGGTTTTTGTGGGTTCATTTTTAGGTTACAAGTTAAGGGGTATAAAAGTGACAACACGGGCGTAGCCAGGATTTAGTTTCGGGGGTGGGTTTGACGAAAAAAAAATCGGCCAAGTGCGAGTCGGACACAAAAAAACACGATTGTTGTATGGGAGTCTGAACTTTTCGGGGGGGGGGGGTTTGAACCCCCTAAACCCCCCCCCTGGCTACGCCCATGAGTGACAAGTTGCTAGCCTGTCGCTTAACATATCCAATTTCCTTTGTCTTTTACGACATTCGCAGAAGAAATGGATATTATTCTAAACGCGAGACCAATAACACAACAGTATAATAATGTGATATCAACGAGCTGATTTTGATAATGGAATCAGGAGGTGAATATTGAAACGAATAAATAACGCTCTTCAGCGGATATTTGCACCATAATAATATGTGAACTGTTTTTGGTTTCAAGAGATTTTTAACGTTGCTGTTTTGATGATGTAGATATGATATGGATAGAGCCAGAAAGAGGATATTGACACTCCCAGATACTCACATACTTAGACTCGTCGTATGGGCATCGTTTAGCGTGGGTTTTATTATTTAACTATTTAAGGTAGCCAAACATGTATTTACTTGCCTATAATGTAACATTATATTATCTAAATCATTGAACATTAAACTACCGTGAGACTCACTCATGATGTAGATGAAGGGCTACGAATAAGCCCGAAACATGTCGAGCTAAACTCGTAACTTATTCAATAAATCTAGATCATAAAAATAAGGAAATAAGAAGTACCGAAAGATTTAGCGCTTAGATACATTTAAATAGATTCACCGAATAATGGTTTCACGGAATAACCGAATACCGAAATTATTTCTAACGTGTCGCATAATTTTACGTATAAATAAAAACAATGACGCTTTTTATTAGAAAAACATTGATTCAAATTAAAATATAACATAAATCTTACATATTAATGCTTGAAAGGTGAATGAGATTTAAGCAACCTGTCACTGCAATATCACGTTTGACTATCTATAGGACAATCGGCGAGACATGATCCCTGACATGAGCCATGACAGTTCACGTTAGTGATGGGGCGTGTCGATGGAACTTAACTTTATTAAAGACGAAGGAGTTTTGTTATGTTGTCGTTGAAGTGATTTAATTTTTTTGGCATAAATTAAAAACTAAAAAAACCTAAATTTTCCAAAAATAGAAATGGACCCATTTCATTTCCTTATCGTATAATTTTACCCAGTAAACAAACTTTCGTTTTGTGAATCAGGTCATTTATGTAAGGCCCGTACCGTACCGAAAAGTTTTTTTACAAAATCCTTATTATTACCAGCAAAAATTTGGCCGGTAACTGTTTTAAATTTTTGTTAAAATCCCTCTATTTATGATATCTTTGTGCATCTATTGGCATAGTCAAATCAGTTTGAGTACGGTTATTATTAAAAATGCAGGGCGATAAAATAATAATGCCCTGTTATGTTTCTTATTCTTTGGAGATGAGAGTATGTTCTTCTCCATCGAGGATTTGCCGAACTTCTCCTTTGTAATTCGGGAGACGGTAGCCTTTCCGATTCCCAGAGCATCAGCAACACGGTCGCGTACGTTCTCAATTGGCAACAAAGGTCCACCATTTTGTTGCTCGCGAGCAAAATGATCTCGCAAGCGCACCACAAACTCCAGCGTTTCACTGTTGAGTACAGTTTTACGTAGTCTTTTCGGCATTTCGCATTGCAGACAACTTAAATGATTATAAATCGAAGACGGAAAGTGTACTACTTTAGTGTATTTTGTGTACATTCTTTTCAACTTATCGACATTTTTATCGACATTTTTTTATCGATATTTTTCCACATTAGTCGATGTCTTCCAAACGAAGTAACTTTTGCAAGACGTAAACGTAAATTCTGGTTGAGATAATTCCTTGTAAATGTTAAGAATTGTTATAATTCCATCGAAATATCATTGTAATGAAATAAATCTACCTAAAATAAATAAACGTAATTTTTAAACGCCTACGGTTCGATTTCAATGTAACGGTGACGCCGCTACAAGGTTGTATCGTGATTATTATTGTCAGTGTCCCAGGGATCATTACTCGTCGATTGTTCTATAGTTACCCTGAAATTGCTAAACGTGGCACTGGATTTTTTAAATTCATGTGCTCTGCCTACCCCTCTTGGGAATATAGGCGTGAGAATATTTATGTATGTATGTATGTAAAAATAATAAAAATATTAAAAACCAAACGATTACTCCGCTCGTATCTAATCATTTATAATGCAGTTCAAAGTGTCCCGCTATTAATCAGAAAAGGTCACTTATCCGGAAGTAAAAAGACAACTGACTGACGTAACAACCCAACCAAGGGCCAAAGAAAGCCTTAACGCTTCGACTCATACGCGGATCAAACTTTCACGGGCTAATGTATAAAAAGTTATCAACATACAAATTATTCGGGTATCTATCGTACAAAGGAAACCGAGCCATGTATGGGTGTTATTAGGAGGTGTTATCGATTGTGGGTGGACGCAATAAATCATTTATGCTGAGGCGTGACGTGACGTGAGTTGACGGACAGTCCGGGCCGATAAGAACCGGTCAACGGGACCTAGGGTTTATTCGATAAGGGTTCCGTCGATAAAAGCAACTATGCTACTAATATGGCTACTAGAAAATCTATCCCTGATTTTGAGACCATTAAAAAGGTCGATCGATCGAAACGATTACACCACTGCTATGCCTCTTCCATTTATTTTAAAACCTCGAATTGGTTGATTGACGTAGTGTCGCGTTTTGAGTAACGCTACGACGTCTAAGGAAATATACACAGGCAATCACGCCTATAGGCAGAACATAGGAATGGTTACACAGTCAAAATTCTGACTATGTATTTCACAAACTCTTACCCACATTTTATTAAGTTTACACATAGATGAAAATAGTACAATACAATGATTAGGTTACTAGCCTGTGGCCTAAATATACCTCATCCTGTTTCCTTGGTCGCTTCTTACGACATCCACGGAAGTAATAGAGAAGTGTTATTCTAAACCCGACACCCCACAGGGTCGACTTTATAAATTTTTTACAATTTAAGTCAACCTTGGCCAAATTGACGTATTTTAATTGACGAATTTTTTAAACCTCCTGACGACCTGCGTCCTTTACATAGTACATAAAATCAAAGTCATTTGTAACCTTGTGTTTTGACATTAAGAGTCAGTTTTGAACTACAAATTATTTGACGCTGGTCGTCAGGAGGTTAATAGTAGATTGTTCATCAAGGGACTAAAACAAGCCATAATGTCACGAGATATTTAGACACCCGAGCATAGCGAGGGTGGCTATAGTTCGAGTGTCATTATGGTTGTTTAGTCTCGCGTTAAACACTCTACTTTTCACTTTGAATGCGAGGAAAAAAACGGCGTTCTTTCTGTTATATAAAAAAATACAACACTGATTACAACAAAGCTTTCCATGTACAAATATGTTTTAATCTAACCTAAGAAAAATTAAAAAAAAACGCGGTTTTTCTTTTCGTTTACTTTTTTTTTGTAAAGTGACGCTTTGAATGCTTGCATATTTAGCCAACAGATTTTAACTTTAAACTATTTTTAAGCTTATTATTATTACACTATGCATAATAAAATGTGTTAATAATTATTATAATGAGATATCGTGATAATAGACCGATCACAGCGCCGTGCAGTGCTCGTCGACATCACTATCCCCCATGACGAGAACCTCGTGAAGGCCGAGAAGGACAAACTCAGCAAGTACCTTGACTTGGCTCACGAGGTGACCGACATGTGGGATGTGGATTCGACGATCATTGTACCGATAGTCGTCACAGCAAACGGTCTCATAGCGAAGAGTCTCGACCACCATCTCAGGAGACTCTCGCTAGACGGTTGGCTCAAGGGTCTGATACAGAAGGCGGTACTCCTTGACACGGCGCGCATCGTCAGGAGGTTCCTCAGTCTGCAGCCCTAACCGCCGGTAGCTTGGGTCTTGCCCCGCTGCCGGCGCCGATCTAGGTTAGGTTTTTATAATGATTGTATATTTTGTAATTTATTTTATTTTATTACTTTTATACCAATATTGTAAAAACCTAACGTAAGAAAAAAATAAATATACTTGAATTATAATGAAATAAATTATTATTCGTAATCAATAATCGTGTTTTGCGAAATTAAATCACTTTTAAAAGTTTTTTTGGCAGAGTAACAATTACCGCCATTTTCAAAGACGTAGAAATAGCCTCATTGACATTTTGAGGTTATTTTTACGTCTATAAAAATGGCGATAATTCTACGTTCACAAACAAGGTGACTGGCTGTTTAAGATGTTTCTAAGGCCAATTAAAAAAATATTACTTTAGCCCCTAGAGCTTAAAAAGGAGTTTTAGGCCCGCTATATAGGGACTAAAGAATCACTTTAAGAGCATGAGAAGTGAAAAAAAAATTAAAACAGCCGGTAAGGGTTTCTGTGATATTTCAAGGGAACCCCATATGTAACAGGCGCATTTGTTGATACGAGATTACTAGTTTGGATGCAGTTAAGCTGTTTATCTCAAATTGTCTGGTTTAAGGCCCTGTCTATGGTCACCCTGCATGTTTTATTGGGAATTAATCGAGTTTTAATCTTGTTTCTCTGGGATTCGACAACAGATGGCGTTGTAATCAAAATTAAATTTGTGTTTAATTGAAAGGAACGCGGTTCATACAAAATACACAATGAAATGTTGTCATGATTATTTGTGCAATAAAGAGTTACATACATACATACATACATACGATATACGTGTGTGTGTACTTTTGCTGGGTTTTAGAGGGCGCTATTGGATCCCGAAGAACAGAATATGGTATAGTAGGTACTACTTACAGAAGGTTCACTCCCGAACGTGTTTAAGTGTAAAAAATATATCTATCTCTTTCTACCGTCACTTGCTTGCCGTAGACCTATCACTAGCTCTCGTTGACGGAGCGTACCGAAACGGTGAAGTGGATATCGCCTACCTGATGCTTCGAGCTAACCTAGCGTGGGAAGCCACTGCCTTCTAAAGTAGTGACAGGTTTTTTTACAAACAACTTTTCTAAGATGTATCTCAAAGAAGTGCTCCCCTTAACACTAATATCAATGCAGCAGAGAAAGTAAAGATAATCTAGCAGCCATACGAATTTTATGACGCGACGCCTCTGATTGATCGTCTCTTTTACAACGCACTCGGATATATGATTGTTGGCATTCTAGTTAGCATTGATATATTTCCTATATCGTATAATTAATTGGTTATACTGATGATGTAAATTTGATTTAGTATTTTTTGTTGCAGGTACGTATCGAGTGTTCTGGATGGATTGGAGTGTAACAGCGTAGAAAGTGTGTGTTTTTTAATTGTAATCCGTGTATGCAGGGTAAGTATGTCGGTGATTTTCTTTGGAAAATATGAGCTTGATTTGTTATTTACATAAAGCTGCACGTATGATTTTTTTTTTACATAATAAATTCGAGACCAAAGAACTAAACATACAATAAAAGCAAGATATGACAGAAATTGCCTTTGGTTTTTAAATTTAATTTCACGCTTCTTTTATTTAAACCATGTAGAGTATGAAAATACTTTTTTTTGAAATAATATGTGACCGTCCATGAGAAAAGGGTCCTTATGGCAGTT
>BHDV01007555.1:0-33182 GCA_005406045.1 Adoxophyes honmai
TCAGTCGTTGCTCTGTCTTCATACGAAACGGTGTATTATTTTAAGTTTAAAGCAGATTTAATTCTACCGACGAAAATAATTCTATTAGCGATGGTTTGAGAATTACTCGTTTCCATTTCATCCGTGGATGATGTATTAAGGAGCGACTAAAGAAATGGGTTTAAGCGACATGCTAGCAACCTAGCAGTCGCTATTGTGCTTCTGTCACGGGCGTAGCCAGGATTTAGTTTCGGGGGGGGTTTGACGAAAAAAAAATCGGCCAAGTGCGAGTCGGACACAAAAAAATCACGATTGTTGTATGGGAGCCTGAACTTTTCGGGGGGGGTTTGAACCCCCAAAACCCCCCCCTGGATACGCCCATGGCTTCTGTCATCTAACATACATACATAGAAACAACCAGGCTTATTTCACAGCCACTTCTAGAATATTTATTAGGTTTTAAGTTAAGAGTACCTACTATTGTCACAGAATAGATAATATTGTGACAAGTTGCCAGCCTATTGATTAAAATATACCATAACCTATTAATTTCCTTAGACGCCTCTTACGACATCCACGGAAGAAATGTAGAAGTGTTATTCTAAATGCGACACCACACGGCATCTATCTTAAACCAAAAATATGCTAAAATGTGGCTATGAAACGTAAAACAGTCACAATTTTGCCTATATTATATTACGTTTCCTGTGCTCTGCTTACCACATTTGGAGCACAGGCGTGATTGCACGTTTATTTTATATTTGACTAATAATAAATAATGAACCCGTGTTGTACCGGGTTAGAATAGCACCTCCCCCTTTCTTCCCGTGGATGTCGTAAGAGTCGACTCTGGGAAAGGGTTAGTGTATTGTGGGCGATGGGCTAGCAACCTGTCACCGCAATATCACTGTTAACCATCTGGTTACCCTGTATTTGCTAAACGTGGTACTGGATTTTTGAATTCATGTGCTCTGCCTACCCCTCATGGGAATACAGGCGTGAGAACATGTATGTATGTATGTAATAAATAATGATTGTGGTTGAGAAAGGCAAGTTGCGTTGGTTTGGGCATGTGGAGAAAATGGATGATTCAAGGGTGTGTTTAAATCTACAAGGGAAGTGTGTTAGGGCATGTCGGTGGTCGAGGGCGCCCTCAAAGAACGCATATCGACCGATGATGTTCTAAAGAGAGGCCAAATTAGGAGTACCCGAAACCGTCTATCGTGTATGACGAGAGTGATGAATGCGAGTGAAAATGAAGCGAGAGAAGTATAAGAGCGAATGGCGCTTTGTTGTCTCTGCCTACTCCGTTAGGAACGGGTCGTGAGGATTGTCTCTATGTAATAAATAATAATATTGAAAATTATCGGATTACTCACGTTAAATAAATCGATCGATCTCCTAGATGAAGGGCTACGAATTAGTCCGAAACATGTCGAGCTAAACTCGATTTATTTAACGTGAGTTATCCTATAATTTTCAACATGAGTGAGTTTCACGGGAGTTTAATGTATAATAAATAATAATGGTTGTATGGCTCTTAGTTCTTTGTCCTCACCAAATCCGCCTCCGCGACGAGCTTAGAATGCCGGCTGCGCAGATGCGCGCGCAGCTCGTTCACCGCGCCGGCCGGGAACGTGGCGCGGCACGCCACGCAGCGCGCGCGGTGCCCCGCCTCGCGCTCGAAGAAGTTCCACACGTCGTTTGACACTTCTGCGTCATCTGTGGAACAAAATGGCGGGTGAACATTTGTACATCTCACGCCTGTATTCCCAAGAGGGGTAGGCAGATCACATGAAATCAAAATTCGAGTGCCACGTTCAGCAATTTCAGGGTAACCAGATGGTTAAACGTGATATTGCAGTGACAGGTTGCTAGGCCATCGCCCACAATACACTAACCCTTTCCCAGAGTCGACTCTTACGACACCCACGGGAAGAAAGGGGGAGGTGCTATTCTAACCCGGCACCACACGGGGAAATACATTCTTCGCGGTAGCTTGTACTATTATCTAGTCTGTGGCGGTAGGTAATTCGCAAACGAAATCGTTATCGAATCCATGATCGTTTTGATTACACTAGACGTTCTGATATCGATATATCGGTATGATAAAACGGGGAATATTCGTGCTATAACTTTTTTAATTATTTGACCTAATCTACTTCAATCATCTTACATTGCTAAATATATGCCAATCGATAGACATCATCCTCAATAAATTAATAACAACCATTACAAAATGTATTTATTTATTTGTTATCGAACCAATATTTATCAGTTACAGACTAAGAAAGACCACTTATAACAATTTTTAATATTAAATTGAAAAAAAAAACTTTTAATCCTTGAACATTAAATTACCGTCAGACTCGCTCATGTTGAAAATTTACGGATAACCCACGTTTTGAAATCGAGTTTAGCTCGACATGTTTCGGGCTAATTCGTAGCCTCTCTAGGATCTAGGAGCCGCGGCGGCTGCTGCTGCCAAACAAGTAGTTGCGCGAAGAGAGCGGTGGCGCGCAGCGCGCGTTTACTAATATATCGTGTTTATTACATAATAAAGAAATTAAAAAATTGTTCAAAAATTGTCAAAAAGCCTATAAGTATAAGTAAGCTTTTCCAGAGTGTTGTACCTTCGGTTAAAGTTGTCTGCGACGCCATTGAAGTACTTAGAATTCCTTCTGATTGTAATTTGCAAGAACAGCAGAGGCTTAAATCAGTTTGAGTATATTTTGATGTACCAGATGGATCTTCTAACTGTGGTAACAATAAAGTAGGCACTGCATTTTTCTTAAGAACTCTTTTTGTTCGATCAGAATCAGCAAAATGAAGTTCGCAAACAAAATAACTTGAGTAAAGTGTTTTCACGTCTTTTTTCTCCAAGTCCGTTCGACCGATTGCTTTAATCCAACACTTACACCTAAAAAGATATAAAAGATAAAAGTAAAAGATCCGCCGACTTTATAAAAAGCATTCGATCGATAAATTACATTTGTAGGTACAATTACAATTGTAATTACTTCAAAAACATAATATACATAGGATACCTACTTAATTTTTTTTGTTAACCGATAAATTACATTTGTAAATAATTACTTCAAACAATATGTAGGATACTTTTCGATTTTTTTGGTAATAGATTTAATTTTTGATAAGATTCTACACATTTAATAATAAAAAACATCTAAGATTCAACTGTATTTGAGCGCCAATGCAAAATTATGTTGCACGAATCACAGATCAGATTTTTGTTTACGTGTTATTTGAATGAGTGCAATTATCTATCTACTTATTCGATCAAATAAGAACTCATTAAATAAGTTAGTTATTAAGTGCCTAAGAAGATTTTTCGTAACAAAAACAGTTACTGCCTAATTATCCAAATAATATGGAATAATGTTATAGTTGTGGGCATTCCTTACCTTTGTTCATCGGATGGAAATCTAAAAAACTTCCGATTCTTGTTTGAATAATTGGTTTCCAAACACTCATATACCGAACAATAGCGAACCATTTTTATTCTATTCTCTAGCAATTACTTTCACGTGTTTCGCATGTAAGTATAAAATATTAGAGAAAATTTTCCTACACGCGCACGCTGTGAGAACTGACAACCGTGTGACGTAAGCGCGGTATGACTGCCTCGTTGACTGCTGCAGGCGACGATATTTTGGCGGGGGGAGGTGAGTGTCGCTTCTTTACGTAGTAATATCTATTCTGTGGTATTAGTTAGTATTCTTTGCCTGGGCATAGATGAAACAACACATTGAAGGCTAACTGGTAGAAATCCCCTCGGGGATAAGTTCGCCTTTGTACGTGAAGCTGTTGTCCTGCATCCTGTTTTTCTGTAATTATTTTATGTGCAATAAAGAGTCATACAATACAACACATTGCGGACTATGGCCATTGTAGTAAAAAAAAAGTATTTGCGCGTATTTGGCCAAGGCCATTCAGCTAACCGGCTCATTTAATATTTTAATACGCAGTTACAGCTGCATATTTTAACAAATAAAATCTCTTTTACAGCGAATTAATTCAATTCTACTTATTTCCTAATTACTACCTTAACCCTTTGAAGCGGTGTTACGCACAGTCGTTCACCCAATGGGGGGGGGGGCAATTTCAATAAATGGATAACAACGTCTATACATTGGAGCACAAGAATAAGGCCCCATGCCTATGGTTGAGACGTTGAGTTGAGACATTTAGGTACTTAAAGAAAGATAAACAAACCCGACAAAGTTAAAAATCACGTACCTAAGGTATGTGTTGCTACATTGCCCATGTAATGCGACTAAAATAGAAAGTGTCGTATCTAATACTAGCTGTGCGCGCGACTCCGTTCGCGTGGAATAGTGACCAATTTTCCCCGTTTTTTTCCACATGTTCCACTATTTCTTCTTGATTTCTTCGGTCCTATTGGTCGCAGCGTGATGTTTTATAGCCTAAAGCCTTCCTCGATAAATGGTCAATCCAACACAAAAATAATTTTTCGATTCGAACCAGTAGTTCCAGAGATTAGCGCGTTCAAACAAACAAACAAACTCTTCAGTTTTATAATATTAGTATAGATAGCAACACAACACATACGTTACGTGATTTTTGACTTTGTCGGGTTGATTTTGTTTGTTTACCTTTTTTTAAGTACCTAAAAGTCTCTACTATAGGCTTAGCACGGCAACACGCACGAATTCGGGGTAGTTCCCATCATCCAACCTATCCCACCTAAAATTCTCTATAAATTTAGGTGGGATAGGTTGGATAATAGGAACTACCCCGAATTTGGCCTCCTGTCCTGACGTCTCTAGCTGGAAGGTGTAGTTTATATCGCGCGCGAGTCGACCCGCGCCCTGCCCTGCTAAGCCGACTGCATGTCGGCAAATTCGTGCTAATTTTTGGGCTTAGTTACAGTGGCGTAGCTACCAAGGGGCTAGGCGGGGCAGTGCCCCCAAGCTCAGGGGGCCCTCGAATCGTTTCTATCGAATTCTAGGAGGGGGGGGGGACACCTACAATATCCGCCACGGGTGCCCATGCTAGCTACGCTACAATAATCAGTTTACATAGGTGTGGGGCCCCATTTTTTTATTTGCCCCAGGGCCCTTGGTTACCTAGCTACGCCACTGCTTAGTTATGTATCTGTACATTTTAATATTTACAGATTACGAGTATAACGTATGATCAGTACACAATGAAACAAGGCACATTTCACAGTAAGTGTTGGTTGTTGGATCTACACTTTTGGTCTATGGATGTTACTGTAGTTTGTAATAAGAATGTTAAGAATATTATTAAAAGACATACTTATTTTTTGTCATCCCGACTCTCCCAAAAATATTACATACATAACATACATACATATCCTCACGCCTGTATTCCCAAGAGGGGTAGGCAGAGCACATGAATTCAAAAATCCAGTGCCACGTTTAGCGATTTCAGGGTAACCAGATGATTAAACGTGATATTGCATTGCAGTGACAGGTTGCTAGCCCATTGCCCATAATACACTAACTCTTTCCCAGCTATTCTAACCCGGCACTACACGGGTAAATATAAAAATAAAAAATATTGTACCGTAGCTACACATAAAATTCTACAAGAGGACTTGGTATTCCTTTAAAATATCGAAAAAAACATGCGTTATTACATACATACATACATCACGCCTGTATTCCCAAGAGGGGTAGGCAGAGCACATGAATTCAAGAATTCAGTGCCACATCTAGCAATGTCAGGGTATCCAGATGGTTAAACGTGATATTGCAGTGACAGGTTGCTAGCCCATCGCCCATAATACACTAACCCTTTCCCAGAGTCGACTCTTACGACACCCACGGGAAGAAAGGGGGAGGTGCTATTCTAACCCGGCACCACACGGGGTAACCAACCAACATGCGTTATTGTTGTACCTTTATTGTGTAAAGGATCCTGACGAAATTCTTCAATGCCTTCAAAAACTTTCTCAGTAGCACCAGCTACCTCTTTTAACGACAGCGAGTCTAAACTATCTTCACCGGCATCATCTAACATTATCAGCATGTCATCATCATCAGAGAAATTCGCTTCAAGTTTCCCTTCATCTGTCAATTCCGAAACCTCCTTTTTCACCTCCACATCACCACACAACTCTTCTCCATCTATAGTTTTCCCCTGAGTCAATTCTTTGACCACCGCTTCCATAGCATCTACATTAACTCCTACCACTTCTTTTTTCTTCGGCCCTAAGTTCCTCTCCTTGAACGACCTAAGCCACTCTACCCCAGCCATCTTCTCCTGCTGCCAGTTGACAGGCGTTTCTAGATTGTTAACCGCTGCCAGCTCGTACGCTGCTTTTCTGATTTCTTTTGACGATACAATGTTTTTGGGGTTAGTTGCAGCTAGGTCTTTGACATACGCAGCGAGTTCCGCTTCTTGTTCAGCGGTGAATATCATATTGATTTTGTACTGCGGTGTCAATCGCTGGTTCTTTAAGTCTTTTGTGGTGACTGAGGCGTAATTTTTTATATAGCGGTATAATGTCGCATAGCAGAGGTTGCTGGCTTTAGCTGCCCTTCGGATTGTGAGGCCCTGCCGGTGGAGGATGAGGCCGCGCAGCATGTCTTCAGCTTTGTGGTTGCCTCTCTTTCGTGGGGTGTTTAGTTTCTTTCGCACCATCTTGTAAGAATGCTGTGGTTATTTCTATGACCCCACCACGAGACACCAGCTGTGATAGGACACAATAATTGTAGAGTAAAATACTTTTTGGTAAAATGTGACTGCATAAATGGATAAGTACGCTTCAAATAGAGTTGCAAGTGATGTTTTTGATTTTTAAGGCTCCGTTCCTAAGGGGTAAAATGGGACTTTATTATTAAGACTTCGCTGTCTGTCCGTCTGTCCGTTGCCAGGCTGTATTTGTGATGGAAACAGTTGAGTTTTCACAAATTATTGATTTCTGTAGTCGCTATAACAACAAATACTAAAAAATAACTAATGCAGACCCCCATACAATACAACAAACGCGATTATTTTTTTCCTTTTTTGCTCGATGACTTGAAATATTCACAAATTATTCAGTTGTATTTTTCATTATCAATAAATCATAAAAAATAAACAAAACAAATATATTTAACGGGGCTCCCATACAAAAAACCCCATTAATTGCTTATTTGAACTCGATGTTAATAAATGGTAACGAAACAATCCTTCATGCGCGCCATTTTTACCCTTGGGTACGAACCCGTTAAAAAATAAACCGAACAACCGTATTATATTTCAAGTGAGCCAGTCCTTTCTGGGCACAAAAGATTGCGTTAACTCCATTCATTCACAGAATGACTCAAATCAAAACAAAAACTCACTAAACTTACATATTTCTTTAATAATTTCTTGAAGCACAAAATAAACACGTTGTCACTCGCTACGCTGTGTCGACTCAGACAACCCCGCGATCCACTGATGCACATGCTCGCAACGTCGCGCTACGAACATTGATTCACTGTGTACCGACGAACCAAGAATGACTTCGGGCGTCTCAATTTTCAATCTATTGACGATTCACGGTTTATTTTAGTAGAGAAATGAAAAATATATAACACCCATACAGTATTATTTGCTTTTTCCTATGTTTTGTAAGCTAAATATGTAGTAATAGATTGAATATTGGGACCGACCGACCGGCCGTTATACCTACTTGTAATAGACTCGTCCTTGGTCATTTACTTTTTTTTATTGAAGGCAAATGAATCTAAGCCCATACAACTTCGTAAATTTTAAATAAGGCCGAAGCCTCGTCTGGTGTTTTTACATACATGCGTACGTCACGACCGTATTCTCAAAAGGAGCAGGCATAGGTCTCAAAAGAGAAAAGAGAGGCAGCATCCCAGAAGTTAGAAGAAATGTCACTTTGTAATAGCAATAACAATAAAAACATCTTGAATCTTGACCTATCTCAACTAATTTTTCCATGCATTTCTTCAATTACCTACCGTTACTATTTCAGTGTAATGTATGATGATGATGTAGATATGACGATTTCACGTTTAAGTTTAAATCATAGAATGAATTAGGTACCTAGAGAAATAGTTATTAGGTAGTGTGTAGCAACCTCGTTGCTTCATTTTAATACTGGCCACTCAGAATGACGCCGGCCGCAGCGCGGCCGAAAACTAAAGCAGCGCGACCGGCTTTTGTTTTCTTTTCGCGGCGCGCGCTGTAAACTCTAATGAAGAGCGCCTACGATTTCTATTTAATTAAAATAAATTATTTAAGAAATTTAGCTAGTCTACAGTGAATCTGTAAATATTAAAGTGCGCAATACAGGACCCCGACTAGGGTGAGTGTTGTATATATTGTAGATAGCTGTAACTAATATCTGTAAATATAGTTTTAAGTTGTACATAGTCTTCCTCTCTATTCCTTTTATTTCTAACTAATATTTGTCTAATTTCTTAACCTGTTCTTGTGTAAATATTTGTATAGTGTAAATATGTATAGCCTGGTCATGCTAGAGCGTAACGGCACTTATAATTAATTAATGCTAAAGCCGCTCCGCCTAAGCATGACCAGCGCTGCATAGCCGGTCTGAGCCGTTGACTGATGCAGTCGTATTCTACAGGGTTCAAGTACCTACCTACTCTCACCGCTGCATCCTTCCTACCACTACCGATTCCTGCCCGACCTAACCCGCTGTCTACCTTCTTACTGCCCGGCCTGAACCCTGCTGCCTGCGGACCAGACTGACGGCTCTACCGGCGGTCTGCGGCGTGCAAGGGGAGTGGCATAATATTTCTATTCTATCTATTCGTTATCTACATAGCCCAAAACTGAACCTACGACCTCTACCTATCTTCTGTAAATACTTGTTTCTACCTTTCTAATACTGTAAATATTTTCTCTACATTTTTATTGTTAGTTGTTAGGTTTTTTATATTTTTTATTATACACTGTACAGACTAAGTTTTGTTTCATTTGTATATAGTTGTAAATATTTCTTGTAACGGCTAAACCGTTACAAGTGGTGATCCTAGAGCTGGAGCTAACCTCGTTCTAAGGCTAGGGATAGCTGTGAAATAGCCATACAGCGAGGCAACGGCAACACGGCCAGCGTTTTGGGACGATGCCAGAATCATCTTTTGACGATGTAATCTACTGTGTTACATTCAAACAATCACGCCTATCTTCCCAGATGGGGTAAGAAGAGCACACGAAACGTGAAATAGACGAAACAGTGATTATGATTATTTCAGGCTTCGCAGCCCCTTCTAGCATAATTTTAGGTTTGAAAACAGATGAAAGCGAGGTAGTATCATACTGTGTGTTATAGGTAGGTATCGGTAGTTTTAGTTAGAGATTTATTACTATTGTTTTTTAAGAATTTGTTTATGTTTTAGTCTCAAGTAGGTATAACTGCATTTATCTGATGTTTTTATGTAGTGACCGGCAATCAACGTGGTGGGGTTACCTGGAAAAAATGAAGCTAAAACTTACTTGGGACCTGTAAAAATCTGGCCTATCGTACCACTAAGTATACCTAGATTATTTTCATTTCTATAACGTTATTGATACACAAGTACATTATTATCTTGCAATGACGAAGTTAAAACAGATAAACGCTGACGAAATACCTAAAAACAAGTACACTATCGGGCATAGGCCAGATAAATTGTCTTATAGTATATTGACTATAAGTTTATACCTAACGATACAACCAGAATATTCTCGACAAAACAGATATTAATAACCGTTAAGTAACGGGTTGGAGACTGGCTCATTGATCAATGCGGTTTCGATTCGAGTTAGGCCTTGAAGTAAACAGAAAAAAAAAATAACTAAATGGACAATGACGGTTTTTTTTTTTTTTTACTATGTGGAAAATTATTTATTAGTGGAATGTGTAAGGAATCGCGCTGCGAGAGAGAGGTTGATAGCAACAGCCAATAGAGAAGACTAAAAAAATATTTACATACAAACATAAAATTACGCCTTTGTTCCCAAATGGGGTAGGCAGAGCACACGAAACGCGAAATAGGCATATCCATGTTTATGACTATTTTACGCTTCGCAGCTACTTCTAGCATCATTTTGGGTTTGAAAACAGCTGTAGGAGATAGTATGATAGTGACAGGTTGCTAGCCTATCGCCTAAAGAATACCTAAAGCTATTTCCTTTAGTCGCCTCCTACGACATCCACGGAAGATATGGAGAGGTGTTATTCTAGACCCGACATCATACGAGTAAATAAATATTTACATACATATTCTCACGCCTGTATTCCCAAGAGGGGTAGGCAGAGCACATGAATTCAAAAATCCAGTGCCACGTTTAGCAAATTTTGGGTAACCAGATGGTTAAACGTGATATTGCAGTGACAGGTTGCTAGCCCATCGCCCGCAATACACTAACCCTTTCCCAGAGTCGACTCTTACGACACCCACGGGAAGAAAGGGGGAGGTGCTATTCTAACCCGGCACCATACGAGTAAAAAAATATTTAGTCTGTCAGAAAACAGATTAATTAGAATGCATACATACAAACATACAATCAAATCACGCCTATGTTCCCGAATGGGGAGTAGGCAAAGCACACGAAACGTGACATAGACAAAACCATGATTATTAGATACTATTTTACCCTTTGCAGCCACTTCTAACATAATAATTTTAGGCATGGGCGTAGCGAAAAGTTCAGGCCATACAACAATCGTGATTTTTTTGTGTCCGACTCGCACTTGGCCGATTTTTTTTCGTCAATCCCCTGGAAACTAAATCCTGGCTGGCCCGTGATTTTAGGTTTGATAACAGATGGAAGAAGGTACAATAGTGTCAAATTGCTAGCCCGTCGCCTTTTACGACATCCGCAGAAGAAGAGATGTTTTTTTCTATCCAACCAGCACACAGGAACGAAAGGGTTAAAATGATCACACAAAGCTATGTCAAACATCTTTAATTCTCATTTAAAAACGCCCTGCTTCACTGCCTCCTCCTTCGCTATAACCTCGAACCTTACATCATCAGGCACAAAGACCGCCTCATTTGCCACCGTTATGGAATATCCACTCTGCTCACTTTGGGCAGTCATAACTTGCTTTATAAAGTCTTTTTGTAACCTATTAGAAACTTGTTTGGGCAAATCCCTCAACAGAGAAGCTAGATATCTAGCAAATAAATCCACACTGTCCAGTTCTTTTTTGACATATTTCTTTTTAAAGACAACTTCTTCGTCGCTGTCCGAGGGGTCGAGCAAGACTTTTTGCTTGTGCCTTCGCTTCTTCAGCTTCGGCTTCACTTCCTTCTCGATCCGGTTTATGTTGCCGTTGAATTCGTCGAGGAATATCTCGTCGATGGCCACCGGTTCGTCCTGGGAAAAAGGTGGTGTGAATAGCTGGGGAAATGCAGATAGGCTCCTAGCACTTTTACACGTCATTTACGAGTCTACCAGCGCTTCGGAAAGACCATCATTGCCAATAATGAGCCGCAAGAAAGGGGGCGTCCATAAATTACGTAAGGTGTTTAAGGGGGGGAGGGGGTCGAGTCAAATCTCATCTAATCTCACGTTGGAGGGAGGGGGGTTACGGCAAATATCACGCAATTTTTTTTCTTGATTAAAGCAAAAAAATAAAGTACTATTTTGGTCCATTTAATAAGGTCTTAAAAACCGACGTGTGCATGGCGCTTTATATTTGACACTTCATAAGTGTATCCGAACAAAAAAAAAACAGAAAAATTAAAGATTTTTTTTGAAGTTACATCATTCACTTTTTTTTCAAACTATTTTTTTCTTTTCCCAAAAACAATCCAATGCGTTTACGTAAGAAACCCACGTTTTTAAAAATCTCACGTGAGATTTGGCGGTGGGGGAGGGGGTTGAATAAAATCTCACGACCTCTCACCAGGAGGAGAGAGGGTAAAAAAAATTGAAAAAATGTAATTTATGGACGCCCCCTTTACAGAAATAAACAAAAAATAATAATAGTCAATTATGCACGTAAAACTATCATGGTAGTGGCACTATGTAATTTATAAAAATAAAAAGATAAAAATCAATTTAATTTTGGTTTTAAAATGTTATGGTATTCCTGGGGAGGTTAGAACGGTGACAAAATTTTGAAAACTTAAAGACTTGCTGAAGCGGAACAGGCCAACAGGCCAGGTAGTAATTTCTAAAATTTTGATTTTTGATTTTGACAGTCCTGCAAAGAGTCAGTAATCACTTGGTTCCACTCACCTGAACATCGGTTTCCTCCTCCTCATTTTCACCCTTGGTGGTCTCAAACTCATACAGCTGGTCCCCAGAAGACAGGATTATGGTCTTCCTCTACAACAAACAGTTCCTTGAACACAAATATAATACATACTTCTGCATAAGACTTGACAAAATTTTGGAGTACCTAGATGGTGTAAGATTTAGCGACAGACATATTCACTGAGACATAGTAACTGGCAATAGCTATTATCAAACCGCGATTAGAAAGGGATTGAGCTCATATGACATTTTTGAACTAAATGCATGATATGACATTGTCAGTGGTAGAGTATGCAGATAAAGTAAATTGTTATTTTGGTACGATGAATTTCTAAAGCATGGAAAAAATATCAAATTATGTAGAGTTTTCCTATTGATTTCCATTAGCATTAAGAGATTATACTTCTAAAAAATGACAGTATTTACCGAGAATAGAGTTTAAATACATATGCAAATCATATTCAGCTATTAATTCTATTATCTTATAGATACTGCACTTATTGCACTATTAGTCTGCACTTATGAAGATATCAAATATTGGTTTATAATTATATTTAATCATTTATTAAGTACAATTGTGCTAACGGTACTCTCGAATCCCTTTCTAATCGCGGTTCGATAATAGTTATTTCATACATTTCTGATGGATGTCACACAAATATGTACAGAAGTTAAGTGCGTGTAAATGCAAATGCGAATCCATGACAACCCCAGTATGTAGCCTCACCTCTTCCCCAGGTCCCGGTAGCTTGATCAACGGATGCTTCCTCATCAGATGTTTCCGGAGGTTGGAGGTGCCCGTGTTGAAAGACAGCAGCTTCTTACAGACGAGGCAGCGGGCCGCCTTGCTGGCCGGGTCGGTCACGCGGAAGTAGGGCCAGATGGCCGAGCGGAAGTTCATGGGAGGGTGGTCTGCAGGCTCCGCTGGGCTGGTGAGGGGAAACATACTGCCTTCTTATGTCTCGGTGAACACAGGCCTTACAACAGCTTGTGGCCGTAACAATATCATCATCATCATCATCCTATATATATCCCACTGCAGGGCACAGGCCTCCTCTCAGTATGAGAGGGCTTGGGCGATAGTTCCCACGTGGGCCTAGTTGCGGATTGGGAACTTCACACACAATGTTGAATTACTTCGTCGCTGTGTGTAGGTTTCCTCACTATGTTTTCCTTCACCGAATAGCTCGTGATAAATATCAAATTTGGCCGTAATAAAATAGTAGGACAATACCAGATAGATGAATATACCAGATTGTTTTTGCATGGCATGCACCTTAATTCCACATTTGCTATTTACTGATAAGCTTCGAAATCAGATTTCAGTGTTACCATACATTCAATACATTGTTTCTCTCCCTACCATATTCTCAAGATCATCATAATGATGGAAAACAAATAGATCCGTACCAATATATAAATGTGAAAGTGTGTTTGTTTGTTTGTTTATTTGTTTGTTTGTTTGTCCGTCTTTCACGGCTAAAAGGAGCGATGGATTGACGTGATTTTTTAGGTAGAGATAGTTTAGGCCCTAAACTTTAGGGCATGGAGAGTGACAGCTACTTTTTGTCTCTTCGAAACCCCCCATTTTCCTAAAATGAGGGGTGGAAGTTTTCAATGCAGAAAGCTATAAATTGGTATGTGTGCTATCTCTTCTGTGATACCCCGAATTTAACGCGAGCGGAGCCGCGGGCAAAAGCTAGTTTCCTATACATTGACGGATGTAACATAATTTATTAAAAAAAGTGGAAATCTGACTGTAAGTGATTAGCAAATATAGAATGACTAGCAAAAAAGTAATTAAATTGTTGTGTATGAAGATCCCTCTATGAACTGGTCCTGCGTGTAAACTAAAGGCCAAACCCTCCCACGTAAGAGGTTGTTATTTAGGCTGGTTTATAAATTAACTTTCTTATTACTTACATTTTTTCATCATCATCTGACAGCAACACCTCAACATCTTGTCCAATATTATGTTTCCTATGCAGATGCTTCAACAAAGCTTTGATGGAACTCTTGTACGACAGAGGTACTCGGCAAACTGAACAGGTGGCAATCTTCTTATCGGTGCTGGTGACTTCAAAGTGCTCCCAGACAACACTCGACTGTTCTTTGTCTTCATCTCCGGAGAGAGTACTAAAAAAATTTGTCAAATAAGAGAACCGAAACATGGTAGAAAATTATGTATCTTACAAAGGAAGTTTGGAAATTATTTTTGTAAAAAGCTTCCAATTATTTGACACAGAATTCAATAATGAGTTTAATGAAATAATATACAAATTCACGACTTAAAAAAATCATAAGTCAAATGAAATTTTGAGGTTATCAAAATGTAAACAGACGTAGTACTCACATAGTTTTCGTCACATCTTCGGCGTCCGATTCCGAATCTTTGTCATCATCAGACAGTCTGGCTTCTAAATTACCATGCTTTCTCCTAACATGTTTCATCAAGTTAGAAATCGAAGACCGGAAAGATATTTGAGCATCACAAGTATTGCAAGACGCGACACTGTTTTCTTCGTCAACAAGGGTGAAATAAGACCACGCGATACTCGTCTTGCGGACTCTTTTGTCTGCCTCTCCATCACTAAAATACAATAAAACAAATTCAACTAAATCTCAAAACAACAACTAGTACATAACCAAGTTAAAACCCCAACAAAGTATGTTGATATAGTATTTTGTACCAAGTATTTAACTATGTATTTTTTTCGAGTAAATACTTATTACCCACCGAGACGACGCCATGGCGAGTCACACGAACTAAATATCAATACTCTACCTACCGTTCCGAAACGTCAATACTCCGAAAGCGGTCCGCATTGGACTTTTGGTTCAAAATTTGTTTTTTATTTCATTCTTACGTAGCGCGAGCACTGTTTGTAAGAGTGAGATAGGAACAAAACAGTGTTGTGCAGAGTACGATTTGGACCGGACATTTGTAAGGCGTTATGAGTTCCGATTACGAGGCTCATGTAGCGTTTAAAAAAAAGTAATAATTATCAATTAAGTACCGACAGTACAAAAGTGTGATTCTAATTTATTTGTATAATCAATGGCGCGAAAAGGTTGCGCATACAAATTAATAACATGATAAAATCATGCGAAGAATTGCTAAACATCACATTAACACATATTGTTTGACTTCATATAAGTGTTGAAAGCTATTATTTAAAAAACAAAAACATAATAATGAAAATGAGGGAACGTTGTTCTTGTTTAAGTACTTCGATGCACTTATCTATCATGTAGAGCTGTTCTAGCGTTACAGAAAAACCGGTTAGGTAAATTAAAGTGTAGTAAAAGTAAAAAAGTGGGTTTTCAAAAGAATTCTAAAAACAGATTTTACTTCAAAGCTGACTATAAAAGTAACCAATTGGAATGGTGTAGCAAAACCAAAAATGCAATGGAAGCAGACTTATGCATATTTAGGGATCAGCTAGATTTAAATAGCTATAATAATATTATGGATCAGATTTTGAACCAAATTTTAATATGAGTTACCTAATCATTTGTTTACCATTCATTACTAAGTTCTATATTTCGTACCGTCAAAATTAATTAAAATGTGATAGCGAAAACGTAATACCAATTCATGGGTATGTGTTTAAATTGTATAGTGGCTATCGACGCAGACCGAAGCCGATTGGTTTCAATGTCGTTTGTCGATCAACATGTAAGTTCTTTAACTGAAGAAGGTCGAGCGATAAAGAACTCTAAATCGGTCAAGTACGCGTCACAGTGCAGCGCGGGTCTAGATCTAATTACATTTAACATAAATTAAAAGTTAATAGACCCACGTTTCATTCTTTCAGACTTTCTGTTTCAATGCAACATGGTTTGAAATCATTTAGCTCCTGTAGTTCTAACCTGTTACTGCAATATCACTATCACGTTTAACCATCTGGTTATCCTGCTGAAATTGCTAAATGTGGCACTGGATTTTTGAATTCATGTGCTCTGCCTACCCCTCTTGGGAATGCAGGCTTGAGAATATGTATGTATGTATAAATTTAAATGAAGTTATTCATTTTAATACAGTTGCCATCTGCATCCTTATTATAGAGTAATTATTAACGTACCACCTTGAAGCTCTGAAGGCAAATCGGTTTGAAATCGCCATGAAAGCGTTAATGGTAGTAACGGATAATCTGAACTTGAAGCGGAGATTTTGCCTGTATAATTGTTATCTTGAATTCTAGTTGAACCAATAATACAACTAATAAAATCAAAAAGGTTATAAATATAATATAATTACTTGTATTGTATAATTACATAGTATAAATTGATATTTGTTGAACAGTTACTTCATGTTATTTCGTTTCCTCTCTGCCTCTCAAACGTTGGCTGTAAGAGATCCCTTAACCTCTCGTATGCTACGGAGCAGATCTGCTCCATTTTAAGGATATCTTTTTTTTATTTTTATTTTAATCACCATAATTTGTAGAAAATGAAACAGAAGAGGCTCGAATGCAGTATATTTTTCATTTCCCGCATACGAGGGGTTAAGGGATAAGTCCGCCTTTGTACTTCGCCATTTCATTTGTATTTAATTTTTGTTTTTTGTATTTTGTGTTTTTTTCCTTTTGTACAATAAAGTCGACCGTTGATTAAAAAAAAATCGTATCTCAAAATAATATATTTCCTGACTTTTTCACCATAAACTAAGCTAATTAAATCTAACAGAACTGTGTTTTTATTTTTTTCATTTTTTTATTAATGATAGAAATACATAGTATGATAACATCGTATGTCAGAGTTTCAAGTGGAATGTTTTGTAAAATAAAATACGTTCTCGACTTACAACTCCTTGAAAATTGTACAAACTTGATGAAGTCATTATTTTGTTACTGGAATAAAATGGCATCGAGAGTTACTATATTACTCCGTCGAAGTATTTGTAAGTTTATCTACCTGTAACTGATGATACGATTTTATTTGTCAATAAAACCTTACGCTTATTCTTAATTAATTACTAGGGATTGTCGTTTTCTGACTTGAAGAATATTCGCTAACGCATTCGTAATTAAAATAAAACGTGGACTAGAATATTCTTTGTCTATCTAACCTTGATCATAGAGTCTGGCTAACGTGACTCTGACCTGAGAAAACGCGGCAAATTTAAAAAATCTTTATATGGTATTACTAACTATAGTAGGAGAAAACTGTTTTGGTACTTGACAATTTTTTATAGGACTTGATTAGTTTTCAAACTAAATGATATAACTATCTATTTATACAGATGAATTTGAAGATGATTTTGATTATGACTCATGAATAAATGGATTTATTACTTTATAAATTTGTTTTAATACAAAATACATTAGGTGTATTAATTTATTATTGACTACTAAGTACTGTAGAGCTACGGGGGTTTAGTTAATAGGTAACTTTATAAATAAAAACTGTTCTTGAGAATATTCTGATTTATTTCGATAGTTTTCTATATACTGACAAATCTATTCTGTTTTTCTGAGTGACATCTTAATATTCTTCTTTTAATGTATTCCAAATTTACATAATTATATAAAACCTATTCTACATCCCTCCTCCCTACAAATGGAGGGGGATCCTACTCTACCCTATAGCCCTACCTATCGACGGGCATGAACATTACACAGCCAGCCTTTACTAGAGGCTAATCACACACATCTCTATGATTTTAACTATAGAAAAACCGTCGCAAAAACAATAGTTATGAATGCAATCTAATCTGAAACAATTTTCAATACAATATTATTTAAGAAAATATTTAAAAAATGTACAATGTTGAAGTTTAAAAATCCTTATCTCGACTGCTATTCAAACTTATTTCTATCAAGTTTCTTGAGCGTGGCCTCGACCTTGAACACCAATCCAGTGTTCACCAGGCTGCCCTCATGCCAGTCTCCCAGCTGCCTCGATGCTCACCATGAACTTTGACACAGGAAAATAAAATTTTGTTTATACATAATCAACATGCTAATATGCAATGAGTATATACGTTTCAGATTTAAATTTCATTGTATAAATATATTTTCCTTTGAATGCAAACTGTTCTTGTTCAATTGGAGGCATGAGCAACAACCATAAATGCATAAAGGTTAACATATTTATTAATGAATAAAAATAAAATAAGGTTTAAATACCAATTTTGATTTCTCTTCCTCCTCTTCAGGATAATAGGCGTCTGCCTCTCATAATCACTGCCTGCATTCGCTGGAACCTCTGCTCCATAAAATCTTATCCATATCATCTTCTGCAAAACAAGGTGTAAAATGGATATAAATGAAGGTCCTCAACAATTTGACACATCCAAAACAGTGAACTCTTTTTTTGACCAATCACTAATATAACTAGACAAGAAATATTTTTTATCTTTGAGTACATCTTTCCGAAACTAAGCAAATAAATGATTATAACTCTAAATTGATGCAAAACATACCCGTTAGTGAAGATATTTATTTTAAGAATTAACATAGTCTGAGTTTCTATCAAAGATTTCTTCTCCAAATTTTAAGACTTCTTATTAGTGTTTCGACGGTCTTTTTAATATCGCAGAGTCCTTGAATATCTTCAAGATTTTCTATAAGCAAGAAATAGTATTATAATATAGTAAATACAACATCATTTAATAATCCATAGAGGATACATGCAAAAAAATATCAAGATTAAAGGTCATACTAACCTAAAAAATCTGAGATCGTAAGTAAACATTGTTCTTTTTCTTGGAAAACAATTTCTTTCTCCTCTTGTTTTTGTCTAAACTTACTAATCATCGTATTTAGCAATTTTCTCACGTTACTTTCCAATGTTTTACCCATAATAAAGCAATTTATTAAAATTAAATATAAATCGTAGCACAACACTGACACAACGTTTGACGTAATGAGACGTATCTTTGGCAGATTAATAATGTTGCCATATAGAACTTTTTAGAAAAATCCCAAGTCGCAGACTCGTTAGTTCTACTCTAATGTTAAATTATTGAAATCAATAAAATTAAAATCATTCAAATGTAGTAACACATGTTACGATAGTATTCCACTTGCTGATTTCGTTAATTTGTGGTATTATGTTATAGTTTCTGCAGTTACGATAATGTTTGATTAACAATTTGTTAAAATTCGCGGTCGTAACTTTCTCTAAATTAAAAACAAACATTTTTTTTAAACAAAATGACATAACAATACTGTAGATTAGCTATTTTACAGCTAATTGACACCAATTTTTTCCTTTTTTTTTTTACTTAAAACACCATAATACTGAGACTAAATGGAAGGAAAATAGTTTTTGCGCTCTCCTGCAAACCCACGTTTTGTATTTACGATTTTTTTGTAATCAACGGTCGAAGTGTTTAGGTACTTATTTACTTACTTACTTACTAATCGTGTTACTATTGTCATGATTCCTCGCGAATGAATCAATTGTTACATGAAAATAGCGGATAAGTGTGGTGTCGGTTTTAAAATGACACTTTTCTCCGTTTCGTCTGTAGATTTTGTAAGAGACAACTAAGGAAACAGGTTAAGGTAAGTATGCTTTAGGCGACTGGCTAACAAAAGAATCTGTCGCTATTATACTTCTACCATCAATGTTTCAGCCTAAAGTCTGAGATCGAATTAGAGATCAAAAATGTAAACAAACGTGTTGCCATTGCTTTATTGTTATGAATCAATTAACTAAAAGTAGTTAAAAAATAAATACAATTAGTACAATTATATCAATCAGTAACAAAAAAGGTTGACTACATCTGGAATGTCACTTTGATATTGACAGTTGTTTGTTCACATTTTTGATCTCTAATTCGATCTCAGACTATAAACTTATGCTAAAAGTGGCTATAGACCGTTAAGTAGTCATAATTTTGATCGTGTCACGTTTCGTGGGTTCTGTCTACCCCGTTTGGGAATACAGGCATGATGTATGTACGCAAATTTTATCCTTGCTATGACAAACTCTTCAATGTGACACGTAAATAACTGCTTAAAGATTTCAATCGAAATACGATTATGATTGCACACGTTTCCAATAATAACAATGGTAAAGATTGCCAACTAAAATACAAATTAATAATATCTAATTCATAACGTCTATTTAAAGACGGCACTTGGCAGCCGCAGGAGAAAGTGGCCAAACCATTATTGGCAGGGATCTGCATATACGAAATAAGCAAGCGATTTCACGGAGCTATATTTGGAGAGCCTGTTTGAGATATGTACTGTACCTACTCGTACAATGACAAGATACAGAGTATACTGTCGAAGCTATTGATTTCTAACTTGACGCAGAACGCACAATAAACTCAGTAAAGTTTTCGGTATATCCGGATACCTAACGTTTTTAGACTTATTTTCGCATTCCCTAACGCAGTGTTTTTAGAAGATAAAAACATTCGCGACCCCCTTACTTTTCGTTACTTCTATTTGGGATAGCAAAATGTGAAGTTGCAATTATTTTATACTCTTTTTACCCTACATCGAAATCTCTCGCGACCCCCTCGCAGTAGTTTCACGACCCCCCAGAGGGTCGCGACCCACAGTTTGAAAAACACTGCCCTAACGTTTTATGGCATAATGTCATATCTTTAGTTTTCCTACATTTTTGACGCTTCGCATGTTCCGTGTGGCCGTAAAACCAAACTATTAACTTGACCTATTTAATCTCTAACTATTTTTGCATGATGGACCTTCTGATTTTCAATTGGACTGAAAATAACTAATGTACTGAAATTGAACAGCTTAGCCAATGTATTTTGTATCCTGCTAACGCAAACACTTCGGCTCATCTCTGTAACTTCAGTATGGAAATAATAACATTATGTAACATTTTCTACTTAATGTCTTGTAAAAAACCGGAAACTATTTAACTCCAAACATCACTAGCGGCCTCAGAAATCAAAACGCATGTCTATAATCATTCCTAACCCAGTTTTGGTCTGTTATATGTTTTCGCCGACCTCATTTTGCTCAATCGACTCGAATTACGAATTAAGATCGTTGGCATTTAAGACGGTTACAACTCTAGTTACGAATGTCACTGAGAAATATTAAACTTAGGTCTTCTGCACATAGAGCTACTCAGAAAGAACCAGTTACAAACTGGATTAGTAAGTTGCTTGAGCATCACCGCGATTTTGTCGCTAGAAGAGACGACCTTTGCTCAAATGTTAGCGACTAGCGATGTAGGTATTTACTATATTTAAAATACGTAGTACAATATCTAACTTTTAATTGGATAAGTTTAGGCACAAATATCTTTTAGTCTCTAAGACGCGAGCAAAAGTCGTTACTTCTGGCGACAAAACGCTAAATTAGCAATATTGGGGTAAACTGAGTTTGGTTTCGTCACGTTTGAGTAGTTTTGTACTACTACTAGCAAGATACTTGTGATTACTAATCAGTTTCATCACTTTTAAGTAGCTCCATTTGACAAAGAGTCTTCGAATGATATACCGAATATTCTCGAAAAATCCGTGGTCCATATTTTTACACGCTTATAAAAACGTGGCCATTTAAACTTAAAAACTTCCAGTCTGCCGTATTTAATCGAGTTGTGCAATTTACTACTCATACATCGATGATAATAAAACGAGAAACTGGTTTACACATCCGGTAACAATGCAACAGCCTTTGTCAGTTGCCTCCATAAAAAAAACAGAATCGTAATGAGTATAATTTCTAAAGTTTGCTATATCTGATTGTCTTTAATAACACTGTCAAGTAAAGTTCTAGAAATTTCACAGAATTTTAAAACTATATAAATAAATTTCTAGCTCCGGCGACCAAGCGAAACACAATTGGCACGATAAGTTTATATTTAAGTAGTATTTTCAACAGGAAATATTCATCTAATAAGGTAAAAACCGAATTGTAAATCCCCATTCAGTTGTAAAGCATACTTGTACAAAATGCCGTGGTTTCCTAATACTGACGCAAGGCGCATGCGTCAACGAACGTTGAATAATTCTTAGGTTCAATTCCGAAATCGAATAATCGAGAAAACCGGTATTCAGCTATAGCACGTATGTCCCCGTCCTAAGCAACGATTTCAAATACCGAACGTTGCTGCAAGGCAAAATATAAACAGCCAGAGTTAAATCAATTTTGAGTTGAAGGCACAAGGTGTAATATAGTCTGTTCTCGTTTGACAGTTCTGTAGTTTTGTTTTTAAACAATAGTGGTGTGACGTGAGATGAATTTACCAGACGTTTGGTTACGTTGCAAGTATTTATAAAGTATATTTAGGACACCCACGTGACGCTACGATGCGTGACGTATATTTTGATTTCTTAATATGTACTTACTTCTTATTTTGGGATTTATTGTCTTCTACTTAGATTCAGTAGTTGTATACTGTCATTGGCTGCACTAAAAAAGTTGTTTTAAGATATTATTCTGTCAGATTTTGGCCTCTATAGTGTAGTAGTATCACGATTGTCTCAAGTAAATGCTTAAAACGCTTTTAACTCGCGCGATGTTCTGTATAATGATATTTTTTCCTCATAATTTGGCATAATTATCCACGTTGCCGAAGCTTGTATCGCATGATCATTTGAACGAAGCACGAAAACATAAAGTTACATAAAACTTATGGAAACGACAATCCCCAATTTAAAAATACCTTACTTGTACCTTATGACAATCTTCAGCCAAAAAAGATTACAACTCAAGAACTGTGAATTCTACGTTTATTTTACAACTGATATTAACAGCTATCTCTCAGCAATCTTTGGTTAGTGTTTAGGTAAGCTCAAACAAACAATTGGCTGTAGCTGTATGCTGTGTATCAGTAACTCTACACTTCCTGTTTACGGCGGAGACACTTCATTTGGCTCATGAGAAGACAAACCGTTAGGCGGAACAAACAAGACAACGTGAACGTGTCAAAGAACTGGTACTAATTGGAGAGGCACGTGTACCATCGCGAACAGGGATTGTTGAGCCACTTACCTATGTTTGTAACTTGGTCGTGTAATACTAATCCAATAGCTGACATCTGTCAGTCACATCGGCCATTGATTACACGTCTAAATTGCGAACAGTGGCAAGTGGCTCAACAATCCCGGTTCGTGACTGTACAGATAGAGGTGCTTCAGCATTTTGCTATTAAAATTCTTAACCACAGTAATTCGCATCATCAATTTCTGCGAAGCGGCGTCCCATCGCATCGCGGTTTTGTATGGAAGCCCTTAAATATGAAATTGATCAGAGTAAAATAAAATAAATTTGCCCCGTGTGGTGCCGGGTTAAAATAGCGCCTCCCCCTTTCTTCTCGTGGGTGTCGTAAGAGTTGACTCTGGGAAAGGGTTAGTGTATTGTGAATTATCTATTCTGTGATTGTGAGCGATGGGCTAGCAACAGTAGCAACCTGTCACTGCAATATCACGTTTAACCATCTGGTAACGCTGAAATTGCTAAACGTGGCACTGGATTTTAGAATTCATGTAGTCTGCCTACCCCTCTTGGGAATACAGGCGTGAGAATATGTGTGTGTAAAATAAAATAAAATACACTTATTTGTCTTTATACTAGTATAAACCGAGATTAGCGCAACATATGACCGTTGTGCTAAGCGACATAAAAACACATACATACATCACGCCCTACGAAATGGGATAGGTAGAGCACACGAAACGTTACACAAACAAAATATTGACTATTTCACGTTTTGTAGTCTCTTATAGCATATTTTTAGGTTTTAAGTTAAGAGGTACAATAGTGACAGGTTGCTGGCCAGTCCCCTAATATACCTTAATCTTAGTCGCCTCTTACAACATCCACTGAAGAAATCGAGGGGTGCGATTCCAAACCCGACACCACGCGGTTTCAATTAAATGCTATAGAAACAGCTAATTTATTTCGAAACAGCTAAATTCCAGCAACAAAAAGCCCTGAGAAAGGTAAATAAGGTACTTAGGAATTCCTCATAAAAGTAAATGAAATGTACATCCATATGTACACAGATGCGGCTGTACAGAGTAACAGAATCAGCAGCAACGGTCCATTGTTATGCTCCACTTGGTCCAACAAAAACAAAGCTACTGCGCAGCGGTTGAAGGAAAACCATTTGTTTAAATATATTTAATGCGGTATTAGTTTAATTAATAATTAACCATGTAAGTAAATAAGCGCTATTTACTATTATTTCAACTATTGACATAAGAATACATGTACTATGTGTGTCTGATATAAGTATCTACCCTTGTTAAAGTATGCTTTAGGCGACAAGCTATCAACCTGTCACTATTATACCTCTTTCATCAATGTCTTAAGCTAAAATTATTCTGAAAGTGGCTAGAAACCGTGAAATAATCATGGTTTTGGCTATACATATAGGGTTTCAGTGCTCTGCCTACTACATTTAGCAAAAAAGGCTGATTGATGTATGTAAGCAGGAGCTCAGGCATGTAGCTGCTTGTTCGCTATATGGGAAACTAAATTAAACAACTTTTCTTTCGTCTGGTATCTCTTGCCAAACAACTTTCAACGCGATAAACCAAACAGGGAGTATTAACTAGTATTAAGTCTGTAAATACGGAATTTATATAATAACTAGCATTCTTGCTAGAATTTGCCACATTGTGTTGGGTTTAGGATAACACCTTCTCCATTTCTTCTGTGGATGTCGTAAGAGGCGACAAGAAAATAGGTTGAGGTTGTCGATATCTACAAATTGAAAACTTAAAAATTATGTTTAACACGTTTACGAAACGTAGACATAGTTTGTTCCATATAGTGTTTCTTGTGCTGTGCCTACAGCCCTAGGGAACAATGTCTTGATATATGTATGTATGTGTTTATTACTTAAGTATTTCTAGTATACTGATGAAATAAGAAAAACGAAAAGTAAATTAGACCTCTTCTTTCTTCCACTACTAAAGGATGGCTGGGAGAGATCAATTATGTGATAAGTCCACCTTTAAACTTTGTACTGTTATATTTGTGGCTTATCTGTATTTCTGTGTTTTCTTTGTACTGCAAAGAGTTTTCCAATAACTTATATTTTTAGTTTTTCCACAGGGCAAACACACGCCCCGACCCGAGGTCCGTCACGTATGCGTTCAGCCTTCTACGCATGTTTGATACACAAACATACAACCACTACACGAATCTGAACCTTAAACACACACATTACATTACAAAATGCTTCACATACTACTAAGATAAAAACACAAAATTATACATTCACACGGTAAAAACGAGAACTAACATTTGAGTATGGCGTTTCGGAGAGTGCGGTAGACAGTGGCGCCACACCGGATGTCAAACGCACTGTTGCGGTGTAACCTTGAGTTTTATTGTATGGAATACACAAATTAAGCGAATAAACTGTGTCAAGTTAAACAAAGTGTTTGCTAAAACAAAGATTATCCAAAAGGTTGTTATTAATGTGGTGTATAATATCAGATAATTTTGTTTGCTAATTTATCTATCCACTAGCAGTCGCCCGCGACTTTATTTATTTTTGTAAAAAAATCAAACTGCCTTTTAAGTAATTTGACACAACATTTTTTAAGTATTTTTACTGAGTATTTTTGTATTTTTTTTTTCAAAATACTCTAACTCTTTTGCAACCTCTAATGTCACAATGTGACAGTTAAGAATATGAGTGCGTTCAAGGCAAGTCATCTAAATAGAGTTGCGCTCTTGAAAATTTAAATGTACTTCAAGAAAAGAGGCGTCATCATCAAAATTCAAGGGAGTTGAGTTGTTTTTTGGAATAAATAAGAATTAATTTTTGTATCCCCTGAGTCTACCTACATTAAATCATTCAAAATAATACACACACTTTGCTTTATGTTTTTAAATCTACAGAGTAAAAAAAGTTTTTACGTAGTGTAGTAGGTCCATTGGATAAAACAGTAACTAGCTTTAGAGTTCCGTAAGAAAAGGGTTGGTTATTGACACCGTGCCCTTCACTTGAAGTTCGGTGGAAAAATTAACATTCGGAAAAAACATTGTTTTAAACCAAAAAAAGCACTTATATGCATCCTAAATTAAGTCGATTGTAGGCATTGTAGCCATAGACATTTTTTAGGCAACAAACAAACGAGAATACGCCAAAAAACGGCTGGAATACCTACAAATGCGAAAAACAAATTAATTTTAGCCACCGCGTGCCAAGAACTGCGTAAACAAGTGATTAGACCGAAATAGCGGCACCAGAATAGAGCCAGTGGGAGATTAAACGATATAAATTAGTTAGTTTGTGCCTGTTTATGCATACTAAGTAGTTAACTACCTACCTATTGCTGGGTTCTGTTATACAAGCTCTAACAGATCGAGTCATAGAAGATACAAATTTAATATACTTACGTATAATATAGGGCTTAAAAACGTTGCGTTGCATAGAGTACAGTCGAGTTCATTAATATATGAGCAAAACTGAGGGTTCAAAATATCTGTACATTGTTAAATACTTTTAAGTACAGATATATATGTAGGCGCTTCCCCGCCTTTATCAGGATTAGCCATATCTTAAAGCTTTCAGTAAAATAAAGAATATGGTAATATTTGACAATCAATCGCTATTTATTCCAATTTGCTAAATTGTGTAGAAGTTCAAACAAGTTAACAAACCATTCGACTTTAAAACATTCACTATACTCATTTCCTTCAATAGGTTAGCTTAAATTAAAAGGATTACGTGGAACAAAGGTAATTCGTCGCCAACGCGGTGCGCCGCCATTCAAGAATAATAGACTTCAACCGTCATTCAATATGACTGCGCGACCATCGACACGACGCTTCACCAGATTGCCAGCTTGCCAATCTCGTCCCAACGCATCCAAACAGGTCGCACGGCGATGCGCCGTCATATACATATGCATAATGCATAAGTATAAGTTATAGGTCTTAAGAATTTTGTACGCCCCGACAGGGCATTTAATTAATTAGTTTTAAGTTAAATTGCTACGCCGCAACAGGGCATTTAACATTTTGTAACACTTGTTATAAGGCAATAAAATTTGAATACTGAATACTGAATACTTTTATGACATTGACAATAAGGTGCAAAAGTTTACATATATTATTTGACATTTGTCTGCTCATATATTTATGAACTCGACTGTACCAAAAAATATTGAACACGTTTTTTTACTTTTATTATACAAACAAGAAATGACGAGGATACAGCGCTCTGAAGTTTGAGTGACGTCACTGCGTGGTACAATTTTTAACACGGCGTGACGTCACAATCCCCCAAAGCGGACGTTTGATGATCTACACATTCGACACCATTGTCAATGTTTAGTTAGGTATTTGATAAACCAAATAACACGTGTTTCATAATTTTCCATGATCTAACTAACGGACCAGAATTTCAGAATTTTTCCAGAATTTGCTAAACGTGGCACTGGATTTTTTTGAATTCATGTGCTCTGCCTACCCCTCATGGGAATACAGACGTGAGAATATGTATGTATGTATGTAACTAACGGACTAATTAGAATGATATATTTTTAACCCAATACAAATGACTGTGTATGCATGTATGGACGATGTAAGGAAGCATGAACGCCGCGTCCCATCGCTCCCATGGAAATGTTGAGAATCATATCTCATATCACACGTGTGACTAGGGTTGCCAACCCTACTATATAATATAGTATCCTACTATATTAGGGGTCCAACTGCTATATTTTTATAAATAAAATATAGTAGGCAAAACTACTATATTTTTATCACACTTTCAGAATATTTCTGAACGAAAATGTTACTAACATTTACATACACCCCGCAGTGCTTGTATTGCTTTGACATTTCTTGAAAAACAAAAATTTGTTAATGAAAGCTCAAAGCAGTAAAAAATATATGTTTAAAAAATAATTAAATAATATTTTAAACCTACTATATTTTTTATTAATAATTCCCGAACTACTATATTTTTATGGGTTCTGAAGTCAAAACTACTATATTGGGTCCAAAAAAAGTTGGCAACCCTACGTGTGACACCCAACACTCCTGTTTTCTTACTAAATTAATAACAAAGCTTTACTTATTTTCTCCACTACCAAGTAATGTGTCAACTTACATGACAATTTTAAGGACTTTAACACATGGAGCTACTAAAAAAACCAGTAGCTCTGTGTGAGAAAGCCCTAAATTTTATCCTCATCTGGTGATGGCGATTGTGCGAATTGTGTCTTGTATGAACAATATGTCAAAAACCTGTGAGTTTTTTTTGTAACTAGCTATTTGATTTTGTAAAAAAACATTAAAAAAAAATTACTTTCTGCCAAGTTTCTATGGCGCATTCTTCTTGGCAATGATGGTTTTCCGAAGCGCTGGTAGACTCGAAAACGACGCGTAGAAGTGCTCTTAGGAGCCTAAGCTATTTGTATAAAGTTTTTAATTTTGAATTGTGTCTGTGTTTCCTGTAATTCATAGTTATGTGTTATGTTAAGTGTGACGCCGCATACCCCACGCGGCCCACTTGGCCGTTCCTCGTTCCGGGTTCTATTCCCGGCCTGTCATGTTTGTAATATTTGACTGCACAATGATGCAGCTGTAGGATGGATGACATCGCGCTATTTTCTGTTTCTAAATTCTACGCTCTGATCTTATTAAATACGGATAACTATTTTAAATCACGACGAGCAGAGTGGTGGCGCACAGTGCGCGTTTAGCAGCATCAGCCGCTGCGGCTCCTAGATGAAGAGCTATTATACGAATTAGCCCGAAACATGTTGAGCTAAACTCGATTTAAAACGTGAGTTATCCGTATTTTATAAGATGAGTGAGTCACACGGTAGTTTAATGTTCAGTTTTCTACGCTCTATTTTTTTTTATCTATGCTTACTAAAATCTATAGCCCACCAAAAATAAATGTAAAAAAGGAGAGCCAAGTATGTACGTACAAAATTAAAATTATGCTTGGCTGTGAGCTTCGCAGCAAAAATAATGGAGATCTTAAATGAGTGCCAAGTTCTAAGCGAAATCCAAATATATGTATGATTGTATGTATGAGTAGGAACAAAATTACATTCATTACTACATTGATGTTATTCAAAAAAAGTCAAAAGTATTTAAGTATGTATTATTTAAAATTTTTGAGATCGACTAACTGTTTTTTATTGTGTTACTCGTAATTTCAATCAATAATAATTCTAGTCTAGTTAACCCTTTTCTTGGCAAAAATTAAAAATCGTATTTTTGTGGATTAACTTGTATGCTTGGAAATATACTCACAATTATGAGACTAAAGAAATTAGAAAAAAAAATATTTGTCCCCAATTTTTGGAAATATTACATGTATCTTAAAAGATACACTGCCAGGAATATGGAGATTCTTAAATAAAGTTTTGTGTATCTTTAAAGATACATTGCCCAGAATGTGGAAATGAAATACAAATAACGAAATTAACTATAATTATTTAAGTAACAATGTAAAAAATACCTAATCAGGCATTTAATCACCTACTTTGTGTGAAATAATACAAAAAAATTGAGTGGGAAAATGTTCAAATTTATCACGCCTCACATCAACGGTCACAAACAACCGGAGTTCCGATAATTTTGTAGGAGTCCTGCCCTGCCACGTCGGCTATGGATCCCAAAAATTGTCGGTCGCATTTCATTAAACCTTGCATCATTCTGTGACGAAATCGTTTTATGGATAACTTTCGTTCATTGTCATTCGCACTCTGCCTTCGGTACCAAATCCAGCTGTTAATTCAACTCATGTCCAGTGTCTAAGATACTAACGGCAAGTATCTACTAGCGATGGCCTTTGAGTTCAGTTCGGTTCAGAACGAACAACATGTCTGTGAGATCGACACCACAATACATTTAAAAATTATCTGATTCTTCTGTATAGTCATAGGTTGTTGTTGTTGTAATTTGTTAGGAAGGGACTTAGCCCTTATTTTCGATCACGTGAATGGAACCTTTGGTGATGATATGTCTGTGGAGGTAGTAGGAGATTCTACTAAAGGTGAAGGTAGAGGCAGTTCAGAAGTAAGACTGATTGTGGAATGTTGCTGCAGCGTTGGCGCCAGAACATTTTCTATAGGAATTTGTAGTGATGGTTTTGGTGTAAGTTGTGACTGCGGTGATGCCGGTGATGGAGAAAAAAATATTAAACAGACTTTATCGTGATCCAGTTGAAGTTAATGGCGCTGGCAATGGGGCGCCTGGACTAAGCGGCGGCGGCAGCGTTGCAAGGGAAACAATTTCTTAAAACTGGGAGAAGTCATGATCCGATAATTATGTTCAAATACTCGAATGAAGATAGCACGGAAGGTGCTAAGGAACTGTCTTCATTATTGTCCTCGTGCACGTTTAATCGGAACAAAAGGGATGGAATTTCTGGGCCAGAATCTGAATCATCTGATTTTATACTTGGTTTTGGTATCAAAGCTAGTATTTTTTGGACCTGTAGAACGTTGGTCATGCACCTCCCAATAGAAAAAAACAGACAAACATACGTTTAACAGGCAAAGCAAGGTGTAAAACATAGTTATAAACATGACCATAAACCGGGCAATGTATACCGTAAGATACCCTACGAGAAAACCAAAAATTACCATAAAGCAGGCAATGTGCATTTGAAGATACATACAGTTTAACGGTTTGTTAGTCATACCAAATATTAGTTATTTTCTTTATAATTTATTTAGATGTCACAAATATATTCTTAAGTTAGTAGAAACACACACGTTTCATTAATTTCTTATACGAAAAATAGGAATAATGCAACTTTTTTATCATCCTGCGCGGGATCATGTCGAAACCGTTGATTATTTGTGTTCTAACGTCTTAACAGTGTAACCAATCTAACGCAAATTGCAGTTTATACGTGTAGAAATATATACAAAACTTGAAATTATAATCGAGTTCAATTTTAACATAAAAACTTTTACACAAATATTTTTTGAAGTTGACTGTATCTTACAAGATACGATGTCAAGAAAAGGGTTAACTTACCGTCATTTGACGCGTTGCTCTCGATGCAATCTGTAATAAATAAAATGTATATTTAGTATCCATATCTGATAGTATTGTATTGTATTGTATGACTCTTTATTGCACATAAAAAAATCGGTTTTCTGTAAAATCGGCTTACGGACTATGGTTCAACGTGACAAAGTCATAAGAAAATACTGATAGAATGGTCCCATTTTTAAAAGATTTTTTTTTTATTTAATTTAATTTTATTTTGAATGGATTACTACAGTATATTCATTATATTATAATCAAATTAAGAAATTATATAGCATGCATTAAAAAAAATACAAAAAGAACTCTTTCGAACCGGATGGAACCAATGACCTATTCCTCTACAGTCCACCGCTCTACCAACTGAGTTATCGAAGGATGAGAATTGGAGTTGAAATTTTGATAAACTTTCTGCAACGTAATTGGTTTAATAGGACGCCTCACATCGAGGTAACGCCGCATACGTCATGTTTTTTCGTGCGTGCAGCCGGCTCCATCGGATTATAAGACGTTGTCACCATTGATTTAATATATTACATCTATGGTTGTCACGTCAAAAGTTACAGAAAAACATTATATATATAGATATGATAGTTATGAAGCATTTACCCTAATATAGAAGTTTTCCGTTAGGTACAATTTCTATCCTAAAATAAACACAGTATAAGTGCACCCGTCGTTCTAAAAATAACTTTTCACATAAATACTTGTCACAGGAAGTATTTATCATAAGTATCGAGTATTTCTTCCTCGTGAACGGCGTTTTGCATTTCCTTATGAGATGTCTTGCGGAACGAGATAATAAAATATCTTAACACAATAAGGATTGTATACTGTGTTTAAAATGTATCATTTTAATTAGTCCGTTAGTTACGTTATAGAAAAATATGAAACAAGTGTTTTTCGGTTTATCCAATGATTAAACATTGACAGAGGTAAATCATCAAGCTTCCGGAGAGGGGCTTGTGACGTCACGCCTTGGTAAAAATTGTACCACGGATAACTCAAGTTTTAAATCGACATGTTTAAACTCAATTTAAAAGTGGGTATTTTTTGAGACAACCATGTTTATGACTATTTCACGCTTCGCAGCCACTTTTTAGCATTATTTTAGGTTTGAAAAAAATACTTAAGTGATAGTTTGCTAGCCTGTGGCCTAAACCACAACCTATTTCTTTAGTCGCCTCTTACGACTTCCACGGAAGAAATGAAGTGGTGTTATTCTATCCCGACGCCACACAGGATTTCCTAACAAGTAAAGAGTAGGTACATATATAACTTATGAACTAGTACACTAATAAGTACACTGAAAAAAATACTTCCTTTTGCATGATTTTAATTTTTGGAATTTTAGAAAGTCTGATCGTTACTATTTTTTCATTAAACGCAATACCTACGTTTAAAAAAAAAGTAAATAGGTAATAATAAATAAAAAACAAGTTTGTGCGAGTCGAGTTTGCGCTCGAAGGGTTCCGTACAGCGTTGCCAGACGTCCGATTTATCAAAATTAAATGTCCCGCGCGGGACAGGCTCAGTCCCGCTTTTCGAAGATAACTTGACCGTACGTGCAGCGTACTGAGGAAACTAGGTATATAACTACAGGGTAAATCTGATTTAAAATATCATATTTTTATTAAAATACATTTTTTAGGGTGTAAAGGGGCTCAACCTACATCTTTAGGGCCTCAAGTCAACCTCACCTGCACGTGGTACACCCTGCTAGCTAACGAACGAGGCTCTGACGAACCACCCACCAACCCGCACTGGACCAGCGTGGTGGGCTTATGGTCCATTTCCCTCCTATGAAATGTCCAAATCCCCGTCTAGGCCCCGAGTTCCCGGCGGCTCCCGGAATCTTGGTGATGACGGTAGCCAAAGATCTCTGGGAGGCAGGGGTGCTAAGAATCCCCGGGAGATAGCTTCAACAATCCCCCGTCACACGAACTTGGCACGTATTAAGGACACTGATAATTTTAATGTTATAACATATAACGTACGCACACTTTTAAAGGACGAACGGCTATTGGAACTAGAAAACGCTTTGAAAAACATTAAATG